>SJYA01001040.1:0-36241 GCA_006410615.1 Neotragus moschatus | reverse complement strand
TATTTTTCCTTCTTTTCTGTCCCTCCCCCCGCCCCCCCCCCCGTGTGCTATGCTCGTGTTTCTGTGGGTTTTCTTTGCATTTCTTGTTTTTTCTTACCTCTTGAATTTCTATTTCTTATTTTCCCCCAAATCATATTTATTGAGCAAACACGCAAATAAAATGCTGCAGAGTTCATGTGCATTTGATTACTTATCACTTGTAATGCTAGGAAACTTGCATTTTATTTACTTGCAAGACAGAGTGAATGGACTTAAGCTGCAGATAAATGCCTGATTGCCTAGCGTAGCTGTGTTCGTACCGGACAGTTTACTACTGCTAACGGTTTCTTCCTGCGTCTTTCCAGGAAAGGAAGGAGAGGCTGTCCAGATTTGAGTCTATTCGTCACTCAATTGCTGGAATCATTAGGTCTCCGAAATCTGCACTGGGATCTTCAGTAAGTACAATGAACTCTATACATTACTGGAAATACTCATTGTCTAGCTTTTTTCTGATATGTCAGTGAATGTCATGTAAATTTGCATTTATCAATGGAAAGATAAGTAGACGATTTCACTTTATGTGTGCATGTGAATCTGTGTGTGTATTAATGATATGTGTATAGTAAGACCCATGTAACAGTGAAATAAGGAGGAAAGAAATAAATTTGATTTGTAGACTTTCTGTACTACATATAAGTATTTATGGTATTTTATGTACTTTGTAGCATTATTTGAAGAAAACTATAAATGTAATTCTTTTACAGTGAAACATTTTTATAATAGGGATTATTATATATGTATTTTTAAAATGTATCAGTTTATATGTGTTCATATTTTTAAAATGTTTTAATTGGAAAATTAAAGTCTGTTTGAAATTTAGGTGTGGCACATCATGGTAATGTATGAATATTCACTACTCCTAGTAATAGCAGCGATAGCCGAGTAAGATAAAAAAAAATTCTTATTCCATTTATATATAAAAGTATAAAGTATTTTTTTGCTTCATTACCTATAAAGCTAAGTCGTCAAGCTTTTTATTCTAGCCATGCCTCACTCACAGTATAGAGCTTTATAGTATTTTATTGAATGACGGTTGAAACAATATTCAATACAAACTAATTACATGCTTTCCCCCCCATCTTGCCAAGTTTCTACAACATCTTAATATTATTTCTTGTTCCTTAAAAGTTTAGCTAAAACAATGTGACCTACTCGTATATTTAAAAAAAAAAGTGCTTCCTAACCATAGATTAGTTCAATGTTCATTCACATTTTGGATATATTTGCTATAGTTCCTTTTCGATATGTGGCTTTCCTGATGCCTCAGTGGTAAAGAATCCACCTGCCAAGCAGGAGACACAGGTTTGATCCCTGGGTCGGGAAGATCCCCTGGAGGAGGAAACGATAGCCCACTCCAGTATTCCTGCTTGGAAATCCCAGAGACAGAGGAGCCTGGTGGGCTGAAGTCCATGGGGTCACAAAGAGTTGGACATGATCTAATGATTGAGCATACATGCTTTTTAATATGTTAGACATATTCCCATATTTATTCCACTCAAGCAACAATCTTTTATACACAATTGTGGCAAGGCATCAGGTATTTTAATTAAGAAAAAAAGGAAGAAAAGTGTATTTTGCGTAAGAGATTTTCAGTTTATCTTTTCATCTTTGATGCTGCCATTGTCACTTTCAGTGTTCAGAAGTATCCACAGGAGAAAACTAATGCAGACCATCTCATGTGGGATTAAGTAGCGAATGAAAATAAAATTTCTGTGCAAGGGCCACATGACAGAGTACGTCTCTTTCAAGTCTTATCTCCTACTCTTATTTTTGTAAATTTACAACTTTACAGATAAATAGTATTTCATAAGACTTGGTTTATTATGGTTTGCAAGTCAAAGTAAAGCATAGGAGACTTGATTAAGAATTTATGAGAAGTTTCAGAGACTATGAGGAGAGTTTTTTAGATAATTTTTATTAGAAGAAAAGGGCTCAGATGATAAAGAATCCACTTGCAGTGCAGGAGACCTCGATTCAATCCGTGGGTTCAGAAGATCCTCTGGAAGAGGGCATGGCAACCCACTCCAGGATTCTTGCCTGGAGAATCCCATGGATAAAGGAGCCTGGTGGGCTACAGTCCATGGCTCACAGAGAGTCGGGCATGACTGAGCGACTAAATAGCACATTAGAAGAGAAGGAAACAGTTCTTACAAGGAAATATTTAAAGTGTTTTTTAAACGGGATGAAAGAGGTTTTTCTTTTCTTTGAAGACACATTGATTTACATCTAGAAACAAAGGAGAAATCCTGTTTGTTCATTAAGATGAAGTTGTATAGGGTTAGCACTCCTAAAAGTACGTCAGATATAGTGTACACAGTCTTCATAATTAATTGATATAAATCATGGCTTTCTAAATGCCTTAAGATATTTACATGTTTTATCTCCATTTAAAAGTGGTGTTTACCTTATTCTTAAGTAAAATTACTAAATTGGCAGTGATTGATAATAGGTTGAAATTTGGTGTTTACCAACTGCTTTTATCTGAAATGAAGTGTCTTTCCCACAAAGCATGTAACTCATTCATATATACATTTCAGTAGACTTATCAGCATCCTTGAAGCTATGAAATGCTTGTTTCATTTAAGAAAGTTTCCCTCTGTAATCAAGAATTCTAGGGAATCTGCACTTTGTCTTGCATTTATCTTCATGATTAAGGCAGTCATTATATCCATCAGTTAAGTGCCCTTTGACATTCCCTGGTTTATTCAGAAATCTTATGAACTAAAAAGACTGAGATAGTCTATACTTTACTCATACGTGGTATACTATGAGTAAAGGTACAGAACTACTTCTGTAAGGTGTAAAATATCCTGTTTACTTGAAGATTTTCCCCTCAACTACACAGGTAACTGAGCTCTTGAGTCTTACTGTGAATGTGACGGTTTCAGGTAGTATGATAATCTAAGATAAACTTTAGAGGCTATTTAATTATAATTACAATTTTTTTCTGACATAGTTTAGCATTTTTGAGTATTCTAGTTTGGTAAGGGTAGTGTAGAAGAAGGAAAAATTTTAATTACTGTAAATGATTTTTTCTTTAACACTTAAGAACCCTGCCAAAATGGCACACTTAAGCCAATTAATTTATTTTGTTGTGATATACTTCACACAATGCGAAACTCACCATTTCAGCATATACACAGTGGTTTTAGTATATTCATTATTGTAGAACCGTCACCATTATATAAATACAGAGCCTTTCAGTCTCCCTAATTAGAAGCTCCATTCCTATTAGCAGTTGGTCTTAACTTCCATCCTTTTGAGCTTCCCTGGTGGCTCAGAGGTTAAAGCGTCTGCCTGCAATGCGGGAGACCCGGGTTTGATCCTTGGGTTGGGAAGATCCCCTGGAGAAGCAAATGGCAACCCACTCCAGTATTCCTTCCTAGGAAATCCCATGGACGCAGGAGTCTGGTGGCGTACAGTCTATGGGGTAGCAAAGAGTCAGACACGACTGAGTGACCTCACTTCACTTCACTTCAGTTTTCTGGTAATCACTCAGCCTTTGACTGTGTGGATCACAATAAACTGTTGAAAATTCTGAGAGAGATGGGTATACCAGACCACCTGACCTGCCTCTTGAGAAATCTCTATGCAGGTCAAGAAGCAACAGTTCGAACTGGACATGGAACAACAGACTGGTTCCAAATAGGAAAAGGAGTACATCAAGGCTGTATATTGTCACCCTGCTTATTTAACTTCTATGCAGAATACATCATGAGAAATGCTGGACTGGGAGAAACACAAGCTGGAATCAAGATTGCAGGGAGAAATATCAATAACCTCAGATATGCAGATGACACCACCCTTATGGCAGAAAGTGAACAGGAACTAAAGAGCATCTTGATGAAAGTGAAAGAGGAGAGTGAAAAAGTTGGCTTAAAGCTCAACATTCAGAAAACGAAGATCATGGCATCCAGTCCCATCACTACATGGGAAATAGATGGGGAAACAGTGGAAACAGTGTCAGACTTTATTTTGGGGGGCTCCAAAATCACTGCAGATGGTGACTGCAGCCATGAAATTAAAAGACGCTTACTCCTTGGAAGAAAAGTTATGACCAACCTAGACAGCATGTTCAAAAGCAGAGATATTACTTTGCCAGCTAAGGTCCGTCTAGTCAAGGTTATGGTTTTTCCAGTAGTCATGTATGGATGTGAGAGTTGGACTGTGAAGAAGGCTGAGTGCCGAAGAATTATGAACTGTGGTGTTGGAGAAGACTCTTGAGAATCCCTTGGACTGCAAGGAGATCCAACCAGTCCATTCTGAAAGAGATCAGCCCTGGGATTTCTTTGGAAGGAATGATGCTAAAGCTGAAACTCCAGTACTTTGGCCACCTCATGCGAAGAGTTGACTCATTGGAAAAGACTCTGATGCTGGGAGGGATTGGGAGCAGGAGGAGAAGGGGACGACAAAGGATGAGATGGCTGGAGGGCATCACTGACTCAATGGGCATGAGTCTGAGTGAACTCCGGGAGTTGGTGATGGATAGGAGGCCTGGCGTGCTATGATTCATGGGGTCGCAAATACTCGGACACAACTGAGCAAGTGAACTAAACTGAACTGATTCTTGATCCTATGGATTTGCCTGTTCTGGACATTTCACACAAATAGAGTCATACGCTGTGTGGCCTTCTTCTGCCTGGTTTTGTTCACTTGGTGCGATGTCTTCTTGATTCATCCAAGGTGTAGCAGTTACTGGACCTTCGTTGCTCTTTATGAGTGAATACTGTTCCCTTATGTGGGTTTGTCTGACATTGTTTACCTGTCCTGTCCATCAGCTGATGGACATTTGAGTGGTTCTACTTTGGGGGTATTATGAATAAAGCTGCAGTGAACATTCAAATACAAGCTTTTACATGAATGTATGTTTTCAGTTTTTTCAGTTATATGCCAAGGAATTGCTGGATCATGTGGTAATTCTGTGTTTAATTTCTGAGGAACTACCAAACTGTTTTCCACAGTGTTTGCAGCATTTTGCATTCGCACCAGCAAAGTGTATAATTTGAATGTTCCAAGTCTCTACAATCTCACCGCTGTTTATTTTTCCATTTTTTAAAAATTATAGGCATCCTAGTGGATATGAAATGGTATCTCATTGTAGTTTTATTTGCATTTTCCTGACAGTTGATGATATTGAGTATCTTTTAATGTGATTTGCGGTCACTTGTATGTATTCTTTGGAGATATGACTATTCATATTCACTGTATATGTTTTAATTGGTGATGTTCCTTCATTGTTGAGTTATGAGTTCCTTATATATTCTGAATACAAGCCCCTTATCAGATAAATAATTTGAAAGTTTTTTTCCGTCATTTTTGGAATTGTCTGGACACACAAAGGTTTTTAATTTTGAGAAAGTCCATTTATCTAATTTTCTTTCATTGCACATACTTTTGGTGCTGTATGTAAAACAAATTGTCTAGTGCAAAGTCACGCAAACTCTCACCTGTGTTTCCTTCTAGAGTTCTGTAGTTTTGACATGTAGATCTTTGATCCATTGCAAGTTAATGTTTGTATATGGTATGAGGTATATGTTCAAATTATTTTTTAATGTGTGGAAGCATATTTAATTTAAAATCTAAAAGCAGCAACTATGAAATCACTGGTTTTTTACTCAAACATAAAAATTGGGAGCTTAGAGCATAATTTTAGATAAAACAGTTAATTGCGTTATACAAAGGGAAATGGATTACTCATGATAGTGTTCCCATTGAACTTCTCATAGCTACTTATTTTGCCATTTTTTACACTGTGGCTAAAGTGCAGATCTCTCTGTGAAGACAGTCTGATGGAGCACTTTAATCAGAAATGTTGCTGGAAGGAAGAATGTCAGATAATTAGCTCATAGGTGAATTTGACTTTAACAGACTATAGTATCTGATGATAGATGTTTAATATTTACTGTTATGGTCAGATTAGTATTTTAATATGCTGTATCAGCTCCAAGCACGTGTTCCTTTTTTCCCACTGCACTAAGGGAGTTAAATAGCCTATCCTGAGTCCCTCCAAGCACCGAGGCCTGCTTTATATCCCGCATCTTTCGTGCTTCAGGAGGTTATGAGTTTGCATTGAAGACTATTTCTCATAGACTGCTTCTGAAATCAAGGCCAGGGGTGTTAGACAGGGTTCGTTGTATAATCTGAAAGCCTACAGGTGATCATGAGGGTCCATTTCCATTGAAAGTCTTTCAAACTGCATTATATTCAATAAGATCTGTTCTAGTCATATCAAGAATACTGCCCTTTCTCCAGAGCCTTTTTTTTTTAACTGCAGAATTTTCATTATAAGTGGCTGAAGCTTCTCTTCTATCTTACAGCCCCTTCTGAGTACTAGTTGTTCACTGATGAATGGACTACAGAACACATTTGTAATAGTAGCACTCTTTGAAAAATGTTCTTAAAAATAAACCAGACTTTGGTCCAGATAATTGTTCTTTAGATGTCAGAAGAATTATTAAATTATTCTTCTGTCACCTTAAAATTAAGATTTTTCTGGATTCTGTTGACATCTAGGTTTTTAAAAATGTTTGAATTACTTTGAATTTGATTGAAAATGAAAATATTGAAAGATGATGTGCATCTATAATATATAATAATATACTACGTAAGATTTGCTTGCTTGCTTCTGTTTAGAAAATGAGCAAATTTTGGTTCAGTTGTGCTTGCCGTACATTGGTTATCATGTTGGTGTCATAGTGCTGGGCTTTCACCATTGGCATAAGGGAATATAGTTATTTTCATTCATAACATAATAAACTGCTTATTTTTTTTGTGTTTTTCTTCAAGTCCAGCAGAACAACTTTGTTCTTCCTCTGAGAAGGGATGTTGTTAAGTTCAACTTAGATATTATGTATTTTAAACCTTGGTTGTCTTCTTTTATCCTTAAGGACTTAATATTTATTTAGCCCAGACAGTAACATGTAGAAAAATGAGAAATAGGAAAAATAAAAATTAAACTTCTTACATCATATCACTGCCATAAATAGATCGAATTCTCCATGTAGCTAGTCATGTCTGAGAAAACTAAATAATATTCTCAGAATTACAAGTTTTGAGTCACTAGTATTATACATAATTTTTAAGAAGAGCTTATCAAGCTTTATTTACTGTAATTTCAGTACGTAGAGAGTGTGTGCTATGCAACTTCAGTCATGTCCCACGCTTTGTGATCCTATGGACTGTAGCCCTCCAGGCTCCCCCATCCCTGGATTCTCTGGGCCAGAACACTGGAGTGGGCTGGCATGCCCGCCTCCAGGGGAGCTTCCTCAGGCAGGGATGGAAGCCACGTCTCTGCCGTAGCCTGTCCTGGCAGGTGGACTCCTCACCACTAGTGCCACTGAGGAGGCCACATAGAGAGTAAGCTCAGATGCTTACCACATTCGGCCCAGATCATGTCAGAATGACACTATGTTCTGTACAGGCAATCCCAACTTGGTGATAAATTTTCAAATTTACTGAGCTGTGATTCCATACTGACTCATCAGAATGATCTGGTAATAGTTTTAGTTGAGACATGTGGTACAGCATTTGCAGTGAAAACAGTTAATGGACTAAAATGTTATTACTGATGCAGTGGCATGTTTTCTCTGCAACATTGTATGAGCTTCAGGTCAGGATGTGTGATTTTGAAAAAATAAAGCTGTAGAAAAAATGGCAGCAGTGTGATGAGATGAACGAGAATGAATGAGAGTCACAGGCACAACTGGAGAAAGTAAATGGATAAAAATAATAACGAGAAAAAAAAATTGCTCATAAAAGAAGTTGAGTAAAGGAACTAAAGCGGGGAAGAAAGAGCAAAGTCAGGAGAAATCAGAAGACATTGGAGAAGTTTGAGACCAAAAATGATTGCTAGAGATAGGGTATTTTATTAGAGATCCTGGAAGGTACACAAATAGGCAGTCAGGGAAGTGGAAAGTCATGGAAGTAAGGTGATATTCAGGTTTGATTAAGTTGTATATCTTTGGAGAAGAGTGACATTAATATTGTTTGGGGAAGAACTGTATAAGAATGTGAATCTGATCAGCATGTAATTCTGCCTAATCATTATGATAATTATAGTTGTATTTTTACCTAAAGACTGAACAAACTCAAAGTCTCAAAAAGTACAAAGATTTTTAATTAAGGAATTTATTAATAAGAGTTTTACTTTTAATTTCATAGTGGAAAGTGAACATTAGGTAAAATATGCTTTTGATAAAAATAACAGATATGAGTGCATAAAAAAAAAGATCAGTTCTACTTTATTGCTAAAAAAATAGGATTTGTCAATTTACAGATAGGCCTCTGTGCCTGTTAAAGATGGAAACACTGCTTTATATCCTGTTTGTCTAGCACTAATGCAAACCATCATGAAGATGAAATATCCAGAGTATTTACACTGCCCTTTCGCAGAAAGGAGCTTTTATTGCCATCAGTCAGATTCCTGTTCAGTAGGCCAGTATTTCCCACCTTTTGCAAGTGCTTGGTGATTCTCTTCTGTTTGTATGACATTTGATTCTTAATCGCCCCAAAAATCTCTCAATGATATATAGCTTTAAAATTAAAGGAATCATTATGGAATTTTTTAGAAATGTTTAAAATCCTATGAGTTACTTGTAGACACTATAGTATATTATTATACTCGGTTTGAAATAATTCTTTACTTAAATTGTTAGACTAATAACTAAATTCATAAAAACTTATGTGTTAGTGTTGAAATTTTATTTAGCTTGTTTCAAGCACACTGAGAGGTTTACTTGCATATTTTTGATGTTATATTTTAGTATTTTTTAAAATGTTTTCTTATTTGGGTGCTTAATTTGAGTAAAATCCAGACATTGTTTTGTGGTTTTTTTTAAAAAAACATTGTTGTCTTTGCCTCTCATAAGGAGCTAATCTTGTGCTCAAATGTTTGAGATAAAAGCATACAAATATTCATTAAATTCTTGGTAATTAGTCTTAATTAGACTAAGACAAAAAAATAACCTCTTATTCTTAAGTCTGGAAAAAAATTTTCATTTTCTTGGGCTGATTCCTCATTGCATCTTCATTTAAACCAATCTTTTAATTACACTATGTTCAGTATGTTTTTGCTGGCATATTCTTTAAGGTCTGGGAAAATTAGGTAAATAACTAGTCTAGTCAATCAGAAAAGCTTGTCTTATTATTGTATAACTTTTTAATTATGTTATATTACTGCACATATGAAAACGGAAACTTCATCTTCCCCATGTCTTTGACAAAATTTTAGATAACAATGAAAAATCTTTCCCCACTTAGGCTGAGAAAGTTGTGATGTTTGAGGTAAAAAGCTTCCTTTTATTTTTGATGTCATTATGAAAGCCTTTGGAATGCTGGATTTCATTGCTGGCATGTCCTTCATTCTGTTACTGTCAAGCTTGCAAAGCTGTATTAGAATTTAATTGAAAGCACATTAATAAAAACATTTTTTTCCAGTGTTTCCAGGGAAATTCCTGAAAGGCCTTGATAGATGCAGTCAGGGGCTGTGTGTGCATGTCTCACGTGTACACACACAGATACCCATAGTGGCTTCAGCCTGCACTCCATGACAGGACTGTCTAGGGCCAGGAACGGCCGATGGCTACGTTTTTCTTCCTACCCAAAAGACCTCATGAAACAAAAAACCAGAAGTACAATCCCTATGAAATGGCATTGTAAGTTCCTTCCCATTTATTTCTCTTTTTAAAACAAACAAACAAACTTAGATGTTTCAGAATGATTTCCCTCCCCTCGCCAAATGTATTCCTTACCTTCAAATCCTTAAATGAATTTCTGTGTTAGCTGAGCTTTTGCATTTCACATGCCCTTCTGACTTAATGAATTCCCCAGGCTCTGTGTTGCCCCAGTTCTAAACAAAGCAGCCTTTTGGAGGATAGGTTGAGAGGAGAGGAAGTCAAGCACATGATGTCCTTGTTCGCGATGCTTTTCTATCGTGTAGACCTTCTTACAAAGAGATACTAATAAAAACAAGTTTGGTTTTTTTTTTTGCCTAGAAGTGATACTGAATTTCTTACTATATTGATTCTTCTCAGAGGAAAAATTAATAAAACACTCAGCATCGGCGAGACTTAAAAATATTTCTATAACAGTAAAAATTTTAGTGTTTTCTATATTGAAATCCATTGTGAAAAAATTTTAGAGAAGAAATATTTAATCATTCTGACCACCTACTTTAAGAATTATAAACTGTTAGTGTCAGTATAAACAAAAATTAATTATGGATCATGCATTTGTTTTAAAAAAAATTATTTTTATCTCATAGTTGTGGCTAGTTCTTTATATAATTCAATTGTAAAACCATTTTGGGAATACAATTTAAATTGTTTTGAAAGTCAAGTATTTGTCATAATTCTAACAAAAGGCTTATTCAGCTTATAAACAATTTCTGAGTATAGATGCATCATTTATGTATTTAAAGAGTTAATATCACTGTGGCAGGGCTTCCTTGATGGCTTGGATGGTAAGACTCTGCCCACAATGCAGAAGACCTGGATTCAGTCCCTGGGTCGGGAAGATCCCCTGGAGAAGGAAATAGCAACCCACTCCAGTATCTTGCCTGGAGAACCCCATGGACAGAGGAGCCTAGTGGGCTACTGTCCATGGCATCACAAAGAGTTGGACACAACTGAGCCACTAGCATTCACACTCACATAGTGGTAGAAGTGGAAACCAAACTCTGTGCTCTCCTTTGAATTCTGTGTGGGATTTCTCAGTTTTTTAAGTCAGTAGGATGGGCTTTGGCTAATGTAAAATGGAACTTTGACCATTAAGTTTTAGGCCTCCTCAAGTGATGAAACTTGAGGGCTTCCCTCATAGTTCAGTCAGTAAAGAATCTGCGTGCAGTGTAGGAGACCTGGGTTCGATGCCTGAATTGGGAAGATCCCCTGGAGAATGAAATGGCAATCCACTCCAGTACTTCAGTCACCTGATGCGAAGAGCTGACTCATTGGAAAAGACCCTGATGCTGGGTCTTGAAGATTGAAGGCGGGAGGAGAAGGGGATGACAGAGGATGAGATGGCTGAATAGCATCACCGACTCAACGGACATGAGTTAGAGTGAACTCCGGGAGTTGGTGATGGACAGAGAGGACTGGCATGCTGCAGTCCATGAGGTCATGAAGAGTCAGATATGACTGAGCGACTGAACTTAACTGAACTGATTCTTGCCTGGAAAATCCCATGGACAGAGGAGCCTGATGGGCTACAATTCATGGGGTCACAGAAGTCGGACACGACTTAACGAGTAAACCACTAAGTGATAGAAACAGCGTAGGCTGTCTTCAGACTAGTTCTCATTTACCAGAAGGGTGCCCGTGGCCTACCTATGAAGACTTCTTATGACCTGGGGCAGTTTAGTTTCTGTGGGTGATAAATATAAACAAACAAACAACTTTTTACTTGTAACCAGATGTATGATTTCGTCTATTAATTAGAAACATTTCAAAGAAACATAACCAGCTCTGAGCTGTCTGTTTGTTGTTAGCATCTGGCCTCCTAAAGTAGCCGGCAGCTTGCTTCCTGCTGTGCGCATGGCTCATATCCCCCCTTGTTCCTGTCGCATGTCTGCATTGCACCTTGGTGGTTTCAGGGACGCTGTTTCGGCTGAGCCTTAGTCTGCTGTTGCTGTGTAGGATCAGGACCAGCCACGTGGCAGAGGTGATGGTTAAGGAAGTCGGAGGAGCAAGGATGAGCGGGCACAGCAAGAAGGCAGCACCGGAAGAAGCCTCAGTGCTCCCGGAACCCATGTCGTGGGCGGCCCATGTGATCAAGAGTTAATGCCATGAAAACATACGATTCAGCTTTTAGTTCTTTAAAAATGAAGTTGTTTGTAAGTTTCTCTGATGATACTCTCATTTCATCATAATACTCTGATTGAAGGTTTTTAAATATATGTATTTTATGATATGGTGACTGAGACTATAAGTGCTAACTCTAAATGCTAATATTGTGTGTCTACGTCTGATAGAAAAAACAAATAATCTTGCAGTACAGGATATGTATTACACTTCAGCATCAGTGCTCCAGGAGGTATTAAAAGATTGTGAACATTTCAGATTTTTCGGATAACTTTTAATTGGTCAATTAAAGGGAGGAACATAGGTAAGAAGTATTTATAATTGCCGTTAGTCCTACCAGAAAAAATTTGCCATCTTCTCTAACTTAATGTTTTGTTTTTTTCCCCAATATTTGCTCAAGTTCTGTGATACAATCCCCGTACTTGAGAAACCTCTGGCAGAACAGGACTGGTACCATGGTGCAATTCCCAGAATAGAAGCGCAAGACCTGTTAAAACAGCAAGGAGACTTCTTGGTGCGAGAGAGTCATGGGAAACCTGGTGAATATGTCCTTTCTGTATTTTCTGATGGACAAAGGAGACACTTTATCATACAATATGTTGATGTACGTTTCCACTTTAGTTTATATGTATATTTTGATGTAGTTAATTGAGGTATACTGTAATAAAATGATGAATGATTTTTGGTAAATGCCTATAATAGTAACTTTAGCACTTAATGTTTTTTAAACTCCTTAAATTCAGTGCTCCAAAATGCACTGAAATGTTCATCTTTTAAAGGAAATATGCATTTAAAAATATTAAGTTAAAAATAGTTACAATTTATATTAAATTTAAATGCATTACCATTTAATATTTTAAGTTAACTTTATGATCCTTTAAATTCAAAATGAAATATGTGATTATTACAGTTTTCTTCAGAGAAACTTAATTACGATTTTTATGCTCTTAAAATTGGACCTTGAAATTGCACAAAAATGTTGCCACAAGATTTTTAAGAAATATTTTATTAAATAATAATAATGAAATACCTTAATGAATGAGACAGTGATAGTTGAATTGATTTGTGATTCATTGAGGATTAAGGGGTTTTTTCCATTTAAGTATAAGCTTTTGTTTATTGGTGTTAATGAACAGTAAATAGAAATTTAGGAAGAATTTTAAAAGTGATCAAGTCACATTGCTTGTTATACTGATTTATTTTCAATAGTTTAAGTATTGTAAGCTGTTTCCTTTTCTGTTGCATTCTTTATTAAGCACTAAACAGATGAAGAGTGATTTCAAAATTCTTTAACTTTATCCACTGAGAAATTTTAAACTTTTTGGCATAGGAAGGAATTAATGCTTCTGTTTGTCATTTTTTAACCTCAGCATTTCAAACCGCATGCATTTTCAAGCTGGCTGCCTATAGAATTTCAGTAAATGTCCAGGCACTACAGCGACACTAAGTACTTACAAGAAGATTGAACCATTATCATTAGATGAATTTCAGGAGGTTTTCGGAACATATATGTTCCAGTTCATACATAGTTCATATACATATAAATTCATCTAATGATAATACATTTTATCTGTGTGTTACATAGATATAATTCTGAGGTGAAATTCACATATCATAAAAATAACCATTTAAAAGTGGCATTTAGTATAGTCACATCTAAGAATTATGTTTAAAGGAAAATAGATGCTATTCAGATGGGTTAAGTCTTTTAAAGTGTATATTATGTTAATTTTGTATAGTATTCAGATCTCAACTTGATTGTAATTGTCTACTCTCATACATCAAACTTACTGTTTCTAATAGTATGTGATTCCTATTTCCTTGGCAAACTGTTTGATAGATACCCTTCCTTATTACAACCTGTGACCCTATTGGCAATATTTGTAAAATGGTGTGAGAATTTAGAAGGAAAGACGGTAGGTAAAGTATGAACTAACTACAACTTATATGAATGTTTCCTTCTATTTTCTAAGCTCTGAAAGTTACTATTTTGAAATGTTTCATACATTAAGACTGAAACATTTCNAACATAGGTAAGAAGTATTTATAATTGCCGTTAGTCCTACCAGAAAAAATTTGCCATCTTCTCTAACTTAATGTTTTGTTTTTTTCCCCAATATTTGCTCAAGTTCTGTGATACAATCCCCGTACTTGAGAAACCTCTGGCAGAACAGGACTGGTACCATGGTGCAATTCCCAGAATAGAAGCGCAAGACCTGTTAAAACAGCAAGGAGACTTCTTGGTGCGAGAGAGTCATGGGAAACCTGGTGAATATGTCCTTTCTGTATTTTCTGATGGACAAAGGAGACACTTTATCATACAATATGTTGATGTACGTTTCCACTTTAGTTTATATGTATATTTTGATGTAGTTAATTGAGGTATACTGTAATAAAATGATGAATGATTTTTGGTAAATGCCTATAATAGTAACTTTAGCACTTAATGTTTTTTAAACTCCTTAAATTCAGTGCTCCAAAATGCACTGAAATGTTCATCTTTTAAAGGAAATATGCATTTAAAAATATTAAGTTAAAAATAGTTACAATTTATATTAAATTTAAATGCATTACCATTTAATATTTTAAGTTAACTTTATGATCCTTTAAATTCAAAATGAAATATGTGATTATTACAGTTTTCTTCAGAGAAACTTAATTACGATTTTTATGCTCTTAAAATTGGACCTTGAAATTGCACAAAAATGTTGCCACAAGATTTTTAAGAAATATTTTATTAAATAATAATAATGAAATACCTTAATGAATGAGACAGTGATAGTTGAATTGATTTGTGATTCATTGAGGATTAAGGGGTTTTTTCCATTTAAGTATAAGCTTTTGTTTATTGGTGTTAATGAACAGTAAATAGAAATTTAGGAAGAATTTTAAAAGTGATCAAGTCACATTGCTTGTTATACTGATTTATTTTCAATAGTTTAAGTATTGTAAGCTGTTTCCTTTTCTGTTGCATTCTTTATTAAGCACTAAACAGATGAAGAGTGATTTCAAAATTCTTTAACTTTATCCACTGAGAAATTTTAAACTTTTTGGCATAGGAAGGAATTAATGCTTCTGTTTGTCATTTTTTAACCTCAGCATTTCAAACCGCATGCATTTTCAAGCTGGCTGCCTATAGAATTTCAGTAAATGTCCAGGCACTACAGCGACACTAAGTACTTACAAGAAGATTGAACCATTATCATTAGATGAATTTCAGGAGGTTTTCGGAACATATATGTTCCAGTTCATACATAGTTCATATACATATAAATTCATCTAATGATAATACATTTTATCTGTGTGTTACATAGATATAATTCTGAGGTGAAATTCACATATCATAAAAATAACCATTTAAAAGTGGCATTTAGTATAGTCACATCTAAGAATTATGTTTAAAGGAAAATAGATGCTATTCAGATGGGTTAAGTCTTTTAAAGTGTATATTATGTTAATTTTGTATAGTATTCAGATCTCAACTTGATTGTAATTGTCTACTCTCATACATCAAACTTACTGTTTCTAATAGTATGTGATTCCTTATTTCCTTGGCAAACTGTTTGATAGATACCCTTCCTTATTACAACCTGTGACCATATTGGCAATATTTGTAAAATGGTGTGAGAATTTAGAAGGAAAGACGGTAGGTAAAGTATGAACTAACTACAACTTATATGAATGTTTCCTTCTATTTTCTAAGCTCTGAAAGTTACTATTTTGAAATGTTTCATACATTAAGACTGAAACATTTCTTTTATTACCTATTATAGTTTAAAATATAACCACAGGAATTTAAATTAGTTTTTTTTTTAGAAACAAAAGGTAAAGGGTCCCCTTGGAAATTATCACTTGTCTTTATATTTCCATTTTGTTTTAAGTAACTAAAGTGAACAGCATTATATATTCTAAAAATGAGACATTGTTACAAGTTCGCATTTAAAGATTTTATTTGGCTTCCTCTGACATTGCAATTTTGCAGAGATCTCTATTAAAGAAGAGAGTGCCTATGTTTCTGTCAGTGCCTACAGTTTTCCACTGCCTGATTTTATTTAATTTGCCCTCCTTATGTAATATTGAGTTTTTCAGTCATAAGAATTTTGAGATGGAATAGACTACTGGGAGAAATTTTAGTTCTTTTTCTTTTATGTAGGTGATTCTTACTTGGTCTAAAATTCCATTTCCTTTGTCATATACCTGTTGTCTGGAAGGGTTTTATAACTGGGGAAATCATTACCAGATATTTATTATGTTGCCTATTGGAATTTTATTCCGATCAATGACTTACTAGGTCATAAAAGCTGTACATAAGTGAGGGGACAGATGTCCTCAGAGAGCAAGATATAAAGACATATAGGATTTTAGAAAATGGAAAAAAATGTCAAGTAGTAGACCAATGGAAACTTGGGTTTCAAGCCCAGATATGTGCTTGATAAGCTCTGTGGTTTGGGATGTAATGGGGGTAATAGCTGATACAGTGCTTGTGAGAGTCAGAGAGTGGGTATATTCTTATTAAGTCCTGTGCAGACCATTAGGCATTTTCACCATTGTTTGAACACTTTATTTGAGAAAACATGCAAATGTACTTTGTATGGAGTATCAATGTAATTGGAGACTTTAAAAATTATTTTTGGTTCCTGTTGAGATTTATTTATGAAATTTAAATAACAGTGGAAATGTCATTTTAGAAATCATATATTTAAGTTTGAGGCATTCATTGATCACAAATAATGTTACTTTTAGTAACGTTGTCTCTGCCAAATAGAGTCTAGTTTGGCAGTTAGTTTGAACCTTTATTTTTGTATGCCTGTCAGTTGTTTTACAACATGGTGTGAAGCTGCGTGTTGTGAACATTGTGGCCGACCTACATGGATGCAGATACTTCCAATTTTTACCTTTCTTACTGTGCTAGCAGAGAATGTCTGTTGTTTTAGCTAGTTCAAGCAGNTCCATTTCCTTTGTCATATACCTGTTGTCTGGAAGGGTTTTATAACTGGGGAAATCATTACCAGATATTTATTATGTTGCCTATTGGAATTTTATTCCGATCAATGACTTACTAGGTCATAAAAGCTGTACATAAGTGAGGGGACAGATGTCCTCAGAGAGCAAGATATAAAGACATATAGGATTTTAGAAAATGGAAAAAAATGTCAAGTAGTAGACCAATGGAAACTTGGGTTTCAAGCCCAGATATGTGCTTGATAAGCTCTGTGGTTTGGGATGTAATGGGGGTAATAGCTGATACAGTGCTTGTGAGAGTCAGAGAGTGGGTATATTCTTATTAAGTCCTGTGCAGACCATTAGGCATTTTCACCATTGTTTGAACACTTTATTTGAGAAAACATGCAAATGTACTTTGTATGGAGTATCAATGTAATTGGAGACTTTAAAAATTATTTTTGGTTCCTGTTGAGATTTATTTATGAAATTTAAATAACAGTGGAAATGTCATTTTAGAAATCATATATTTAAGTTTGAGGCATTCATTGATCACAAATAATGTTACTTTTAGTAACGTTGTCTCTGCCAAATAGAGTCTAGTTTGGCAGTTAGTTTGAACCTTTATTTTTGTATGCCTGTCAGTTGTTTTACAACATGGTGTGAAGCTGCGTGTTGTGAACATTGTGGCCGACCTACATGGATGCAGATACTTCCAATTTTTACCTTTCTTACTGTGCTAGCAGAGAATGTCTGTTGTTTTAGCTAGTTCAAGCAGGGACAACTGTACTTGTTTTTTAATTTAAATTTATTTATTTTAATTGGAGGCTAATTACTTTACAATATTATATTGGTTTTGCCATACATCAACATAAATCTGCCACGGGTGTACACGTGTTCCCCATCCTGAACCCCCACCCCTGTCCCTCCCCGTACCAGCCCTCTGGGTCATCCCAGTCCACCAGCCCCGAGCATCCTGTAGCATGCATTGAACCTGGACTGGTGATTCTTTTCACATATGATATTATACATGTTTCAATGCCATTCTCACAATCATCCCACCCTCTCTCTCTCCCACTGTACTTTCTTATTGGATGTTAATATATTAAGCATATCTAAGTATCTGAATCTCATTGTAATTCTAGTGTTACTTAGTGACCTATTCCATAGTTATTAACCTGTTTATGGTGCATATTGTAAAGTCTCAGTTAAGAGTTTATACCTAAAACTATCTTGTGTCATAAATATTGGCAAATTTTCATAGATTCAAATAGCATTGTTAAATTTCCATATGTTAATGTATAATCAAATTCTTGCTTTTGTATAAGATAAACAAAAATATGTGATAAAGTATTTCAGAGGAAACTTTTATGTTGTTATTAATAGGAAAGTACCAATTCATATTTCTCTGATGTATTTATCTGACACATTTGCTAAAAACACATTTTGGTAAAGTATCATTTTATTCATGTTGGCAAGATAGGAAGGTGAAATTAAAAATGTATGGCCTACTGCTTGGTGAGCTTAATACCTGGTAGGTGAGACATTAGTAGAATTTATGAACAGACAAACATTAAAGATACAGAATTAGAGATGACTGAACCAAACACTTGGATTAACATCTGATAATGAATTGAAAAATAGCAACATAGTAAATATTTTAAAATAAAACTTGGGGGAAAGTCCCCTGTGTAATTGCATATCATCATTTTTTATTTCTTTGTTCGTTTCAATCAAGAAGTACTAGTTGAGCAAGTATTCTGTAGGACCCTGGGATGTGGGCCAATCAAACAAAAATAACACAAAAGTGGAGGCCGTGAGCAGTAACTATGTGAAATTAGGTATCTCAGCGTGTTACATCATCAGTTCCGTCAACAGGTGCTTATTGGATGTCTGTCATACGCTAAGTTCCGCTTTGAACTGATGGATTAGTCTCTGAATGTACCAGACAGGTTTGCTTTGTTTTGTTGCCACAGTCTCTAGGCTCCTTGAACGACCTTTTAAATCCATACAATGGGTCTTCAGACAGGCTGAGTGAAAGTAAACACAGATCCACAGTTTGTTTGGATGACAGTCAGTTCCAAGTTTGTAGCCTTGTCCTTGCATGCTGAAGATTCTTTTAACTGGTTCACTACCCAGCCATTCAAGGATTCAAGAGAAGGCAGTATATACCTTGAAGTCAAAATGAAACCATCATGAGAGATCATTTTCTGTGCCCCAGGCACACAGAGAGGGACTTAGGAGGCTTCCTCCATAACAATAAACCAAATCCATTCCGAACCCTGATTAATTAATTTCCAGGAAATACTGATGGAGTGAGTGCTTTCAAGGCCCAGACATGTTAATGATGGAGCTTACATGCTGGGGCGAATTCATGGTCATTTGTAAATCGCATACAATATATGAATTTATAAACCATAGTAAATGCTATAAAGATACACAGTGCTCTGAAAGCTTTTAATTGGAAAACTTAAGGAAGTTAACATCTGAGACAACATCTGAGGAATGAATAACAGTTAACTAGGAAATGCCATGCCTGGATCATTTTAATATTATTCCTCAGGTTCCCCAACAACCTTTCCTGTTTACTGGTTTAACTGGTAATATATTACAGCTAGTCAATGTGCTGTTTTTATTTGAGAAAGCTAAAATTTATGTTTTACATTTTTAGATTTGGGTATTACCCCAGAAAGGAGTGTTTTAGCATTTTGCTTTTTTTCAGCTTATTCATCTTGGCCTCTTTCAGAAATGATTTTCCTCCTTTCCTTTTTATTTTTTTCTGAAACATGCTTATCCTCAATTTTTTTTTTCAGATCTCCTCAGGCATAATATTTCAAATTAACATTCATTGAATCCCCTTCTCATTTTTATGTGCTTATGCTGTTCTGTTTGGCTTCCTTGCATAATAATAGTCTTCTGGAAATATGTGTAGCAACAAAATCTGATTCTGCTTTTTATGTGTTTTTCATCAGTATGCATGATTGATTCTTAAGTTGCACAGCGATAAATCAGGAATGAATTCTGGGTATTGTGAATGTTTTAAAAACAAAGGTAATGCATGCTCTTAGTGAAAATTCAGAAATATGTATCACGGAGTGTGTGCTTCAGAGTAACACCCCCTATAGACTCAGGGGATAGTCTTTGAGATATAAAACATATTGAATTGTATGTATCTATGGAATTCTTATTTTATAAAATTTAGTCATAGCATATTTTTATTTATACTTATTTTTTAATGATATATTATTTGATTTTTAAAAATGTAATACAAATGACAATCAACACAATTTTGTCAGAATTTGTGGAAATTTATTCTCTCCTACTGTTTTTATTGCTTCTTTTGAAATTCACATAGAAATCATTAGTAGCTCCAAAAAGAAATCTCTTAAAAATGAATATGAATTATTTCAGTCATATTATCATTAAAGCCACATTAGCAGTCACATTATTATTAAAGTAGAGAAACAAGTGTCTATATGTGAACCCAACCTCTTAGCTGAATTATAATACATTTGCACAGATTTCTATAAGGTCAAATGTAATATTTGGAATTTTGAGTGTATCAAGAAACAAGTCTCCAATATTGTTTGAATGTACTTTCTAGTTATTTTTAAAATAGACGTATAAATCATCTTCCAATATTGCCTTTGTTTAGGGTGTACATCACAGTGATCTGACACTTTTACACAGTACAAAACGGTCCCCATGACGGTCTAGTTATGATCTGTCACTGTAAAGTCGTTACAGTCTACTGACTGTGTTCCCTGTGCTATGCAGTATGTCCCAGGACTTCTTTGTTGTGTAGCTAGAAATCTGTATCTCTTAATCTCCCCTATCTGTTTCTTTCATCCCTCTACCCTCTGCCCCTCTAGCAAAGACCACTTTGTTCTCTGTATCTATGAGTCTGTTTCTATTTTGTTATTTTTGTTTTTTAGATTCCATACATAATATTTGTCTTTCTCTGACTTATTTCACTTAGCATGAAATCTTCTAGGTCCATCCATGTTGTCACAAATGATAAGGCTTCATTCTTCTTTATGTCCAATTAATATTCCAATATGTGTGTGTATATATGTCTTCTCTCTTGTGCATCCATCTATTGATGGATACTTAGGTTGATTTGATATCTTGGCTATTGTAAATGATGCTGTAATAAACATAGGGATGCCTATATCTTTTCTAAGTAGTGTTTTTACTTTCTTTGGAAAAATATCACATTGTGGAATTGCTGGATCATATTATACTTCTTCCCAAGTGGCACTAGTGGTAAGGAAGTGTCTACCAATGCAGGAGACAGACCAGGGTTTGATCCCTGGGTCGGGAAGATCCCCTGCAGGAGGGCCTGGCAGCCCACTCCAAGATCCTTGCCTGGAGAATCCCGTGGACAGAGGAGCCTGGTGGCCACAGTCCTTGAGGTTGCATGGAGGCAGACAGTCCTGAGCACACGCATATAGCAGCCCCAGTTTCAGTCTTTTGAGCAAATGTTACACTGTTTTCTGTAGTGACTGCACCAATGTACATTCCCACCGACGGTGCACGAGGGTTCTGTGAATGGACTGTTCTTCACCGTAGTTGCTTAGATGAACTTTGTGAGCAACCGGCCTTGGCATTATTTTTAGATTCTTTGTCTTCATCTTTAAGAAAGGGAGTTGACTGGTTTTGCACTGTGTTGGGACTCGGGACGTCCCTGATGTCAGAAGGATTGCTTTGAGCAAGTAACTGCCAGGAGTCATTTCTCCTTTCAGCCCACAGAGGAGGCACTGCTGCTTGCGTGACTCTCTGTGTTACTCCGTCACGACTGCTGTGTCAGTGGCAGAGGCCACCTGAAGATTAAAAACTAGATATGTTCTTCAGAATGGGAAACTGAAAACTCACATTATTTTATTCACAATTTCTCTAGTTACAAGAGATATATTAGAAATTTATAAAAGATCTTATGTATTTCCATACAAATCTTGAAATTATTTGTTGTAGTTCTGTGAAAAATACCGCTGGTAGCTTGATAGGGATTGCATTAAATCTGTAGATTGCTTTGGGTAGTATACTCATTTTCACTATGTTGATTCTTCCAATCCATGAGCATGGTGTATTTCTCCATCTAGAGTACTAGAAATAAAAGCAAAAATAAACAAATGGGATCTAATTAAAATTAAAAGCTTCTGCACAACAAAGAAAACTATAAGCAAGGTGAAAAGACAGCCTTCTGAATGGGAGAAAATAATAGCAAATGAAGCCACTGACAAACAACTAATCTCAAAAACATACAAACAACTTATGCAGCTCAATTCCAGAAAAGTAAATGACCCAATCAAAAAATGGGCCAAAGAACTAAATAGACATTTATTTCTCCAAAGAAGACATATGGGTGGCTAGTAAACACATGAAAAGATGCTCAATATCACTTATTATCAGAGAAATGCAAATCAAGACCACAATGAGATGCCATTTCACACCAGTCAGAATGGCTGTGATTCAGAAGTCTACAAGGAATAAATGCTGGAGAGGGTGTGGAGAAAAGGGAACCCTCTTACACTGTTGGTGGGAATGCAAATTAGTACAGCCACTGTGGAAAACAGTGTGGAGATTTCTTAAAAAATTGCAAATAGAACTGCTGTATGACCCAGCAATCCCACTGCTGGGCATACACACCGAGGAAACCAGAATTGAAAGAGACACATGTACCCCAGTGTTCATTGCAGCACTCTTTATAATAGCCAGGACATGGAAACAACCTAGATGTCCATCAACAGATGAATGGATAAGAAAGCTGTGATACATATACACGATGGAGTATTACTCAGCCATTAAAAAGAATGGAGCCGATTATACAGAGTGAAGTAAGCCAGAAAGAATAATACCAATACAGTATACTAACACACATATATATGGAATTTAGAAACGTGGTAATGATAACCCTGTATGCAAGACAGCAAAAGAGATCCAGATGTATAGAACGGGCTTTTGGACTCTGAGGGAGAGGGAGAGGCTGGGATGATTTGGGAGAATGGCAATGAAACATGTATACTATCATGTATGAAACGAATCACCAGTCTATGTTTGATACAGGATACAGGATGCTTGGGGCTGGTGCACAGGGATGATCCAGAGAAATGATATGGGGTGGGAGGTGGGAGGGGGGTTCAGGATTGGGAACTCATGTACACCTGTGGTGGATTCATGTCAATGTATGGCAGAACCAGTACAGTAATGTAAAGTAAAATAAAAATAAAAAAAAAATAAATAAACCAGGAGGATGTGCCTTGGGGAATGCTGGCTATTACGTGAAGAGAAGCTTTCTGCACAGTGAAGCCAAGGAGTGGGGGAAGGTAAAGATGGCCGGGTCTCTGGGAGGGCCAGAAAAAAAAAAAAAAAAAGATCTTATGACACTAGTGGCCAATTTGACATTTCATTTTCTCTGTCGGCTTCATCTCATTATTACATTTTATTAAACACTCTCTTGTTTGACTACATGCAGTTCGCCTTGATTCATGGCTCTTACATTCCAGGTTTCTATGAGATATTGTTCTTTACAGCATCAGACTTTATTTTCACCACCAGATACTTCTACAGTTGAGCATCGTTTCTGCTCAGGCCCAGTCACTTGGTTCTTTCTGGAGCTATTAGTAATTGCCCTCTGCTCTTCCCCAGCATACTGGAAACCTTCCGACTTAGGGACTCATCTTCTGGTGTCACATCTTTAGTGAACATTGACATCTTAGGAATGAGTTAACTAAAATGGATGGGAATGAGCCAGTTTAATTCAGATGGCCACTGTGAGCAAGAGTTCCTTAGAAGAAATGGAGTAGTCTTCATAGTAAACAGGAGTCCAAAATGCAGTGTCTAGGTGCAAGTCTCAGAAACCACAGAATGATCTCAGTTCGCTTCTAATGCAAACCATCCAGCCTCGCAGTAGTCAAAGGCCCCAACCACTGACACTGAAGAGGCTGAAGTTGACCAACTTTAAGAAGACCTATAGACCTTCTAGAACTAGCCAAAAAATATAAATGTCCTTTTCATCCTAGGGGACTAGAATGCAAAAGGAGGAAGTCAAGAGACACCTGGAGTAATAGACAAGTTTGGCCTTGGAGTACAAAATGAAGCAAGGCAAAAGTTAACAGAGTTTTGCCAGGAGAATGCACAGGTCATAGCAAAGACCCTCCTCCAAAAACACTAGTGACAACTCTACACATGGACATCACCAGATGGTCAGTACAGAAATCGGGATGGTTATATTCTTTGCAGCCGAAGGTGGAGAAGCTCCATACAGCAGGAAAAACAAGACCTGGAGCTGAGTGTGGCTGTGATCATGATCTACTTATTGCACAATCAGACTTAAATTGAAAAAAGTAGAGAAACCATAGGCCATTTGGGTATTACCTAAATCCAATCTCTTATGGTTATACAGTGGAAGTGACAAGTAGATTCAAGGGGTTAGATCTGATTGACAGAGTGCCTGAGGAACTATGAATGGAAGTTCATAACATTGTACAGGAGGCGGTGATCAAAACCATCCCCTAGGGAAAAAAAACATGCAAGAGGGCAAAGTGATTGAGCAGGCCTTACAAATAGCTGAGAAAAGAAGAGAAGCGAAAGGCAAGGGAGAAAGGGAAAAATATACCCATTTGAATGCAGAGTTCCAGAGATAGCAAGGAGAAATAAGAAGATCTTTTAAATGAACAGTGTAAAGAAGTAAAGGAAAACAACAGAATGGAAAAGATTGGAGATCTTTTCATGAAAACTGGAGATATCAAGGGAACATTTCATACAAGGATAGACATGATAAAGAACAAAAATGGTAAAGATCTAACAGAAGCAGAAGAGATTAAGGAGATGTGGCAAAAATACACAGAAGAACTATAGAAGAAAGGTCTTTAATGACCCAGATAACGAAGATGGTGTGGTCACTCACCTAGAGCCAGACATCCTGGAGTGTGAAGTCAGGTGGCCTTAGGAAGCACTACTATGAACAAATCTAGTGGGGGTGATGGAATTCAGGTTGAGTGACTTAAAATTCTAAAAGATGATGGTGTTAAAGTACTGCACCTAATAGGTTATCAAATTTGGAAAGCTTAGCAATGCCCGCAGCCCTGGAGGTGGTCAATTTTCATAAAAGAAGGGCAGTGCCAAAGAATGTTCAGACTACCATGTAATTGTGCTCATTTCACACTGTAGCAAGGTTATGCACCAAATCCTTCAAGACATGTTTCACTAGTGCACAAACCGAGAACTTTCAGATGTAGAAGCTACATTTACAAAAGGCAGAGGAACCAGAGATCAAATTGCCAACATTCATTGGATCGTATAGAAAACAAAGGAATTCCAGAAAAACATCTACTTCTGCTTCATTCTCTTCAAGAAAGCCTTTGACTGTGTGCATCACAACAAACTGTGGAAAATTCTTAAAGAGATGGGAATATCAGACCCCATTACTTGCCTCCTGTGAAACCTCTTTGCAGGTCAAGAAGCAACAATTAGAACCGGACATGAACAGCAGACTGATTCCAAACTGGGAGCAGGGTGTGTCAAGGCTATACGTCGTAACCCTGCTTATTTAACTTCTGTGCAGAGCACATGATGAGAAATGCCAGACTCCATGAATCAGAAATTGGAATCAAGATTGCTGGGAAAATATCTACAATTTCAGATACGTAATTGATAACACTCTAATGGCAGGTAGTGAAGAGGAACTAAAGAGCCTCTTGATGAGGGTTAAAGAGGAGTCTGAAAAGCTGACTTAAACCTTAACGTTCACAAAATTTATATTCTGACACCTTGTTTGACCACTTGAAATTTGCCTTGATTCATGGACCTAACGTTCCAGGTTCTTATCTAATATTGCTCTTTACCAGATTGGACTTTGCTTCTATCACCATTCACATCCACAACTGGGTGGTGTTTTTGCTTTGGCTGCATCTCTTCATTCTTTCTGGAGTTATTTCTCCATTGATCTCCAGTAGCGTACTGGGTGCCTATCAGCCTAGGGAGTTCATCTTTCAGTGTCCTGTCTTTTTGCCATAATGTTCATGGAGTTCTCAAGGCAAAAATGCTGAAGTGGTTTGCCATTCCCTTCTCCAGTGGACCACATTTTGTCAGAACTCTCCACCATGACCTGGAATGTTAGATCCATGAATCAAGGCAAATTGGAAGTGGTCAAACAGGAGATAGCAAGAGTGAACATCAGCATTTTAGGAATCAGTAAACTAAGATGGACTGGAAAGAGTGAATTTAACTCAGATGACCATTATATCTACTACTGTGGGCAAGAATCCCTTACAAGAAATGGAGTAGCCCTCATAGTCAACACGAGTCCAAAATGCAGTACTTGGATGCAATCTCAAAAACGACAGAATGATCTCTGTTCGTTTCCAAGGCAAACCATTCAGTCTCACAGTAATTCAGGTCTATGTCCTGACCAGTAATGCTGAAGAAGCTGAATGATTCTATGAAGAACTACAAGACCTTATAGAACTAACACCCCCCAAAAGATGTCCTTTTCATTATAGGGGACTGGAATGCAAAAGTAGGAAGTCAAGAAACACCTGGAGGAACAGGCAAATTTGGCCTTGGAGTACAGAATGAAGCAGGGCAAAGGCTAATAGAGGTCTGCCGAGAGAATGCACTGGTCATAGCAAACACCCTCTTAACAACACAAGAGAAGACTCTACACATGGACATCACCAGATGGTCAACACTGGAATCAGATTGATTACATTCTTTGCCGCCAAAGATGGAGAAACTCTATACAGTCAGCAAAAACAAGACTGGGAGCTAAGTGTGGCTCAGAACATGAACTCCTTATTGCCAAATTCAGACTTAAATTGAAGAAAGTAGGGAAAACCAGTAGACCTTTCAGATATGACGNTAACAACACAAGAGAAGACTCTACACATGGACATCACCAGATGGTCAACACTGGAATCAGATTGATTACATTCTTTGCCGCCAAAGATGGAGAAACTCTATACAGTCAGCAAAAACAAGACTGGGAGCTAAGTGTGGCTCAGAACATGAACTCCTTATTGCCAAATTCAGACTTAAATTGAAGAAAGTAGGGAAAACCAGTAGACCTTTCAGATATGACGTAAATCAGATCCTTTACTGTTATACAGTGGAAATGGCAAATACATTCAAGGGATTAGATATGGTAGATAGAGTGCATGATGAACTATAGACAGAGATTCATGACGTTGTACAAGAGTCAGTGATCAAGACCATCCTCAAAAAAAAGAAATGCAAAAAGGTAAAATGGTTGTCTGAGGAGGCCTTACAAATATCTGTGAAAATAAGAGAAGCAAAAGGCAAAGGGGAAAGGAAAGATATACCCATTTGAGTGCAGAGTTTCAAACAATAGCAAGGAGAGATAAGAAAGCAATAGAGGAAAAGAACAGAATGGGAAAGACTAGAGATCTCTTCAAGAAAATTAGAGATACCAAGGGAACATTTCATGCAGACATGAGCTCAATAAAGGACAGAAATGGTATGGACTTAACAGAAGCATGCTAAAGAGATTTTCTTGGCTGGAAAATCCCATGGGCGGAGGAGCCTGGTAGGCTGCAGTCCATGGCGTCGCTAAGAGTCGGACATGACTAGGCGACTTCACTTTCACTTTTCACTTTCATGCATTGGAGAAGGAAATGGCAACCCACTCCAGTGTTCTTGCCTGGAGAATCCCAAGGACAGGGGAGCCTGGTGGGCTGCTGTCTATGGGGTCACACAGAGTCGGACATGACTGAAGCGACTTAGCAGCAGCAGCAGCAACAGAAGCAGAAGATATTAAGAAGAGGTGGCAAGAATACACAGAAGAACTATACAAGAAAGATCTTCACGACTCAGATAACCACGATGGTGTGATCACTCACCTAGAGCCAGACATCCTGGAATGCGAAGTCAAGTAGGCCTCAGGAAGCATCACCATGAACAAAGCTGGTGGAGGTGATAGAATTCCAGTTGAGCTGTTTCAAATCCTAAAGTGAAAGTGCTGCACTCAATATGCCAGCAAATTTGGAAAACTCAGCAGTGGCCACGGAAGTGGAAAAGATCAGTTTTCATGCCAATCTCAAAGAAAGGCAATGCCGAACAATGCTCAAACTGTTGTATAATTGCACTCATCTCACATGCTAGCAAAGTAATACTCAAAATTCTCCAAGCCAGGCTTCAACAATACGTAAACTATGAACTTCCAAATGTTTAAGCTGGTTTTAAAAAAGGGAGAGGAGCCAGAGTTACAATTGGCCAGAGATCAAATTACCAACATCCGTTGGATCATGAAAAAGCAAGAGAGTTCCAGGAAAACATCTACTTCTGCTTTATTGACTATGCCAAAGCCTTTGACTGTGTGGATCACAATAAACTGGAAAATTCTGAAAGAAATGGGAATACCAGACCACCAGACCTGCTTCTTGAGAGACCTGTTTGCAGGTCAGGAAGGAACTGGACATGGAACAACAGACTGGTTCCAAATAGGAAAAGGAGTACATCAAGGCTGTGTATTGTCACCCTGCTTATGTAACTTATATAGAGTACATCTTGAGAAATGCTGGGCTGGATGAAGCACAAGCTGGAATAAAGATTGCCAGGAGAAATATCAATAACTCAGATATGTAGATGACGCCACCCTTATGGCAGAAAGCGAAGAAGAACTAAAGAGCCTCTTGATGAAAGTGAAAGAGGAGCGTGAAATAGTTGGCTTAAAGCTCAACATCCAGAAAACTAAGATCATGGCATCTGGTTCCATCACTTCATTGCAGGTAGATGGGGAAACAGTGACAGACTTTATTTCGGGGGCTCCAAAATCACTGCAGATGGTGACTGCAGCCATGAAATTAAAAAGACGCTCGCTCCTTTGTAGAAAAGTTATCACCAAATTGGACAGCATATTAAAAAGCTGAGACATTACTTTGCCAGCAAAGGTCCGTTTAGTCCAGGCTGTGGTTTTTCTAGTAGTCATGTATGGATGTGAGAGTTGGAGTATAAAGAAAGCTCAGTGCCGAAGAATTGATGCCTTTGAACCGTGGTGTTGGAGAAGAGTCTTGAGAGTCCCTTGGACTGCAAGGAGATCCAACCAATCCATCCTAAAGGAGATCAGTCCTGAATATTCTTTGGAAGGACTGATGCTGGAGCTGAAACTCCAATACTTCAGCCACCTGATGCGAAGAACTGACTTGCTGGAAAAGACCCTGATCCTGGGAAAGATTGAAAGTGAGAGTAGAAGGAGATGATAGAGGATGAGATGGTTGGATGGCATCACCAACTCGGTGCACATNTATTCTTTGGAAGGACTGATACTGGAGCTGAAACTCCAATACTTCAGCCACCTGATGCGAAGAACTGACTTGCTGGAAAAGACCCTGATCCTGGGAAAGATTGAAAGTGAGAGTAGAAGGAGATGATAGAGGATGAGATGGTTGGATGGCATCACCAACTCGGTGCACATCGTTTGGGTAACGTCCAGGAGTTGGTGATGGACAGGGAGGCCTGGCATGCTGCGGTTCATGGTGTCACAGAGAGTTGGACATGACTCAGTGACTGAACTGACTGAATTTTATATTGCACAAATCGAATTTGAGTTTTCTTATCCTTTATCTGGGAAAATACCTTCCAGTGTTGTAAATAATACCCAAATTTGGAGAGTTCAGAAATTTCTTGTTTCTTACCATAGGATTTTCTTAAAATGGAACATGTTTGTATCTGTATTCATACACATATACATGTGAGCTCTTTGTGAATAATCAGATGGGAGCCTTTGTTAAATGACACTGTATCGTAATGGTCCTTTCATTGAAAAATAGCTACAGTAAGATGTTTTTTCTTTGCTAAATTTATTGCCATCGGTTCATTCAAAAGATTACCAACAGATGTGCCTTTTCGAAGTCAGAGGAAAGTGGTCTTTACCGAGTTTGGGAACATGTCACTAACTTCATGTACTGGAATCACAAGTGTGAAGGTGTGACTGTGCCGACGCGCACAGATTGTCTCTGCTGGATTTTTTCTATCAAGCGTTTGTGAAGGACAGTATAGTTTTGTTTTGTTTTGTTTGACTGTGTGGTTTGATGAAAGAATAATACATGAATAACCCAAGTACAGAAAAATCAATTCATACTGTATTGATGAAAGGGAAATAAATGGTCATCAGAGGTATTCTTAAATTATTATTATATTGGATATACTTCTGCAGACTTTGACATTATCTTTGATCTTGAAAGCTTTTCCAGATGAAACACATATGCAAACATATGTACACATATTTCCGTTCCTTCAGTGTATTCTGTATTTTATTTCCTTTGGTTGTTATTTTAGCAACGTGCATTCCAGGTCTGTAAATTTTTCTTTTCTTTTCTTTTTTCTTTTTAACAATCTGAATTACATGTAGTCATTTATGAAAATTAGTTTTTTGATGCAAAGATTATTTTTTAGCATGTTGCAGTATCATTTATTTTTACTGTCTTAACCATTTTTAACTGTATTATAATTCAGTAGTGTTAAGTATCTTCACATGCTTGTACAACAGTAGATTTTCTTAAATGGAACTTTATTGATGAATGAAGTGTTGCTTAAGCAATGTCTTCATGATTATTCTACTTTATTGTTCTTTCTCCAGAATATGTATCGTTTTGAAGGCACTGGGTTTTCAAATATTCCTCAACTTATAGACCATCACTATACAACAAAACAGGTCATCACTAAGAAGTCAGGTGTAATTCTGCTGAATCCTATTCCTAAGGTAGGTGCTTACGTTGTTTTTTTTAACAAAAGAAAAAAGAAAAGACTGCTCCGTGAGTTATGTCCAACACTAAATAAAGTTCTTAGGTTAATTATAATTTTGGAAACAAATATAGTTAAAGCGTGAAATTTCCTTGGTTGTACTTAGAGGGCAGATGGGTGGTCTTTTTATTCAGTGTTTGCTAGGTTACAAACGGCCTGTCTTTCTTCTTTTTCCTTTCAAGTGTTTCTTGAAAGACTTGAAGGTTTCCTTCACACTGTAAGGTTCAGAGTTTAAAAGATTTAGTTTATAAAAGATTCTGAGATGTAGATGTCCAAGAAAATGTCCAGCAATTAAGAGTTAAATAGAATTTTACTTTTTGGTGTTTAAGTGTATGATACATTGTAAGATATTGGAATTTTTTTAAGACTATACTATTCTTCTCAAGGGCAGTAAACCACAGCTTCACTGTAGAGCCACTGGCTGGGTGAGAGATTGTTCTAGGTCATTGTTACCTCTAAGATCTAACACAGAGCAGATTACATTTATGTGCTTTAAGTGATCTGTGAGGTAGCAAGTGGGTTGAGGAAGGCTGTGTTCTTAAGGTGAAACCTGTGGCACCTAGACTAGGGGAACAGTGGAGCCGGCCTAGCTTCTGGGCACTTTTCATGGTCCAGGAATTGAGTTGGGGGTCAACAGGAACCCCTTTGCTTAGGGCGCCATCTCACCTGAGGAACAGTGTAGAAACAGAGAAGTGGTAAACCCTAGGAGGTTGAGGTTTGCTGATTTGAGGTTTTCATATCCAGGGATGACTTGTAATATGAAGCAAGTGCTATTCCCAAGAGTGCTAGTATATAATCTAAATTCACCTGAAATTTTAACAATTTAAAAAGCAGTTGTTATATTTCCCTTTGTTAGCCTGGAGCATGGTGTCTGTGTTTGTACTTGTATTATGTATTTGTTGCTCACTCTGTATTTTTACATTCCACTCACAGAAGATTTCAACAGTCAGTTACTAAACATTAATTCGGTGGCTAAAGAATTGTCCTTTTGCATAATTATCTGGAATTATGAGTTTGGCTCATTCTTTGTTAGTGTTTTTCCATTCACTTTTGTTTTACATTTTAATTGCAGAAAACCCTATAAAAATTCTTCTTTAGTCTGGAACAGGTTGTCATATTTTTTCTCTAGTTAAAAAAAAGGTCTCTTAATGTTTCATCTTTCATCGATGAATAACTGCTCTGTTCTCATGACTTTGTTTACTATTAATACATCAGTGACGTGCAAATTTCTGTTTCCAGCTCAGATATCTTTCCCCAATCTAAAAATTATCTACTTTTCACCTAAAACTGAGTTTATCACATTTAACTGCAAAATTTGTTCTCCCTTTATAGTAAATGGTATCAGCAAAAACCCAGCTGCTCAAACTATAAATCTAGAGGTCCTTTGACAGCTCTTCACCATTGCCCTGCTCCAGCACTTTAAGTGCCAGGAGTTTTGTATACTTAATTGTACATGTGAAAGTATGAACTCAATTCTAGTATATCCCAATATGAAGTAAAGTTCAGTGCGGTGAAGGTACCACAGTTTGACCATGTTAGGTTAATGAGAGATACTGGGATTTTCAGAGATACTGATACTGTCAAATGATTTTGACTCATTTCATAAGCCAACCTAATGTTTGCATTGTCTACTTGCTTAGCCAAGTCTAAGTTGAGAGATCAGAACCCTAAAAGAGGCACAAAAAAGTGCTTACCTGGCCTTGGGTATGAATATATAAGCAAAGCTGTATCCCTCATGAGATGAAATATTTCATGAAACAATCGCGGAGCAATGGAGTAGGTGCTCTGGACTGTTAACATGGCCAGCCATTCTCTTCCTCTAAACCCCCCAGCTCTGCCTGTGGAGCCGGTTATCCCAGCGTTCTATAGCCTTGGTTATGAAAATAACTGCACTGAAAGCTAGAAAAGATTAAGGGGCTACATATGATTGTTTTATGAGGTAGAAATTTGAAGTTAATCTAGTTGACTGTTAACTTGATCTAAAGTACTGATATTTGAAATATGCTTGTTATTATCTCAATTTATGGTAAATATTATTATGCACTTGATTTGAAGAATCCTATCACTCTTTTAAAAGAAAATCACAAAACAGGGTTATGAGAGCAGGTAATTTTCAATCATGAGTGGGGAACAGTTTTCTTATGCAGGTCTTATCTGTTATGTATCTTCTCTTGGAAAGTTATTTGTCGTCTTATAAATGGAATCTCTTTCCTGATTTAATTTGTGTAAGAAGTTAATGTCTTTGACCATATACTGTGCTATAAAACATGTAATTTCCATCTTGCCAGACTTCATTTTTAGCCTACATAAAGAATGCTATTTTGGTCTCAGTATAATTTCTGTTCATAGTACCCCACGCCTCTCTCCATTTGTTTCCCTCTTACTCATGAGAATGTACGTGCACATCATATGCCTGAGTAGAGGACGCGGCAACCAGGGTAATTTCCCTCTTATTACCAGAGGCACACGAAACTAGACAGCCTGAGTTAGAAAAACTGGCTTTCTCACGACGATGAAGCGAACTGACGTTCCACCCAGCCGTCCCTCTCTCTGCCCTGGCTGACCCTCCCTCCTTTGCCTCCCAAAGCCTGTGGGAAGGTGTGGGAGTGAGGGGGGTGTCCCACGCAGGTTGCTGATCAGGATCACCGTCATCACGCTAGCAGCACGTGGGACGCACAGGGCCCGTTCTCTCCTCAGCTCAGACTCTGCTCAAGTGCCACTCCATCAGGGAGCTCTTTTCTGTCTGCTGCCTGTGGAATGACACCTTACCCCCTTATATCTCTCTCTTGTGCTCAATTTCTCTCTGTTACAGTTCTGTTTACCTGACATCATACTATAGGATGTATTTTTGGTTGTCTGTCTCCTGCAAGAGAAATGTAAGTTCTGTAAGGGCCAGGGTTGCATTTAACAATCAGTGCAACCAGTACCTAAAACAGTGCTAGCTACTATGTGCTCAGTTGCTTCAGTCGTGTCTGACTCTTTACGACCCCGTGGACTATAGGCCACCAGGCTCCTCTGTCCATGAGATTCTCCAGGCAAAAATACTGGAGTGGGTTGCCATTTCCTCCTCCAGCTAGCTAGTAGGTGTTCAGTAAATATCTGTTGAAGAATTGAATTCACTGGGCAATTGCTAGAAGCCAGGTACTTCCAAGCTTCTTATATGCCTTAACTGTATATATTCCCATGAAATAAATATTGTTATTAACCCCATACAGTTATGAACCTGGAACTGAAGTTTACAATGGTAAATTACCTTCACAAAGCAACACAGCTGTTGGCACAGCTGAGATATTCAACCCATGTTCTTAACTGCTATCTGTCTAGACTGCAGAGTCTAAATTTTAGAGGCTGTAGGGAATAAAATGTTTATTTTACGGGACATGTGTATGAGTTTAATGGAAAGGAAATATCCTCGGTTGCTCAAAACAGTAAATTGGAAAAATCTTTACTATATCAAAAACTATGAGTCTCTGTAGAAGGAAAAATATTAGACAGGAATATTTGGTGACAGAGTTTGAATTTAGTAAAGGATGTTGTAAGACAGGTAAAGAAGACATCTAGTTCACCTTTAACATTTGAAAGTCTGGCTTGTGAAGCTTAATATTTCGTTAGATTTAGCTCTTAAAATTTTTTTTTCTTTCTGAATGGAAGTTAAAATTCATGATTTAGACTCAGGCAAGTTAGGCAGTGAGCCGTTAAGTTGAACCTTTAGGTAAATGACTTGCCTGCCAGCTTAAATCAAGTAATTCTGGCTTTTTAATCAGAAGTTTGTATAGCATGCCAGAATATTAGAAGCAGAGCTTTGTGGCGAGAGTGAGCCTGTGACTGAGATTAGCATGTCGCGAGGTGACCGGTTTCTGGTGGCGGCTTCTTCGAGAGACGCGCGCACATGCAGGCAGAGAGGAGAGCGCTGCTTCCATTTAGGTGCTGTGCTCACACCGTGAGGTTTCAGACCCCCGAAGACTGTGCACTTCACCTTATACTCGAGCCACGTAGTCACTACTCACCAGATACCTTGTTTATTATAAAAGGACATAACTCAAGAAAAGTCAATTTTTCGCTGTAGATTTTGGAAACTATAAAATACCATATACTTTCCCGTATAAAAACTTTCTTTAACAGGACAAATAGAAGGAAAATTTGAAGATTTTAAATTGTGAAGGAAAAAAATGTATTCATAGAGTGAATAGTCTGTTGATAACACTCCAGTTCTATTATTTTATTAAATATTTTCGACAACTGTGAACTGAGTGTTAGTATTACCCTCATTATTAGGTGATGAAACTCAGAAATTATAATTGATCTAAACCACTTTTCTCATAAATTTCAGAGTGCTAACATGAAAGTGATTATATCCTATTCATCATTTTTTACTACAACCCTAGCTAGCATAAATTATAACGTATAGTCTTTGTAACGTCAATAGTTAAAGAAGAAATACTTTCTGTAGTTCAGTATTCTAACAGTAGTATGTACCAGTGAACTTGACAGTTACAGTCCCATCTCTTATGAAAACTAGTCTAACAAGAACTATAATAGCATGTTGTATTCAGGGAAATACACATAATATCTGAATGTTTGCCCTTCATTTTGCATAGTTTGGAGAGTCAAATTAAGCTTGGATTTTAGGTTTGTACCATATAATGAAATAACATAAACCTTGTCATTGAACACATAATACATAGACTGATTTTCAGCTTTTTAATCTCAAAATTTACCAGCAGGTATTGTGAGGAAGAGCAACATTGGACTCAAAAATTAATAGACCTTGGAGGCCACTAATGATTTCTTATGTGATGTCTCAAAGGAATTTCATGTATATGTCTACCTCAGACTTTCTTAAATCTCATATTTTTAGTCTGAGGAGCAAGATTTTTTGGTAGATAAGAATATTCTTTTTTTCTACCATATAAATAGATGGAAGGGTGATGAAATAGTCAGATGGGGGCTGAGAGGTTAAAAGAAAAGTCATTAAAGTTTTTTAAATGTAGATTAAAGGATAGGATTTGGTATTTACAGCACAAACGTTGCCTGGGGTGTATCATTTCATCATTTTAAAATATTTACAAAATCTGTGCATGTGAACCCTGGGAAAGGGAAGATGTTAGTTGCTCAGTCATGTCTGACTCTTTGCAACCCTGTGGACTGTAGGACGCCAGATTCCTTTATCCGTGGAATTGTCCAGGCAAGAATACTGGAGTGGGTAGCCATTCCTTTTTCCAGGGGATCTTCCTGATCCAGAGATTGACCCCAGGGCTCCTGCATTGCAGATGGATTCTTTATTGTCTGAGCCACTAGAGAAGCCCAAGAAGTGTGTAGAAATGTACACAGAAAATGTATAAAGGGATTTCTAGTATGAACATGGTTACATAACAACATTCTGTCCCTATTACTTGTGGAAACCATAGAACAATAACAACAAAATAAAAAAGTATAAGCTGCATTTTTCATGAAACTAGGAGCTATATATTATCCACAGACTTAAAAAAGTACATGTTTAGGTAGCCAAAAGCTCCTTTGCTTAGGCAAATGTTGTATAGCACAAACGTAAGAAAAGAGATGATCAAAGAACCAAGTTGCTCTAGGTCTTATTAAGCTCTAGCAAAAATACATGTGGAAAGGAAAGAACTTTTAATTTCTATATTCTTTGCTTGCATCAATGCAAGATGTGTGGAGAAAATAAAATTTTTCACATAGCTAAGCGA
>SJYA01001039.1:133641-147376 GCA_006410615.1 Neotragus moschatus | reverse complement strand
TCCAGCGGACCACATTCTGTCAGACCACTCCACCATGACCCGCCCATCTTGGGTTGCCCTGCGGGCATAGATCATTGGGGCATCATTTCTTAAATACTCATGTCGAAAATGCTGTGCTCATAGTGACAGATAATTTATCTCATTTAATTCTCATAACCATAAGAAGTAGATTCAAGCATTATCCTTTATTAAGAAAGAAGAAAATGAGACCGAGAGTGATGAAGTATGTTTCCTAAGGTGCCTCAGCTATTAGTAGCAAAACTAGAATCCAAGCCCAGATATGACTCTTGACATCCATTACACCATAATGGAGTTTCTTGGCTTAACAAGAGGATCAGGTTCTCTAAAGGATAGAAAAGTTTTCTGGGAAATATTTTGAAATATGATTTCCTATGATCTAAGCCTAAACCACAGTGTATAATTATCTTAAAAATAAAACTGTGAAAAGTACTTGGTATGGTTTTTACAGGCTCCAAAGTCTGGTAGACATCAGTTATGATAATAAATAAAAGTGTAGACCAAGTAAATTACTAATATTTATCTTATTTATAGTGCCTAGAATAGTGTCTCATTAGTCCTAATTGAAATGTGTCACATTTGTGAGTAAATAGAAGCATAGAACAAATACTGTATAATATCTCCCTAAAAACTATACCCTAAATGGAAGAGGAAATGGCAAGTGGAGTAGTGGTAAAATATAGGCAATTTTTTTAATATCAGAAGGAAAGTNTTATCTTATTTATAGTGCCTAGAATAGTGTCTCATTAGTCCTAATTGAAATGTGTCACATTTGTGAGTAAATAGAAGCATAGAACAAATACTGTATAATATCTCCCTAAAAACTATACCCTAAATGGAAGAGGAAATGGCAAGTGGAGTAGTGGTAAAATATAGGCAATTTTTTTAATATCAGAAGGAAAGTGAACTAGAGATCCTGCTCATGGTCAATATAGCAGAGAGTTTAAGGATTATAGGTAAGACTTCCGGAGACCACAGTTGCCGAGCAGGTATACCTAGGAGAACAGTAGGGTTAAATCCACTGATAAAGCAAGGTCATAGCACAATATAAAAACTTGAGTTTGATAGAAAGCTACCTCTTCTTGCATAATTGCCTTGAGAGCTTTGTCAAGTCTGTTTGGCTGTGTAGTTGCAAGGTACACATTGGCTGGTTGGTACCACATGTAACACACAAAGGGGGAATTGGCAGATAATTTTAGGTCCCATCTGGCAATTCCTTTTGCTAAAGTCACCTCCAACTAGTAACTGAAGAAGTACATCACAACTCCAAATATTTCGCTAGGGCAGAAGTAATACAATTGGATTTGTAGGTAAAAAAAAGTTTCATATTACAGAAAGTAGATTAAATGGTTTTGGGGACTAGGAGATGGGGAAAATAGACAATTATAGGTTCTGGTAATGAAAAGCTTAGGAAAAAGTGGTGATAGGTGTATAACTTTGTGAATGTAATTAATGGCACTATGTGGTTAAAAATGGTTAAAATATAATATATATTTTGCTGTAATATAAAAAATGGATAATATAATATACCTCCAAATATACCCTTATTGAATTACACACTTTAAATGGAATTGTAGAATATGTGGATTAATAAAAACTGTTACAAATAACTGTATATTAGTTTACTTAGATTGCTATAACCAAATAGTCACTGCATAACTTCAAAAAACAGAAATTAATTGTCTTACAGTTCTGGAGGAACTTAAATTCAGATGTATGAATTTAAGGTGTCAAAAAATGTTCCCTCTGACATGCTGTAGGGGAGATTTCTTCCTTGTCTTTTCCTAGTTTCTGGTGGCCCTAACATCCACTGACTTGTAGGTTACATTACTCCAACTTCTGCCTCCATCTTTACCTTGTCTTCCCCTCTTTTGTCTTTTATAAGGATACTTTATTTTATTTAGAGACTAACATGTCTGGAAGACACTTCGCAAATACTGTCACATTTACAACATTGAGAGCAGGATATGTTTTTTGAGGGTCCACCATTCAACCTCCAACAAATTCCTACCCTCAACGGGCATTTACTGTATGACAGACACTTGCTAAGCATTTCTCCCTTAACTATTTAAATTCTCAAAACCCTAAATAAAATAAGTACTATTATTATCTACATGTAGCAGATGGTGTAACTGATACTCAAAGAAGCTAAATGATCTGCTCAAGGCCACACTGATAAGAACTAGAGTTGAGATAAAATACAGGGGGTGATTCCAGAGTTTGCCTTCCTGGCCCAGCTATTGAAAAAACTAATGAGAAAAGAGTACACTGTGGGAGTCAGGGGTGCTGATTTCTATATGTTTTTTCTTTTTTTTTTCCCACTTGTCATCTTTCTGTAAGCTTCTATAATTATTGCAGCAAACAGGAAGGCCCTCTTTGTACTTGATCTGCTAAGAAAAGCTTTCTCATATACTATAAATTCTTGTTTTTTTTCCCATTGTTTATATGTTATTTGTCCAACTTTGATCTTAACCTCTTCCTGAAGTCTCTCTCATGAACTTCATACATGTCATAAATGAAAATTCATAGAAGATGTGTAAGCAGCACTAATTATATGATTCAAGGGCTGGGAGGTTTCTGTTAGAACCCTCAACCAGCTACAAACCTCCCACTTCTTATTTTAACTTTAAATGACATAGGAGATCTGTGCCTCTAAAAAGAAATTCAAAATCAAATATATCTAGGTGAACATTGTGAGAAAGAAAGAACTGGGGTTGGACACTTATTTTTTTTCCTAAATCACTTTTTATTAAGACAGCTTTTGAAAGCCATTTCTGCTAAAATTTACTGCAGTAGAGAAACATGATACAGTAATTACTGTATATAGAAGTCATCTTCAATCCTGAGGATAATACAGGATATTCAGGGCTTGGGACCATCACAATTTGGTTACTCCAAAGTGTCTTGTCACAAAAGATTGATGATAGCTCTGCTTATCGATAAAGCACTTAGGAGCCCAGTTTCCACCATGCTAATATCCACAGGAGCAGTCCTTCAGATTGTGGTTTTCTGTTTCCTCTGTACATTGCATTTCCTTGCCTTTTCAGTTTTACTTTCTGGACTGTCTAAGTTAATTTTCATTGCTTCCTTTGGTATTTTCCAGTTTAAATCTCAATTTAATGATCTGTCTCATGTCACAGTCCACTGGAGCATTATTTAGTAACCAATTTTTTCTCCTATAGTTCATGAGTAAGTATCCGTATTCCCTTACAGAATATAAAACATTTTGATAGAGAACATTCTTCACTTTCCTAGTTTTCACATCTTTTCCTGAATATTTCATATGCAAAACTATGAATTTCTTTCTTCAAATTTAGAATACCCTTATGAAGAAAACAAAGAAAATTTAAAAAGTGAGAAACAGTTTATTTCAGAGTAAAGATAAGAGACTAGTTTAATAATTAAGACATTACAGATTTTGCTGTGGCAAACCTACATGTATATTCTAAGGAATTCAAAATTTCCTTCTATAATCCAAATGTTCCTCATAAGATAATTCCAGCTTCTTAGATTTTGAAAGGCCATTGGAAAATAAAACATCTTTTCTCATGTTTTATAGGGAAAACTATTTGCAGGCAAAGTTCTGATTTTAGGTTTCCTAACATTTGTTGAATGCATTTATCTGAATTAATGAGAAGGTCAACCAACAGTAGCAGTACCTTAAATTTGTTGTTAGAATGTATCAGAAATTCTGCTGAGTGTTTTAGGTCCATTATTTCATTTTTATCTTCCAAAAGTAAGAACTAGTAATATTTTTCTTTTATGGGTGAGAAAAACTTAAGTTGCAAAATTGTCAGGTAAGTAACTTGTCTTAAGTCACATAGCTGGTAGGTCATAGATCAGTAGTGAGAGCCTTGTTTAGCAGTTTAACCATGTACAGTAGTCCCTTCCTGGGAGCTTTCATTTTTCCAGATGTGAACATCCTATTTGGATGGCTGTAGGTTTCATCCCCGTGTGGACCAAGATTTGTTGTGTTCTTTGGGCCCTGAATGTCTCCTTCATCTCTTTCAAAATGGATACTCTTTCACATTTTTCTACAACAATTCTGTGACACTGTCACATTTGCTGATGGATAAAATGGATTAGTGTTTACAGTTCCATGGCTGGTGAGCCCATGGCCATGAGACAAAACCAGTGTTTCTGAAAATCTTCCTCTTTTCTGAAAAGTTTGATTCAATGGTCCTTCCTCTGGCTAATCTCCAATCACACACCCTCAGCTACTAAGAACAAAGAGAATTTTTGCATGGGTCAGAATGGTAATACTGGGTCTGCCAACAGTTTAAAAAAAAAAAAAAAAGAATCATGATTAAAGAATCCTGGATCTCAATAAGATCCTCATGTAGACTTTAAAAGAGAATTTTGCCTCCAGTAAATGCTTTCCTCTCCAAGTCTCTACTTCTGAGAACTTGTGCTCTAGTTTATGAAAGTCTCCTCTAAGCTTTATTATTTAATAGGCTGAGAAAATCAGAAAGATTTTTACTCTGTTCTAATGCTTATGTTTGGCTGAGCAAGAATCTTCTAACAATGACATCTGACTTGAATCAGAACCAAAGGATGATAAGCCTGTAGAATGGAAAAAAAAAAAAAAATTGAGAATCAAATCTAGTTATAGGCAAAGAAAACAGTTTACTGCAGTACTATAGCTGAAATGTTCATACTAGTGGTAGTATAACTTAGTGGTTAAGAGATGTCTGTCCTTTTTGATTTATCTCAAGTATCCCAAATAAATGCTTTGTTGTTTAGTCACTAAGTTATGTATGACTCTTTTGTGACTGTGTGGACTTGAGGCCGCCAGGCTTCTCTGCCCATGGGATTTTCCAGGCAAGAATGCTGGAGTGGGTTGCTATTTCCTTCTCTTAGGGATCTTCCCAACCCAGGGATTAAACCCATGTCACCAGTATTGACAGGCAGATTCTTTACTGCTGGGCCACCTGGGTAGCCCCCAATACTTAATGTTTTTGTTGAATGAATTTTGAGTATGTATATCAGAGATTTGTGAACTGGATTTGAACCCTACCTCTTTCATTAAGTATCAGTGTGAACTTAGCCTAAATCCTTTCTTTTGGCTTTGATAACTTCATCTGCAAGATGGGAATTGCAATTCTAATAAAATACGTATAAAAAAGGTAACATAAAGTATATTTGTAGCACACTGCCCAGCTTGTAAGAAATTTTTCTTGAGCAGTAAATAGCTGCCATCATCTTCATTATCATCACCTCCATTATTACTATTGACATTATTATATATCACTACCACATTTGCCTCTCCTGCCTTCTAGACAAAAATAAGAACAAAGAAAACATAAGGTCAATGCCCAAAACATTTACCCTGAATTTTTGGTTTCTTCGGGGTTGAGGACGGATAGTTTATTGAGGTATTAATGCTTAATATGCTCTCAGTATTTCAAGCATCTAAAAACTGGGATGCAAATATTCCCCTCTCTGCTCACATACCATCCCTTTTGGAAGGTCTTCATGGTTTCAGCAGCAGTAGCAGCAGCAGCAGCAGCAGCATGGTTTCAGTTCAGGGCTCGTTTGCTTCACCAGGAATGAACAAGTTTATATATTTTATAAACTGGTCTCTTTTTTTTTCATGAGCTCTTCTCATGAAAAAGGTCTCTCACCTAGATTTTTATTTGAGAGAGAAAGGAGAACTTAGGATAGGATGGTGAGAATATTTTGAAAGGAAATAGAGAAATTGCCTATCTTGAAAAAGAATTGGAGGATAGGGGTTCAGCAATTTTCAGGGTTTGGGTCCCCCCATAATATCTTTTTTTCCTTTTGTGAAAACATTCTATCTACTTGATTAACACATTCATCACCTCATATATTTATCTTGGTGGGGGAGAGGGTGATGAGAACATCTAGCAAATTTCAATTATATAGTACAATGTTCTCAACTGTAGTCACTGAACTGTATATCTTTTACAACTATATCGTTATTACAGGACTGCACAACATAAGCACTGTTGACATTTGGGATTGGATATTTCTTTGTTGGAGGGTTGTTTAGCAGCATTGTTGTTTAGCTGCTACATTGGGTCTAACTCTTTGCAACTCCATGGACTGCAGCATGCCAGGCACCCCTGTTCTTTCCTGGAGTTTGTTCAGATTCATTGAGTCACTGATGCTATCTAACGATCTCATCCTCTGTTGTCCCCTTCTCCTCCTGCCCTCAGTCTTCAGAATCAGAGTCTTTTCCAGTGAGTTGGCTCTTCACATCAGGTGGCCAAAATATTGGAGCTTCAGCATCAGTCCTTCCAATGAATATTCAGGACTGATCTCCTTTAGGATGAACTGGTTGGACCTCCTTGCAGTCCAAGGGACTCTCTAGAGTCTTCTCCAACACCATATTTTAAAATCATCAATTCTTTGATGCTCAGCCTTCTTTATGGTCCAAATCTCACATCCATACATGACTACTGGAAAAGCCATAGTTTTGACAACATAGATCTTTGTCAGCAAAGTGATATCTCTGTCTAGGTTTGTCATAGCTTTATTTCAAGGAGCAAATAAATGTCTTCTAATTTCATGATTGCATTCACCATCTGTATTGACTATGGAGCCCAAGGAAAGAAAAATCTGTCACTGCTTCCGCTTTTTTTCCCTTCTATTTGCCATGCATTGATGGGACCAGATGCCATGATCTTAGTAACGTGAATGTTAAGTTTTAAGCCAACTTTTTCACTATCCTCTTTCACCCTCATCAAGAGGCTCTTTAGTTCCTCTTCACTTTCTGCCATTAGAATGGTATCATCTGTATATCTGAGGTTGTTGATATATTTCTCCTGGCAGTTCTGAGTCCAGCTTGATGCCTGCCTTCTACTGAATGGATAGATGCTAGTCATAACCCTGCATCCAGTTGGGACAACAAAAATATATGCAGGTGTTGCCAAATCTTACCTGGGGAATAAAGTTACCATAGTACTAAAGTGGCAGGATTTTAGTTAAGTGATGCTTTCAATTGTGTGTATCTATAGAGGCAGGAATTTCTAGAGCCCAGGCAAAGGTCATTTAGATTTCATAATTAGTCCAGTTCTTTTAGTACATATTGATCACTTCCAGCAGTTAGAGGTAAGTGGGAACTATCTGTCCAGCAAACACCTAGTCCAGCAAAACTCTCAAGTGTAATGTTTCAATGAGATCTAGTCTCAGGTGAAAATCTGGCACATAATCAAACATTAATAACTAGGTACATGAACAGTCATGCAGTCTGTTCCTTATGCTCAGGAAAGACTTTCCATCCTTTTAGACCTTCTAAAAAATCCCTCTTGTATGAAAGATTCATTTCCAGGAACACCTGTCAGGATTAACAAAACTACTGGTTGGATCAGGCCATAGATTCTTCCATTTTGAGGGGAAACAGACTCTCTCATAGGAGTGTCTATTATAGTTCTATAGTAATAGTCCCTCATAGTTCCGTAGTAATAATCAAAAGGCATTAAAGCATTGAGCTCATCAGCAATAATTTTCAACAAGGTTTTGTTCACAAAGCCGCTTTTGTGGCTTTTCCACAATGGAAACCGATTTTTAATATCCTCTGTGCTAACTAGTGAACACTATAGCAAATCGATACAGTGGTTTTTAAAACACTAATGCCACCGCCTCTGGAGTGTACACAACTGTTAGTGAAACACTTGGAGTATGGATTCCTAATTAGGGTATTTCAAATGTATTCATCTACTCTTACAGTGTGGATGAAAGCCATTTTAAATAAATGCTCATCACTCAGTTGATATGGATGCACTGGTAGGAAAATCAAGATCACTGGACCCAAGCTTGAAAAAAAGAAGTAGCACTGGGTATATTGGGCCAGGGAGGTCTAAACACCAGAGGCCATTCCTTGATTATTTTGGGATGAATAAATCCTGGGATTCAAGCATGTCTAGATTTCTTTTCAAGCCAAATTATATTTGCAATAATTAAGAAAGAGAAGTGATTTTATGTAACGGAAACATATGACATTGCTCATCTCTCCAGGGTTGTACAAGAAACCTATACTCTTTCTTATGTGGGTCTTCTCCGAGTTCTCTGTTGGTAAGTCTGGTTCTTTTTGGACCTTGATAATCTCCAACTTCATGCTCTCTTTCCTCTCTTTATGATATTTATTCTCTTTACTAATTTTGAAATGGAAATTTTAGTCCCAAATGTAAAATTCTGTTTTCTTTGAAATGAGTAACTTATAATGACAGAGACTAGAAAAATTGCCCGCAAAAGGTGTAATGTGACAATGAATATATTTTTGTTTTGTCTCTCATACTAGACCATTCAGGTATGATCTAAATCAAATCCCTTATGACTATACAGTGGAAGTGAGAAATAGATTTAAGGGACTAGATCTGATAGACAGAGTGCCTGATGACTTATGGACGGAGATTCGTGACATTGTACAGGAGACAGGGATCAAGACCATCCCCAAGAAGAAGAAATACAAAAAGCAAAATGGCTGTCTGGGGAGGCCTTACAAACACCTGTGAAAAGAAGGGAAGTGAAAAGCAAAGGAGAAAGAAAAGATATACACATTTTAATGCAGAGTTCCAAAGAATAGCAAGGAGAGATAAGAAAGCCTTCCTCAGTGATCAGTGCAAAGAAATAGAGGAAAAGAACAGAATGGAAAGACTAGAGATCTCTTCAAGAAAATTAGACATACCAAGGGAACATTTCATGCAAGGATGGGCTCAATAAGGGANAGTTATTATAAACTTCTAAACCGTCAATGAGCTTTGAGGATATTGCAGTATGCATTCAAGCAAAATCTTAGAGCTGCATGTTTCAGCAGCTTCTTGCTTCATTTCAAAATCATTTTTTTAAAGAAATGGAAATTTGCTAACCTTTCACTCAACACAAATAATGATGGGATCCTAGTTCATTTATATTCAGCTGGAGCAACATATTTATTCAGGTGGCAGATGTAGAGTGTTAATGGATTAAGGTATATGGACAAAGTGGGCAATTGTACTGTAAATGTTACTTAAGTGAATTTGGCCTGCAAGGGTATTATTGATTTATTTTATCTAATTTGGTTTGTATTGCAATTCAAGCTCAAGACTGAGGTTGAAGTCATCTGTCTTCTATAGGTGAAATGGCTTCAGGTCACAAGGGAACTAAACTAAGTGAATAGGAAGTCTCTTCCTTAGAGGAAGCAAGGAGAGTGGAAATATTTTCCAGTGGGGTGGGGAGTGTGGAGAGGGAAGTGTTGCTCTCCTCCCAAGGACACTAAGAAATCATATTCCAGCAGGAAGAAAACATGTAACCACCACTCAGTGAAACCTTTTGATTTCCCTGTCAATATTAAAACAATATCCTCCTAATAGCTGAGGAGTGGTACTTTGCAAAGCTAGGGACATGGAGCTTAGTGACGTTGCTCATCATCGATCCTTTTGTAAATCAGGCGAACAGGAAGAAAGGTGCCTTTTTAGCTGATGTGCAAAGCGCCTGATTAAGTGGTTCATGTTCAGTCTTTCAGTTCTCCATGTGTCCAAGCTTGTGAAGAAAAGAGTGGCTGGTGAGAACAGGAGAGCAGAGTTCTCAATTATTTTCTGAAACTGTTATGAAATTACTCAACACTAAATTTGTCTGTTGTTGAATGATTGAACATAAATTATAAAAGGTAAACTGTTGAATGCCATTAACCTAACAGGAGTATAGCTGTGTGTGTATGTGTGTGTGTGTGTGAGAGAGTGAGAGAGAGAGAGAGTGTCACTCTTTGCGACCCCATGGACTGTAGCCTGCCAGGCTCCTCGGTCCATGGGACTCTCCAGGCAAGAATACTGGATTAGGTTGCTATTTCCTTCTCAAATCATATAGCTCTAATCCCCCCAATTATTATAGCCTTGAGTTTATCATGATCATAAAGAAAAAGAAGGCAGTAAAGATTTAAAAATAAGGTTGTCAGCAAACAATCTTGGTTCAAATCATTAGTTGAGGTCCTCTGACACATTCCTGTGAAACAAGGAAGGGTTCCTATCCTCTTCAGTTAAGGACAGGGAAATTGAGACCTGGAGAGGGAAATTGAGACCTCGAGAGGCCTGGTGACCCAGCCCAGTGCTACCTGGGGCAAGTGTTAAGTTTTTCTCAAGTGGAAAAGTAGTATTGCACACCTCTATTTGTCCCCTGGCTCCTCTGCTTCTAGAGTTGCAAAGAGATCTATTAATTAAACAAAACAGTCAGACAGCTCCCCAGGACCCTTTGAATACAAGTCTCTAATGACTCCATGCAAAATGTCGCAGACCCCAAACATCTGTTCTAGAGATACAGTCAAGCTCTGCTCCACAATCCCAAGTTAACAACTTATTTCCTTTCTATTTTTTTTTTTTAGCTGCGTAGCAGCTGTCCACATATTTCAGAGGACAGACCTCAGTTTTAAACCCCAGCCAGAGTTTGTTCCATAGAAAACTCTCCACACTTCACTGTATGTGCTAATTAGAAGCTTCTTACAACAAGCATATAAATTCATTTATACACTGATGAATTTTCAGTTGCCAAATACCTCCAGTGAAAAGGCCAGAAAAGTGAAAATAGTCTAATGAATTTAACATTTATTTTTGTGCAAGCTTGGGTAATTTTTAGAATTGTCTTGTTTTTGGAAGAATGATTTGCATGTTCAGTGCATTTGATTTTTATTTTTTTTTTTTTTGAGACTCTTGAAATACTGTTTCCTGGAAAAGGAAGGCAAATTTTCTTGATTTAGAGGCATGCAGCCAGATACCTGGAGTTAAACCCCAAAGACCAGAAGTGAAAGGAAGAGAGATAATCTCTAGGTCACACATTCACAAGGCCTGAGGGAAAGGATGAAGAGCATCAAGGAAAAGATAAAGGTGACTTACGATTTCACTGCAGCATGGGGTAAATTTGTCTCTGATGTGAGCCCTCCAGCTAACAAAAAGCAGTCCCCCACCTGCCTTTCTGTTACACCTCTCCAACAAGGGACAGCAGGTAAATGTCAGTCTCATTTCTCACACAGAAATACAATTTTATATGCTGTTTGTTTAAAATCTTGTAATTTTTTAACTTTCCCTTTTATGAGACACACATACATATTTACGCGTTCATCCATCAATCAGACATGTCCTCAGGACTGACTATTCCTCTGGCCCATAATAAGACAGAAGATCACTGTCTAACACAGCTCACAGTTTTGTAGGGGAGAACCACATAATTGAAAAGTTAATGAATCCATAGTTAAGAAAATTATGAGTCAAAAATTATTAGATTTTAAATATGATAACATGATAAAGAATTATTAGGAAGGACAAGGGCTTTTTGAATAAGAGGTTGATCATGAAAAGATCTCTCTAAGGAGGTGAGTTAAATTATCTGAGTTATGAAAGTTAAGTTGGTCAGTCATGTCTGACTCTTTGCGCCCATGGACTGTAGCCCACCAGGCTCCTCTGTCCATGGGATTCTCCAGGCAAGAATACTGGAGCAGGTTGCCATTTCCTTCTCAGGGGATCTTCCCAACCCAGGGATCAAACCCAGGTCTCCCACATTAGAGGCAGCCGCTTTAACCTCTTAGCCACCAGGGAAGGTTGTTCTAAGTGATGGGGAGGAAGTAATTGTACAATGCTTTGAAGAAGGGATCTTCCAGGAGGAGCGAGAAGAACAAATAGAAGAGCCTTGAGGCTAGGACGATATTTTCCAAAATGGAAAGAATGTCATAGAGTTTAGAAAACAGTGACTCATGTACAAGGTGAAGCCAGGGAGATGAACAGGGGCTAAGTCATGATCTTATAAACCATAAAGCAAGCATTTGTATTGCATTAAAAAAAAACAAACAAAACACTTTGATGCAATTTTCTGTGACATCTACATGCTGAGTATTGCCCAATCACTTTATAGAAGCTATTTCATAAAATACTTATGAAAGTTATTTTAGTAATCCTATGAAGGATGCTACAATATTTCCATTTTCTGGATAAGAAAATGAAGATTTAAAGAAGTTGATCAACTTTCCCAAGGTTATTTAGATAGTAAGAATGAAGCCAAATTTCCCAGCAAGATCTAACACCGCAGTCTGAGTCCTTGTTTATTCTTCCCCTTTATTCCACATCTCTGTAACCCTGTTTTCTAGAACCATTTGGCACATTGTATACATCAGGCAGGTGAAATGTACACAAAACAAATACCATCTGCAATAGGAGGGCTGAGACCCTGTTGGCCAGGAGAAACTGTGTTGGAAGAAAAGCACTCATTAAGAATGGCAGTTAATGGTAGCTGAATTCTGACTGGTCTCTGCTAAATTGCCTTATTAAATTCTGCATTCCCTATCATAGCTAGATTGAAGACTTTCATGATGTCAGGATCCATCATTACACACATACACACACTCTGTATTATATTCATAAATATGGGTTTTATGCTGCTGCTGCTGCTGCTGCTAAGTCACTTCAGTTGTGTCTGACTCTGTGCGACCCCATAGACGGCAGCCCACCAGGCTCCACTGTCTCTGTGATTCTCCAGGCAAGAACATGAGTGGGTTGCCATTTCCTTCTCCAATGGATGAAAGTCAAAAGTGAAAGAGAAATCGCTCAGTCGTGTCCGACTCTTTGCGACCCCATGGACTACAGCCCACCAGGCTCCTCCGTCCATGGGACTTTCTAGGCAAGAGTACTGGAGTGGGGTGCCATTGCCTTCTCCATGGGTTTTATGAGTAACTCATTAATATATAGTCTTATATATAAGTTACATATTGAAGAGGGTTGGATTAAAAATGGCCTAGCAAGTATTTCTGGGCTCATATGTTCTTCTAGAACCTTGCCATTCTCCATCAAGAGAAGGAAGTCTGTTTCTCCTCCTCTTGAATCCGGCAAGGCCATTGAGAGTGTCTCAGTGAATAGAATGTAGCAGAAGAGGCTGTAAAACTTCTGCGACCAGGCTATGAAATATAATGCATCTTTCTCTGTTTCTCTTGGGACGTTTGCCCCAAGAACTCAGCAGTCATGTTGTAGGAAGCTAGGCTTCTCCACATGGAGAAGCCATGTGTAGCTGTTTCTGCTAACAGCCATAGTTAAGAACTCAGTCCACCGATCACTGTCAGAAATAAGAGTGAATGAGTCTTGAGATAATTCCAGCTTCCTGCCTTTAAGCCACCCTAGGTGATTTGTGCAGTAGAAACAAACTGTCACTACTAGGTTTTGCCCAGATTACAGATTCATGAGCAAAATAATCATGATTGTTATTTTAAGCCATTAATTTTTGTTATACAAATACAGCCAAAGCGACTGAAACATAATACAAGATTCTCATATTATGTATTGTTGTTGTTCAGTCACCAAGTTGTGTCTGATTCTTCGCAACCTCATGGACTGCAACACACCAGCCTTCCCTGTCCCTTTACCATCTCCCAGAGTTTGCCCAAATTCATGTTCACTGAATCAGTGATGCCATCCAACCATCTCATCCTCTGTCACCCTCTTTTGCTTTTGCCTTCAGTTTTTCCCAGCATCATGGTCTTTTCCAGTGAGTCAGCTGTTTGCATCAGGTGGCCAAATATTGGAGCATCAGCTTCAGCATCAGTCCTTCCAATGAATATTCAGGATTAATTTCTTAAAGATTGACTGGTTTGATCTCCTTGCTTTCCAAGGGACTCCCAAGAGTCTTCTCCAGGACCAGAGTTTGAAAGCATCAATTTTTCTGCACTCAGCCTTCTTTGTTGTCCAGCTCTCACATCTGTCATATTGTGTGTGTGTGTGTGTGTGTGTGTGTGTGTGTGTGTTTG
>SJYA01001039.1:82440-133528 GCA_006410615.1 Neotragus moschatus | reverse complement strand
TGTGTGTGTGTGTGTGTGTGTGTGTGTGTGTGTGTGTGTGTATGCCTGCACAGTTTATATTATACACACATGTATATACATATATATATATACACATATTTAATATAAACATATGTATAATCTAAATATATATAAAAACTGAAAGTGACTTTTAGGAGACTATTCACTTAACACATGAAAATGATGTAGTTATTTGATTAAAACAAGTAATGCTGAGGTTAGACCTTGATTTGAACTAAGATCTGTTTCTTAGCTCTTCTTTCTAGGTATGGCCTTCAGTAGGCTGGTCAGCTTTTCTAATATTCATCTTTTTGGTCGCTTAAGTAGAGATATAATGGCTCCTATTATATAGGACTGTTGTATAAGATAAATAGGATCATATTTATATATCTCTTAACATAGTGGCTGATACATAATAGATACTCAGTAATTGTGTCAGTAAATATAAAATAAGTATAAATATTTACTCAGTAAATATAAAATTAAATTTTAAATTATTATTATTATTACTGTAGCATTGGGCATGGTCCTAGTTTACAATTTACATCTTTTCTCCCAAGAGTTCACTTAAAAAGATTTCAAATCTAAGTGTCCCCCAAGCAGTAACATTATCTAAATAGTTTCTAGAGCATGTGGGAATATCAGAGCTATGGATAATTAGAGGTCAGCCATCAGGACCCAAGAAAAGATCTTTTAACATATCTTCAGGGGAAAGAGAGGAAAAGGCATAGGAACTAGAAAATGTTCAAGGCAGAGTGAATATGTATTTTTCCTTGAACTTTATCCAGTTGTGGAATTCTATATGAAACCTTAGAAGTATGAGTGTCAATGATATTTCCCACCAATTAAATTTCATCCTGGCATGAATCAGCTGGCAGAAATCAAAGACTTTAGGGGGAAAGAAGGTCATATTGTCTATGAAAATGTCATCCTTTCTGTACAAACAGCACCTTTCAGGGTTATAACTGTATTCCATAACAATGGAGCACATTGTTGTGAGGTGTCTTAGCCTTTTTAATAAAAGAGCTGTTGCTGATGATTCAGTATTGTTCTTTTTCACTCACTACTTAGACTTAACATGTCATTTCCTGTAGCAGCTGCTGCTGCTGCTGCTGCTAAGTCGCTTCAGTCGTGTCCGACTCTGTGAGACCCCATAGATGGCAGCCCACCAGGCTCCGCCATCCCTGGGATTCTCCAGGCAAGAACACTGGAGTGGGTTGCCATTTCCTTCTCCAATGTATGAAAGTGAAAGTGAAGTTGCTCAGTCATGTCCGACCCTTAACGACCCCATGGACTGCAGCACACCAGGTTCTTCCGTCCATGGGATCTTCTAGGCATGAGTACTGGAATGGGGTGCCATTGCCATGAAGGTAAATCCAGATGGTTTGGAAACTCTGATAGGTTTACTCGTAACCTGTTGGATTGGGTAGACTCCTGACCATGTTGTCTGTGACAGCTTGCTCTTACCTGNCCTTAACGACCCCATGGACTGCAGCACACCAGGTTCTTCCGTCCATGGGATCTTCTAGGCATGAGTACTGGAATGGGGTGCCATTGCCATGAAGGTAAATCCAGATGGTTTGGAAACTCTGATAGGTTTACTCGTAACCTGTTGGATTGGGTAGACTCCTGACCATGTTGTCTGTGACAGCTTGCTCTTACCTGTCACTTGCTGAAAGCAGAAAATTCTTAGACTGTTTTCAACCAGACTCTGTGAATCAAAGGTGCTACCATGTTTAGGCCTTGAGCTCTGCACCATTTCTCCATGATGAGTAAAACAAAGATCCTCTGAGTCTTTTGTTGAATCACCAGTGCCAGTTGGTGCAACATTTGGTGCAGACCTGATTAGTAAGCTCGCCATGAAAAGGTCAGTTCAGGAGGAAGGAACTCAAGGAGCCTAAGCCACCGTGTTTAACTTAGCCTTGGAATTGTGGGGCTGAGCCCGCCACTCTTTTACTACCCCGTGCAATAGTAATAGTACTCTATTACTAACTGACTGCTGTTGATCATAGAGATGCTGCTGGTATCGTGGGCATTTAATCTGCTGCTTCTTTGAGAAGCAGCAGGGAGTTCAATTCTCTAGCAGTGGATTGAGATTTTCCAGTTAGGGGAAACTTCTCATTTCTACTTAGCTGATGCTTGATAGATAACTTCATTGTTCTTTTTTAAGATTTTTTAGCCATGCTGTATGGCACGNCTGCTGGTATCGTGGGCATTTAATCTGCTGCTTCTTTGAGAAGCAGCAGGGAGTTCAATTCTCTAGCAGTGGATTGAGATTTTCCAGTTAGGGGAAACTTCTCATTTCTACTTAGCTGATGCTTGATAGATAACTTCATTGTTCTTTTTTAAGATTTTTTAGCCATGCTGTATGGCACGTAGGGATCTTAGTTCCTTGACCAGGGATCGAACCCATGCCCTGTTACAATCAAAGCATGGAGCCCTAACCACTGAACATCTAGGGAAGTCCTCTATTGCATCTTTCTTGTGAATACTCTTGTTAACTCCTCCTCTTCAAGATACATTCTTGCCACCCTCCCACACCTCCCTCCCCTTTTAAACCTAATCTTCCACCAAGTTAGATGACTGTACTGTGACGGCACTTTCTGTTTCTCTGTATTTATCACAGATATCCCACGTCCATTGTTGTTATCTTTATCTGTCTTCCTCATTACACTGCACAGTCTGCAATGAGAAAGATTATGTCTGTTACAGCACCCACAGTATCCCCTAATACACAGTCTGGCAAACAGTAAGCATTAAAATAATATTAAACATAAAAATGAATGAATAATTTTACTAGATTCATAGGGCCTCAAAGTCTTAGTAATTGAACTAACCACTTCTATAGCTTCAAAACTGAAATTGCAATTTAATTGAAGTACAATGTAAGTACACTATTGATATTTAATAATGAGCTTTTAAAACTCATAAAATAGCATGATATAGAGTAATAGGTTCATGGTTTGTCTCTTCTGCAGCCTTTCAGCTTTCTCTTTACCTCCCCGGTACAGCTTGCATGCGTGTGTGCTAAGTCACTTCAGTTGTGTTCAACTCTTTGCGACCACATTGACTAGAGCTTGCCAGGTTCCTCTGTCTGTGAGGTTCTCCAGGCAAGAGTACTGAAGTGGGTTGCCATGCCCTCCACCAGGGGATCTTCCCTATCCAGGGACTGAACCTGGGTCTCTTACATCTCCTGCATTGGCAGGCAGTTTATTTACCACTAGCATCACCTTATGGAATTCATAGAAATGAGAGGAAATAGTGGAGCAGTCTAAATTATGTAGCTTCAAATTCTGGCCTTGCTATATATCAGCAGTGAGTCTTAGTTTTCTCATCTCCAAAGCTGTGTTAAGGGTTGAACTGTTTTATGAGAGTTAGAAACAATATACCTAAAGTGCCTAGGACAAAGATCCAGATATAGTAAGCATATATCACATAAAGCTCTTCTCAAGAGTTTTATCTTCGTACTTTCTATGTTTTTATCTTCATATCTTTTCATTATTACTCATTGCCAGCCTAAAGAGTAAAATGACTTTTCATGACATACATAAATGCTACATGGATTCCTCCCTTTCCAGTCTTAAATCCCTTAAATCCTCCTATTTCAGATTATGTACCCAATTGTCCAACTCACTCTTCTCTAGCATGTTCCGGACCTTTGAAGCCTTTGTGGCTTTGATTATGCTATGTTTTCTACTAGATTATAATTTCTTATCTGTTAAAATTCCTTTTACTGTGATAGGCCATATTGAGCAGCATTTGAGGATATGGACTCTAGCGCCCTTACATTCTAGATCTGTGACCTTGAATGGCTTTCTTTCTCTCCCCTCGCCTTTTTTTTTTTTTTTTTTTTTTTTTACCATTTTTATGCCTCAATATGGGTATATATAATGGGAAGAGGAGGATACTAATCTTAGGGTGAGAGGATTAAAGGTACCTACTACAGTGAATGACAGGATATGAGCACTGCATGGAATATTAGTTGCTATCNATTTTTTTTTTTCTTTTTCTCTCCTCTCTGTTTTTTTTTTTTTTTTTTTTTTTTTTTTACCATTTTTATGCCTCAATATGGGTATATATAATGGGAAGAGGAGGATACTAATCTTAGGGTGAGAGGATTAAAGGTACCTACTACAGTGAATGACAGGATATGAGCACTGCATGGAATATTAGTTGCTATCATAATCCTTATCAATACTTTTTCCAGTACTTCTTCATAACGGCTTTCTCCTGTTATTTGTCAGATTATCTTTTCTTTCCTTAGTCTTCTTCCAACATTTCTCTCTGTATCTTTATTAAAGAGCATAAAGATCATTAAGATTAATGCTACAGTGTAGGGTTTGAATGCTTGCTACCCCCATAAAACTCAGTGTTTTAGGGAAGAAGTCATGTTCTTTTCCGCATCTCTTTTATCACAGGGCCTTAGAACAATGTTTTCTCATATACTGTACATCAGCTAGTGTGAAAAATAAATAAGAATAAATGTCTCATTGACTCATTTACTTTTTCATTGTCTTCCTGTGTGAGGACAATGCCACTGAGCTTGCCTGTCACTGATACAGTCCCAGAACTTGAAACAGTGCTTGATACCAGACAGGAAACATTTTTTGAATGAAAAAGGGAATGAATGAATCAATCAATCAGTCAATAAATCAAGACATCCATATTTGAGGTTTCTTAAAACTCCCTCTTTAATGGTTTAGAAGGTGTGAGATTCAGCCCTAGGTTACCTGTGTATTTTCACACAAAGATGCCATGTGTATACAGAATACAAAATTGGAGTCATTTCCAGAATCAGGATGTAAATTGGACAAGTGGGCAACTGCTTGAATAGATGGCGGAAGATATTTGAGCAAAAATATCTTGCCTAGAGAAAAGCAGGTGGAATTTGCCTTTTCAACATTTCTGTGCCAAGGCAGACAATTTGCTTCTCACCTGGGAACAATTTCCTTCCCACAGCCGTAATGTGAGTTCACCACAGCTGTGGAGCTAAAGTCAAAGCCAAAGTAGAGATTGCTGCGTCACTTGCTGAGAAATGACTTTTTCGTTTGGGTCTGTCTTTGTCTGGCAGCTTTCTTATTTGTGTTTAAAAACATGGACTGTAGAGAGGTAACACATCTGTTTTTCTGTGTAGAAGTGGAATATAGAAGGGATTTGTATGTGTATGGTATAAATTCCTGGGCTCTTCCGTTGTCCCAACTCATGCATTCTGACTTCTTTTTTCCAGCCAAGAAGCTGCAGCTGCATCTGGATGTGTGAATTATACATTTGAGTTAACACTATTTAACAGAAACATACGTTTCTTTTTTATTTCCTGTATCCACAATTGAGACAACCAAGCTTATCCTTATGATGCTGGTAGCTTCCTTCTCCTTCTCTAAAATTTTCCATTCTTAGCACCAAATAGTCAGACTAGAGAATAGAATAAATTATTCTCTGTACTGCTTCCTCCTTTGGCTATTTTTTTCCTCCTGATACTGGCATTTCATAAGAAGAGCAGTGATTTGTAAGTTGAAATCTTGGTGGCAAAGATCAGGAGAGGGCTCAATGAGGGGTAGAAAGGAATGTGCACATTTTTTTAATGCCAAAATCAGGCAAAGAGTCAGTATAATTCTTGAGTGCTGTGTCACCTCCAGTTTCCAAAGGCAGTAGAGAACCACGGAAGAACCCATGGGACACAGGGGAGGAAGCTGCCTTGGGCACTCATGGCTATGATGAAACTCAAATATGACAAAAAAGAGAAGAAAAATATTTTCAAACTTTGCCTTGTGAGTAGGTTAAAAAAAAAAAAGACCTACAAAGTGTGATTACATATATATCTTTCTCCTAAAATCTCTAATTTCTAGCATGACATGTTCACTATACAATAAGAAATGTACTTTGTATGTTCAGGACATTTCAGTCTTGGGAGTCTTCTTTTAATAAGAGGCTATGTTCACTTGTGTATCACCAAATAATATCACTTATTGACTCCATAGAAATGAGTTGGCCTAAGGTCAGAAAGTAGCAAGGGACCATCAAATAGGTTATCTGCAATTATAGAAGCTCCGAGAACAAAAAGACAGGTTGTAGAAGCCTCCAAAGAAATGTAAAAAGACAAAATGATTTTCTGAGGAGGTCTTACAAATAGCTGAGAAAAGAAGAGAAGCTAAAAGCAAAGGAGAAAAGGAAAGGTATACCCTTTTGAATGCAGAGTTCCAAAGAATAGCAAGGAGATAAGAAAACCTTCCTCAGTGATCAATGCAAAGAAATAGAGGAAAACAACAGAATGGGAAAGACTAGAGATCTCTTCAAGAAAATTAGAGATACCAAGGGAACATTTCATGCAAAGATGGGCTCAATAAAGGGCAGAAATGGCATGGACCTAAGTAGAAGATATTAAGAAGAGATGGCTTTAATGCACAGAAGAACTATACCAAAAAGATCTTCATGACCCAGATAACCACGATGGTGTGGACACACACCTAGAGCCAGACATCCTGGGGTGCAAAGTCAAGTGTGCCTTAGGAAGCCTCACTATGAACAAAGCTAGTGGAGGTGATGGAATTCCAGTTGAGCTATTCCAAATCCTAAAAGATGATACTGTGAAAGTGCTGCACTCAATATGCCAGCAGATTTGGAAAACTCAGCAGTGGCCACAGGACTAGAAAAGGTTAGTTTTCATTCCAATCCCAAAGAAAGGCAATGCCAAAGAATGCTCAGACTACCATACAATTGCACTGATCTCACACTCTAGCAAAGTAATGCTCAAAATTCTCTAAGCCAGGCTTCAACAGTACATGAACTATGAAATTCCAGATATTCAAGCTGGGTTTAGAAAAGGTAGAGAAATCAGAGATCAAATTGCCAACATCCATTGGATCATTGAAAAAGCAAGAGAGTTCCAGAAAAACATCTACTTCTGCTTTATTGACTATACAAAAGCCTTTAACTGAGTGGATCACAACAAACTGTGGAAAATTCTTAAAGGGATGGAAATACCAGACCATGTGACCTGCTTCCTGAGAAATCTGTATGCAGGTCAAGAAGCAACAGTTAGAACTGGACGTGAAACAACAGACTAGTTCCAGGTCAGGAAAGGAGTTCGTCAAGGCTCTATATTGTCACCCTGCTTTTTTAATTTATATGCAAAGTACATCAAGAGAAATGCTGGACTGGATGAAGCAAAAGCTGGAATCAAGATTGCCAGGAGAAATGTCGATAACCTCAGATATGCAGATGACACCACCCTTATGGCAGAAAGCAAAGAACTAAAGAGCCTCTTGATGAAAGTGAAAGAGGAGAGCAAAAAACTTGGCTCAAAACTCAGCATTCAGAAAGCTAAGATCATGGCATCCAGTCCCATCACTTCACGGCAAATAGATGGGGAAACAGTGAGAGACTTTATTTTTGGGGGACTCCAAAATCGCCACAGATGGTGACTGCAGCCATGGAATTAAAAGATGCTTGCTCCTTGGAAGAAAAGCTATGACCAACCTGCTGCTACTGCTAATTCATTTCAGTCATGTACGACTCTTTGCGACCCCATAGATGGCAGCCCATCAGGCTCCCCTGTCCCTGGGATTCTCCAGGCAAGAACACTGGAGTGGGTTGCCATTTCCTTCTCCAATGTATGAAAGTGAAAAGTGANCTCTCTTCTTTTCACAGCTATTTGTAAGGCCTCCCCAGACAGCCATTTTGCTTTTTTGCTTTTCTTTTCCCTGAGGATGGTCTTGATCTCTGTCTCTGTACAATGTCACGAACCTCATTCCATAGTTCATCAGGGACTCTATCTATCAGATCTAGGCCCTTAAATCTATCTCACTTCCACTGTGTAATCATGAGGGATTTGATTTAGGTCATACCTGAATGGTCTAGTGTTTAGTGTTTCTTGAGGGACTACAATTTGAAATGATTTTTAAATTATTTTGGTGATTGGGTTGCGATCACTTGAATATGTTCCGTACACCAACAAAGCCACAGATTAGCTTAGCTTTCTGCAGATTGGTTGCGTCAAATGTGGATAAGGTCTAGATATTTAGGGTTGTTATGAGAACCACCTCAGATAATATGTATGAAAGCAGTAAATAAGCTCTGATTTTTCTTGAGTGTCTGTTCTTATCATTTCTATGTTTACCAGTTATAATGGCTAACAGTCAGAAGCTTTCCAATATGACCTTGTATTAACCTGATGTGATTGGGTCTTATTTCAATCCTCACCTCATACAATAGACTATTGAGAGCAAAAAGTTTTGTCACCTGTAGAGCCAGGACTTGAAAATCACACTCTTGAGGTGAACAAAGAGAAAAGGGCAGCATTTCCCACTTCTGACATGTCTTCACATTGTCTTTTGAAAATTTAGGCCTCAGGAGACATTATGTTCTTTCTTCTTTGCATCTGGTCATATACCTTTTAGTAAATGCTTGCTGTTAAAATGATAAATGGATGCTATTAAAACACTTTAATGCATAGTGCACCAAAAGTGCCTACTTAAAGACTAGTTTCCCTTCAGAATTTTGAAGAAGATGCCTTCTCAGCTTTTCTTTCTTGGCACAATTCTTAAGAGAATGGGAATATCTATATACCTGTGTTCCTCTAAGCATCGAGAGATAATGTAATATTCCTGTAAAAGCTTCAAGTGACTTTAATTAGATATTCTTAGACAGTAAATAGCTCACCTCCGCCTCTTCTTCCATCCTTCCTAAAGGATATTGTGAGTTTTGCAGAAGGTGAGATGGCATAGGTTGTTTGTATCTTAAGCTGACTATTTTGACTTTTCTTGCCTAATATGCTTATAATGAAATTCTGCAGTACAGGTGATCTATGGGTTTAAAAAAAAAAGTGTTCCTTCACACATTCTTTTGATTTCCAAAACTTTTGTTAGAAACCAAACCAATTTTTGGAAAAGCCAATGAACAAAGTGAAAAGAAAGAAAGAAAGAAACAAAACAATGGTTAACTCAAATTTTCCTTTTTAAACCACACGCAAGCCCAGCTCTCTGGAATGACATGAGGATAAAGGTGTAAAGACCCACAAATCTACTTGTTTGTTCTTGAAATTCCTTTGCCTCTTGTTACTGGAGGTGCTTAACTGTATTCATCACATCAAGTTATAAGGTAGTAAATCAAATATTGGAATTTTATAAATTTTAACCAAATTTCCTTGGAAGGCACAACCATTTCCCCTTAAATAGCAGGATAATGTTATCAGTGTTAACGAAATAGTTTGGAAGCCCCAGATGAAGAGACTATACCTAAGGGCTAAGTTACTATGTGAGACCTATAAAGCAAATGCCCATCAGAGACACACTGGTTAATAGTCTTATTAGACATTTAAAAGCTGATTGGTATTTGTATCTAACATTTGTTCAGGAATGCTATTCCAGAAACTATGTATACTTCTCAGACTATAGTGATAACTAGATTGGTGAAAAAGTTCACTTGCGTTTTCCTGTAAAATGTTTAGAAAAGCTCAAATGAACTTTTGGCTAACTCAACATAATGCTAAAATAAACTGAGTCCAAACTGATTTATGTATAAAGTATTTATACTATATTATATATAAAGTATTACTTAAAGTNTTAATAGTCTTATTAGACATTTAAAAGCTGATTGGTATTTGTATCTAACATTTGTTCAGGAATGCTATTCCAGAAACTATGTATACTTCTCAGACTATAGTGATAACTAGATTGGTGAAAAAGTTCACTTGCGTTTTCCTGTAAAATGTTTAGAAAAGCTCAAATGAACTTTTGGCTAACTCAACATAATGCTAAAATAAACTGAGTCCAAACTGATTTATGTATAAAGTATTTATACTATATTATATATAAAGTATTACTTAAAGTATTATAAAGTATTATACTTTATTATGTATAAAGTATTTCTACTTTATTATATATAAAGTATTACTTAAGATATTATAAAGTATTATACTTTATTATATATAAAGTATTTATACGTTATATTGTTTTTCCACTCTGCTGAAGAAAATATGGGAAGCATTCCTTAAAAAGTGGCAGCAATTAGTGTTTCTCACCAAAGGTCTGAATGTTGGATTGTTTTTGCTTTCCCTTCACATTTCTACTTCTCAACTTCAGTTTTAAATTTCTAGAACAACAAAGGAGCAAAATCATCTACTTTTTGCAAGTCCTTCCTATGTGCCTTAACAGCAGTGAGCTAACAATAACTTATGACTTTTCTGACAACTCTCATTACCAAATGCAGGCCATTTAGAAGTGGGTACAAAGTGAAAATAAATACCTGGTTTCCCACAGGCAGTCCTCTGAAATGCCGTCTATCATTTGTAATTTCTCTAACGTTATTTGGTGGTTATGATTTATCGCCTTGCCACTACATGAGTCAGCCGTGAAATCTCCATGACTCAGTGGCACATAACAAAAGCAATCAGGAAAGTGACATTTGAATGAAGGGTTGGTGGATGGATTTGAACAAGATTTCATTAACTTAAAGAACTAAGGCAAAGTAACTCCCTCAACTTTTTGAAGTCTCAAGAAGTCAGCATTTCAGTTCTTCCTTTTCATTAGTAATACCTCTAAACTTGGGGAAAATAACTACCAATAGAAATAAACAACAAATGTGGATTTATAGTGGATGACGCTATGTGTTTTTATTCTTACTTGGCACTTAAAATTTTCTATTGTGTTCAAAATAGCCTTGTTTCTAATCTTGCAAATAAATTTGCTACAGCTTTTGAATTTCCTTTCACTTGCCAGTTTTTTTCCTAGGTGATGAATTGGTAGCAAAACAGATTATTTCACTGAATTTTTATTGAGCCTGGGTTCTGTGTAAGGCATGTGTAAGACAATGAGGTTGAAGCAATGCGCAAGCATGCCCTCTTTCTTAAGGAGATTTCAATCTTATGAAATTAATAAAATGAGTCGTGTTTACTTTTATAAGCTAAATGCTATTAATCTTGAATGAGAAGATGTCAATTTTCAAGTCTCAAAGAATATTTCTTATGCAAGCTATTTGCCTTTGCAACACTTGAATATTTATTTCAAGCTATAGTTATCCTCATATTGACAAGTGGAACAAAGGTCCTATTGATAGGAATATGACTGTCTAACTGGGTCCCTGCTCCTCATAGTCCTGTGGACTCTCTGGTTTGACAGTTTATGTTAGATTTTTATTAGTTCCTTGTTTTTCAAATAATATTTAACCTCCTTTGAGTTAAGAAGAGAATTATCAGATGAAGCTCTTAGGAAATTTTGCAGTGGGAGCTCAGTTCATTGGTTATAAGTATTGATATCATCCAACAGCATTAGCCAGGAATCGTGATTTGCTGCTCACTGCATCCGAGGGAAATTGGGAAAGAAAACAGGGTTCTCAGAGTAAAGTTAAGTCATTAATGGAAACATGATGTAAGCAAAAAATTCAAAACGGTGATAACAACTGTGATTATTCACTTTGGTATTGGCAACACTCAGGATAGTTTCTGAAACAGAATGGTACTTGTAATACTTTTATCCTTATTGAAAGCATACTGGGTGTCAGGCATTGTGCTAAGTATAGAGTAAGGAATTCTAATGGCATAAGTCTATTTTACAGAAAGGTTCAGTTCAGTAGTGTCCAACTCTTTGTGATCCCATGGACCGTAGCATGCCAGGCCTCCCTGTCCATCACCAACTCCCGGAGCTTGCTCAAATTCATGTCCATTGAGTTGGTGAAGCCATCCAACCTTCTCATCCTCTGTCATCCCCTTCTCCTCCTGCCGTCAATCTTTCCCACCATCAAGGTCTTTTCTAGTGAGTTAGCTCTTTGCATTTATGTGACCAAAGTATTGAAGCTTCAGCTTCAGTCCTTCCAATGAATATTCTGAAAGATTAAAGAGGCATTAAAGATAAGATGATACAACCTGCTGCTGCTGCTAGGTCGCTTCAGTCATGTCTGACTCTGTATAACTCCATAGATGGTAGCCCATCAGGCTACCCTGTCTCTGGGATTCTCCAGGCAAGAATACTGGAGTGGGGATAGAACCTTCAGAAGTTGATACAATAATTTTGGAAGGGCTTGTGCCAACCTTACAGTCTTCAGGAGGGAAAGATGCTGAACAAGAAGAGAATGGACATGGTACTTCAGAATGTTTCACATTCTTTCATCTGTACGAGTAAGTGTAGCCCAAGAACACAACAAGAATTTGATTAAGAATTATTTACTTGGGACTGGTGCACGGGGATGATCCAGAGAGTTGATGTGGAGTGGGAGGCGGGGGGGGGGGGTGGTGGTTCAAGATTGGGAACTCATGTACACCTGAGATGAAAAAAAAATAAAAATAAAAATTTAAAAAAATTAAAAAATAAAATAAAAAAAAGAATTATTTATTCCTGGCACAGCTAGGCTAAGCATGTGTGCATTAGTCACTAATTTGTGTCCAACTCTTTGGAACTCTATAACTCACCATGCTCTTCTGTCCATGGAATTTTGCAGACAAGAACATTGGAGTTGGTTATCATTCCCTTCTCCATGATCCAGGGGATCTTCTGGACCCAGGGATCAAATCTGGGTATCCTACACTGCAGGCAGAGTTTTTACCATCTGAGCTACCAGGGAAGCCCCTAGGCTAAGCATACCTGATTCCTGACTGGCCTGAGAACAGGATACCACCTCATGGAAATTGTGATATAATGGAAACCACAAGCAGATGAAATAAACAGTTTGAGTACAGCTATATCTTGATCTATTTTTAGCAAAGATCTGGAAGAGAATGTAGAATTAAGGTTAAGAATGAGGTCACGAAAAGAAAATATGATCTATGCATACAGGTTAGTATATGCATGTTCAGTTGTGTCTGACCCTTTGTTACCTGCTGAACCGTAGCCCACCAGGCTCTTCTGTCATGGAATTTTCCATCTAGAATACTAAGGTGGGTTGCTATTTCCTACTCCAGGGGATCTTTCCAATCTGGGAGCAAACTTGTGTCTTTTGCGACTCCTGCATTGGCAGGCTGACTTTTCAGCACTAAGCCACCCAGGAAGCCCATGCAAGTTATAACTTGAGCCTAAACACTAGAGGAATATTTCTAGTACTGATGAATTACTGCTTTTCTCACTGATTTAGTCAGAGTCCATATGGGCCACTAAGCCATGCAAGTACTTTTCCAACTAGGCTGACCCAGTCTACCCTCAGAGTGGAGTTTACGAAGAAACCTTAGGAAACAGAAACTGAAGACCAAGAAAAGTTTGATGTGCTTGCCTTCTCTATTGGAACACATTTCAGTTAATCTCAGTCCATGAAACATTCTCTCTGACATCACATCTAAGGGTTGCGCCTACTCCTATGAGGCACAGTGATTAGGAAACCAACACCAAAGACTTCACATGGAAGATTCTGTGTAGTCCTCAAATTGTGCACCATTTATAAGTTACACTTTCCATTTTACTGATGAGTTAACCAAGGTTTAGAGAAATTAAGTGAGTTGTTCAGAGTCACAGTAACTAGATTAGAAACATCCATTTCCTGTACTTCAGATTTGATTTTAAAACGAACCATGGACAAATGATCAGAAATAAGCACTGTCTTAAAAGACTACTGGGTTTCCAAAAGAGTCGTTAATTTTTATCACAAGTAGGGAATGGGTAAGTGAAGACCAAGGTAGATTTATGAGATAATTTGGGTTGGATAGACGTTCTGGCACTACAGATAAAGTGATTGAAGCCTGACATAAATTCTAGGGAGAAGGGAGAAATTGTTGGATACACTAGAGGAAGAAAACATGTTATGGTAAATAAGGATCTATGGCTTCCAGGCAACTGGCTAGAGAATACAAAGAGATCATACCCGTAAAATCTTACATGTTTGCTGTGGTCTCATCCAACAACACAGCCCCCGACTGTTTAAGATGTCCTGCTCATGTAAATGTAGATGAGACTGAAAGATTGTCCCACAAATCGAGCTCCTGATGAATTAACCTCTCTTCCCTTAAACAGTACACTGTGCTCAAGCCCAAGGGTCCATTAACTGAACACAGCTTCCCAACTCTCAAAATCTGCTCTCTGTGCTGTGCCCAGATGCTCACGGTATTCATCCTCTGTGCCCACATGGAAAATCCTCCTGGCATTTAAGGTCATCATCTCCCTCAAGCCTTCCTGTCAGAAAGAGAACAGCCTTAAGTGAAATGCTGCTGATCTGTGAGCTGGTACAGCAGCTATGGAAATAGTGTGTTAAGCCCATCAGACCTCTGGAAGGATCCCACTTTGAAGGTGGAATAATGAGAGAGAGAGAGACACATCTGGATTAGAACTCAGGGAAATACTTGGCATGCAGGAAAGTTCAGATGACCTTTTCAAATGACCAGAATATTTCACTTCTGATTCTGACCTCAGAAACAGACTTCACACTGAGTTTCAGTAAAGAAGATGTCAATTACAGCACTAAAATACAGTAAGAGCCAACACTTACTAAGGACTTATATACCTAGGCCTGAGCTAAGTGTACAACATGCCATGGAATCGTTTATCCCTTTAAAGTCTCCCTGGTAGACTGGTATTATTTTAAAGCCATTTTGCAGAGGAGGAAGGGGACACAGAGAAGTGAAACACTCCCCCTAAGATTATAGAGTTAGTTTTACAGCGAGGTTTAAATGCAGACCCATATGGGTCCAGAGTCTTTGTTCTTGGAGTACTACACCATACTGCTTCAAAATGAAGAAAAGAAACCAACAACAGAAGCAATGGGTCTAAAGGGAGCATCACTTCTCAGTACCTACTGGATCCTGGGCGCTCTATCAATCAAGAAAAATATTCATAATAATAAGGATATTCTAGTGTCAGCAAGGACTGTCTAGGATATGGTGGGACTCAACTCATGAGAGAGTCCAATTAACTTCTCTGAGGTTAGAGTTCTTGGAGGCAGGATTGGAATCTGATTGTTTATTAAGGACTAAATTTATCCAGAGACAAAGCATTAATCAGAAAGATGAAATGGGAAATGTTCTGTACAAGAAATGACAGCTGCTGCTTGAAGGGAGAAAACAGAGGGATTGTGTATAATCTCCTATGGGTTTTCAAATAAACCACTGGGCTAAAAGTACTCTTGGAATAGATTGGGTAGAGAAAAGCATGCTGAATTTTGGAAACCACTAAACAATAGTGGGCCGGAGTAGTGTGGATTTGTAGGCTTGCTTGCAGCATCAATACATTGAAATATTTATTATTTAATAGTGTAATGTTATCCCTTCACTTTTTATAAGAGAAATACAGTTGACCTTTGGGAAGTCTGATGACAGGAAAATGAGTATAAACTGAAGGCTGGCCTTATCAAGTTTAAATATTTGAGAAGGTATGATTCATGTAAATGTTTAGCCTTTTTTTTCACTGTGCAGGGGCAAAAACTGCCTCAGCTGGTATTTACCTTTCTAATTAGAAAAGCTTGAGTGATGTGAACAATTAAGATAATACAATACCTTTACAAGATAATTAATCTTTTCTTTGTGATTCATCCTACCACATCCAAGCTGATAATGTTATTTACCTCCCAGTTAAGGATATGTTAGAATGTAATTGGAGCCATTTGCTTTGACTATCAGAGGAGAAAAGATCACGCAATTTGCATCTCATATATCTAGAAATTAAAACTGAAGGACTGACCACTTGACACCACAGAAGTTCCTGAAATGAAGCCTGCTGAGCTCAATTTGTTGTGGCAGCTAAATGAATCCTCTATCCAATTTGAATGCATGATGAAACTCCTATTAGAACATTGCACTGTAATAATTGACAACATAATGAAACTGCCAAAGACAAAATGCAAATACCTCTCTACTGACCCTTCAAAACTATGTTCTATACTTAAAAAGAAGCAAATATCATTGCCAGACAAGTAGCACTCTCCTTTATTCTACCTTCCCTCTACTCATCAAGGAATGCTGAGATATTCTTTAGGATACCCATTTCTTTAGAATCAAACACTTGAAATCTAGCAGCAATGGTAGGTTGCAGAATTCAGAAGAGTATATGGATTCAACTGTCAATAATATTTCAAAATAACTACTACTATCTTCAGGCTTCTCAGGTGGTGCTAGTGGAAAAGAACCTATCTGCAAATGCAGGAAACATAAGAGACCTGGGTTCGATCCCTGGGTCGCGAAGATCCCCTGGAGGAGGGCGTGGCAACCCACTCTAGTGTCTGACCTGGCGAATCCCATGGACAGAGGAGCCTGGCAGGTTACAGTCCATAGCGTTGCACAAAGTCAGACAGGACTGAAGTGACTTAGCCTGCACACACTATTGTCTATCACCATCACTTTATGAAAAAGTGCATTTTTAGTACTAAAAATTTGAAAGAATATTATTCTAGGGTAACAAAATAGAGTAATTCAGCTTCATCAAACCAACAGAAACAATGCTTTTCATTAGCTTCTGTGCTATGGATACTTGACTAGGCATCAGCACTGATCTTTGGAAATTATAAAGCTGGTCTGTATACACTGGCTTAAAAAAAAAATTAACCTCTCAATCCTTTATAATTTGGCCTCTGATCATTTTTAGGATGTAAAACTAGTAAAATCGTCAGTTGCTAACTTAGTTTTCACTTGTCTTCTCTGTCAAACTGGAGCCCTCATCAGCATTGGCCACAGGTTGTCATGGCTTCCATCTTGAACCCCCTCACCCCTTTAGTTTCAAGTGCTTACATACAGGAGTATGTTTTCTCTCTGGAGGAAATGTTTTCCTTTTTTTCTGTTTCCCTTCTGCAGTTTTCTGAAAGCTTGTTGTTTTTCAGGGTTCCGTCTTAATTCCCCCTTCCTTTCCTACTCTACACATTCACCTTGGATAATATTTCTTATTCCCATAGCTTTAATTAATCACAAATCTTGACATCTAGATGAGACCTCCCTTCTGAGTGTCATATCTCCACACACTAGGTATTTCTACTTGAATGCCACAAAAGCACTTTAGACTTACCAAGTCCAAAAATGAACTCATCCTTTCTCCCTATCCTTTTGTGATCCCTAACTCTGTAAGCAGAATTACTCTCGTCCCATTGTCCAAGTCACAAAACTAGATATCGTTCGACTCAATTACGAAGGCCCATTATTTCTGCCTCTTAAGTCAGGCCACCGTTACCTTGAACTTGGATTCTTTCTATAGCTTGCTCAGTAGTGTCCTTACCACCGTCTTCATCAAACCATTCTCTGTAACCAGAGCATGTTTTTAAACCACACACTTGATTATGCCGTTTACAGCTGATGCTTCAGTGGCTTCTCCATTATCCTCTGGATAAGGTCCAGGCTTCTTGACCTAGCTTATAGCACCCACTGCCACTCACGAGCTGTTCCTTGCTTATAGCTCCAGCTAACTCTTCTACAGTCTCTTATACCTTCTTCTTGTATTCAGCATTGCTTAATATACAAATATGATCTCAATCAATGCAATGGGTTTTATTCCTCCTTACAGAAATATTTTTCAAGACCAAAGATATGTATTATAGCAAATTATAATGATACAATGAAATATAGCAGTCAAGAGCAAACTTTGAAGTAACAAACTTGGGTTTTAATCCTGACTTTTTAAAATTATATGTGTGTCATCAATATTATTCAACTGCTTTAAGCCTTAATTTTACTAATATTGTTAGCTATTATTGTTAATATTGTTAGCTAACAATAGCTATTGTTAGCTATTGTTGCTATTTGAATAACATGAGGTAATACTAAACATTTAATAAACAGTCCCATTGTGTTGTAGTTTTTATGTATAAGGTATTTAAACAACTTATTCTAATATTCTCCATAATTCTTATTTAACCTTATCTTTCCTCAAATATTAAAGTAAGATATTTTATGTAATTACCTATCCTGGCCAATCTCAGGCCCAGAGTAGACAATATTAGTTCCTTCCTGCTTGGGCTGTTTTCCCATCTAGAACTTATTCTCCTCTGCTTCCAACTTGCTGATTGAAATTCCACTTACCTTCTCATTTAGGTTAGTTTGGGTCTTCCTTCTCCTCTGTGAAGCCTTCTCAGATGTCCGTGATTTCTCTGTATTTTGCCTTTATCAGAGCTCCTCTGATAATTGATGCCAATAGTACATGCATTGTCTTAGTTCTTCAGGTATTTCAGATACATAAAAAACCAAGCTCCTCACCTCTCTGAGCAGCCTCCTGTGCAGGGATGAGTACATATCTGACCAAAATTTCCAAGTGAACTCAACAACACATTATCCTTTTCCTACCCTCCACCCTCTTTGGCAGGTATCTACAATTACTGTTTCTAGATCATGATACTAAATGTTACTTGTTAATGATGATACTGAAGTTTCTTCTCTAAGTACAAAAACAGAAGAAATGGCACTTTTAAGTTTGCTTCTTTTCTTTTACTTGTAGTTGAGAATCTCTAGATTCTGCAGTTTACTCCAAGACAAAAATTTCACACTGCCTTCTGAATCGTACCCTCTTTGGATGTCTGCTAAGTTTGTGAATACTTTGCATTTTCAAAATTTTTACCCTGCCTGGAACAGTTTTAACGGTGTCATTCTTTCTCAGGAAAGATAGATTTTTATTGCCTTACAAGGATGATAAATGCAAGTCTGCAGCATAGTATAATTTTATTTAAACACATTAAATGCTCAGCATCACTCCTCTGCACCATTTGCTATGGTAGACAGATACTCAGACCAAGGAAAAATTGAAGGGAAGGCTATTGAGGTGATGCAATGTGAAATTTTTTCCTGTACTATTTTCTTTTTAAATTCTAGATTTAGATAGTAAATCACATCTCCACAGTGGAATGGAAGCTTCCCTTTACATGTTTCCTTTCTATACCGGTTAGATATTGTAAATTTCTTATTTCTCCCTCTAAACTTTTTCTTCAGAATACTGGCTTTTTAGGTAGCATTTTGCTTTGCATCAAAACCAGAAATCTAACCAAGGTCTTGAAAATCATGCAAATATTCACTTGAATATAGGCATTTCTCGCTTGCTTTTCGCTGAGATTGTTTATGGTTGGTTTCAAAAAAGACTTGGAACTTCTCATGCTATGGGCTAAAAAGCATTTTTCATTTTCCGCCTCCTTTCTTTATGTGGAAATCGTTGGTGTCTTTGAAAATAAAAAAGGGAGATTTGCCATTTTGGTATAGGTTTTATATTATTCAGTTATAGATTTTGCACTATGTCCAAACAAAATGGCACAGAGTTGTTTTAAAAGTCAGTTTCCATGAAGTACCTTGGAGAAATTGTGCGTGTGTGGGTGAGTGGGTGTGTATGTGTGTAGGGTGGTTCTCATGGAAACGGAGAACAGGTAGGGCTCTACTTTTCACCCAACAATATTCAAAGCAACAGAAGTGTAAGTTTTACTCTTTTATCGACTCCATCTTTAAGATTGTCGAAGAGAATTCTGTAGCAAAAGATTTTAAAAGCCCAAAATAGGAAGAATAGTTTCAATTGATCAAAACAGCATGGGATGTATTATATGTAGACTGAGCTTGCTTTTGATACCAGTTCCCTAACAGGAATTTGCATTTTGAATTTTTCAGACTGAACTACTTAAAATGTGAACCAAGTCTGCTATTCCTGTGGGCATTTCCTCTGTAGTGGGTTTGGTGATTTCGCTGTCACTCCTTCTTTAATTTCTATCCTTTAATAAGGACATACAAGTGTGCCTATGGAATTTTCCTATTAATGTCAGAGTGACTTAAGAATGGACCATACTGTAAGAGAAAAAGAAATCTCTCTTCCAGGTTCAGCCTTCTGTTTAATTCTTTAGCTAGTGACAGAACTGAAAGCCACTTGATAGGGAGATTCAGCTTCTCCTCCAGGCCTTTCCTCTGGGATCTTTGGGTTAGAACGAAGCACAGCTATCAATAAATCAGCCTGCCCATTTTCTGGGCCACCTAGTATAATTGGAAGTGCTGACTCTAGGCTGTTTCACCCTTGGGTAGGAAGGACAAAATCAGGATTCTAATAATTGCATCTGATTACTGCCTGCAGTTTGAAGCTAGAAAACCTAGCAAAATGAATGGGCATCTCCATCCCATATGGGGTTATTTGAGGGCAGTTATCATGGAGGAAGGGATCTTTGGTTTGGTTTGGGATTCCTCTTTAATTTCTTTTAAACAAAACAAGTGAAAAGTTTAATTTTCAAAGTGGGAAATCATACTTAGCATCATTGATACAGAATTCCCTGTACAAACAATGCAATGGACAGAAACTATAAGTAATGGTCTTCAGGCCAACAACACACTCTTATGCTTGTCAGGGAAGAGTGTTAGCCAATGTTATATTAAATATCAGCAAGAAGATCTCAGATGAATTATAAGATTCAACATGGGTGACTACAGTGTTCAAGTATATGTATTCCACGTCTGTTAATCTTTAAAATTCCAAGTGAAATCATCAAAACAACAATAAAAGTGGGCTTGGGTTTAAACCATTTTAATGTAAGCCTGCTTCTTGTATGCAATAATGATAATAGTATCCTATTGGCAAAGTGAATTGTATTTAAACAATAATTGCAGACAAATGACATGTAAATCAATGTGTGAAAAGGCATCAAGCTACATACATTATTGATTTTCTGTCATGTTCTTCTCCGGGTTAATGCTCTGCAAGTATGATGTATGGTGTGGTTTTAGTGAATAACATTCTTTGGATATGATAAAGTTTCACTAAAGTTAAAAAGGTTTAATTCTAGTTGTATCAAACAATTTTAAAAAGGTGACTGTGAAGTTATCACAAAACTGAACTTGTTTTAGAGAAATGACTGAAAACAGTTATTAATTTGCTATACAAAATGATGCATTTTTATATGAAAAAAGTGACCATTTTAAAGATGACTTTAGAATATTAAAAAAAGACAGGTGCTGAGATACAGAAAGACCTTGGTCTAGATGCTATAACTCTGCACCAGAGGGTAGAAAATAATAGAGGAATAGTTGTTTGTTTTGCACATCAGTGGAACTCAGTGGGAATTTGATGCAATCTTAACCCATAAACTAATTTATAAAATTCTTGGTGTAATGGATTCTTTTGTCCAGTCAGGCATAAAGGGTGAGCTTTGTTCTAATTTTGACATGGTGGTAGAATATAATATCTGTACTTGATAGTACAGATGAAGGACTTTAACTGTGCTTTAACACCAGAGATTAGCAGATACCTTGTGAAGTTCTCAGACATTAAATTTGTGTATTTGAATAATTTCTACCACAACCTTAATGTCAAGAAGATCTTAGCTGACATCTGGTTAAGTTGAATTGAATTAAAATATGTTGATAATTCACTCTATTAAGAATTATAGACAGAAATATGTTTTTCTTTTGCAACATAAAAACTTAATTTTACCTATTTAAAGTATACAAAAAACATTCTAAATAAAGCTATCTAGTCTATATATATAAGAATGCAAGAAGATAATATAGATTTATCATATTTTCAGTTACTAACATTTGGTCAACCTGATAACTCTGGTAATTATGTATAAAGATACTAAGTCTGATCACTGGCCTCAAGGAAAAAATAGACTAGAACTAAAATTCATTTAAATTTCTTTATAATTCTATAAAGTGATAAACTGATTTTATAATAACATACCTTTAGAGAACCTTTATTATATTAACTATGACATAATATCTTTTTCCTTAAACCAATTTTTAATGTTTCTAGATGTGTGCAGTGTAATTTCATATTAACATTCAAAGGAAGAAAAGAAAGCTATAATTTATTGTTCATTTGCTCAGTCATGTCTGACTCATGTCCGACCCTGTCCGACCCCTTTGTCTGCAACACACCAGGCTTTCCCGTCCATCACCATCTCCTGGAGCTTGCTCAAACTTACATCAGTTGAGTCAGTGATGCCATCCAACCATCTGGTCCTCTATTGTCCCTCTTTTCCTGACTTAATCTTTCCCAGTGTCAGGGTCTTTTCCAATGAGTTGGATGTTGGCAATTTGATCTCTGGTTCCTCTGCCTTTTTTAAATCCAGTTTGTACATCTGGAAGTTCTCGGTTCATGTATTGTTGAAGCCTGGCTTAGAGAATTTTGAACGTGACTTTGCTAGCATGTGAAATGAGTGCACTTGTGTGGAGTCTGAACACTCTTAGGCATTGCCGTTCTTTGGGATTGGAATAAAACTGACCTTTTCCAGTCCTGTGGCCACTACTAAGTTTTCCAAATTTGCTGGCGTATTGAGTACAGTCTTTGAACAGCATAATCTTTTAGGATTTGAACTAGCTCAGCTGGAATTCCATCACCTGCACTAGCTTTGTTCATAACGATGCTTGCTAAGGCCCACTTGACTTCACACTTGAGGATGTCTGACTCTAGGTGAGTGATCACACCATCGTGCTTATCTAAGTCATTAAGATCTTCTTTGTATAGTTCTTGTGTGTATTCTTGCCAATTATTCATAATAATAAAATACAAATGAATGATTAATGAAAGATTTTCATTAGACAATAATAAAAATGAAAAATGAGTATTCTTTTAAATCAGGCATAAGCTAGAGATCTCTTCAAATCAACTGCTGGATATCACATAAAATGCAATAAGGTAAGAAATATACATATATATATATATCTTTGAAGAAACTGAAAGAGACAAAGCAATTGTTACTTGCAGATTATATGATAACCCACATATTGACTTTAAGCGAATTCTCAGATGAAATATTAGCAGTAGAAAATTCGAGGTTACACGATCTGAGATATGAATACAAAATCACCATGTTCCTATATATCAGTAATAACTAATTAGAAAATAAGATTCTACCAGTAAAAATGTAAAACGTATGAAGAATCATATCTCACAAAATATGTACAAGAACCTTAGGCAACAAATTATAAAGCACTTGGAGAACATAGAACTATAACTCTTTAAATCAGTAATTAAATTATAAGTAATTTCCTTCAAATTCACAGGTGGGTTTCTCCCAACACATAACAAACCAATTGCAGAGTTCATTATGAAAGAACAGAAGATGCAGGTCTTGCTATTTGTTCCATTAAAACAGCTAAAACCTTGAAAATTGTGTACTTGGACTCTGAGAGAGAAGGCGAGGGTGGGATGATTTGAAAGAATAGCACTGAAACATGTATATTACCATCTGTGAAACAAATCGCCAGTCCAGGCCCCATGCATGAGACAGGTTAAAGTAATTAACCTCCAATTAAAATAAATAAATGGATTTAAAAAAATTAAAAAAAATAAAATACACACATACAAGACAGCTGAAAAAGGAGAGACAGGAGAGAAGCTCTGAGCCTTGGGACCTGGTGAATCATACAGTGGCATGTTCCTAGAGTTTTCTCTTTTCCTCATTTATCTTGGACTGAGAGAAGAAACTTTCAACCTAAACTTGCCAGTGGGTACAGACAATTTTTAAAAAAGAGCCCAGCAAAAAGTTTACTCTCTTTAGACAAAGGATTAGGCTTCCCTGATAGCTCAGCTGGTAGGGAATCTGCCTGCCAAGCAGGAGACCCCGGTTTGATTCCTGGGTGAGGGAGAGCTGCTGGAGAAGGGATAGGCTACCCTCTCCAGGATTTTTTGTCTTCCCTTGTGGCTCAGCTAGTAAAGGATCTGCCTGCAGTGTGGGAGACCTGGGTTCAGTCGCTGGGTTGGGAAGATCCCTTGGAGAAGGGATAGGCTACCCATTCCAGTATTCCGGCCTGGAGAATGCCATGGGCTGTATAGTCAATCCACAGGAAAGGGGCACCCTTGCAAAGTAGAAGAATTTTAGGCAATAATCACCCTACTGCAGTGAAATATCCTAGAGAAAACCGTTGCCCTACTCCTATTCTTATAAATCATCAGAAAAGTAAAAACTAAAGAGACTGTTAAGACTGGCAAGTTTGTGGAATAAAGATAGGACTTTCATTTGTTGCTAATGAGAGTCTCATATAATTTAACCACTTCAGAGAGCAATTTGGGAATATTTAGTAAAGTTGACTTCCCTGGTGGCTCAGCCAGTAAAGCGTCTGCCTACAATGAGGGAAACCCGGCTTCAATCTCTGGGTCGAGAAGATCTCCTGGAGAAAGAAATGGCAACCCACTCCAATATTCTTGCCTTGAAAATCCCATGGGTGAAGGAGCTTGGTAGGCTACAGACTATGGGGTCACAAAGAGTCGGACACGACTGAGTGACTTCACATTCATGTTCACGTTAGTAAAGTTGAAGGATATGCACTGAGTTTCACCTAGCAACTTTAAAGAATATCCCTCAGTTCAGTCGCTCAGTCATGTCCGACTCTTTGCGACCCCATGAATCGTAGCACGCCAGGACTCCCTGTCCATCACCAACTCCCAGAGTTCACTCAGACTCATGCCCATCGAGTCAGTNTCTCAAGAGGCAGGTCAGGTGCTCTGGTATTCCCATCTCTCTCAGAATTTTCCACAGTTGATTGTGATCCACACAATCAAAGGCTTTGGCATAGTCAATAAAGCAGAAATAGATGTTTTCCTGGAACTCTCTTGCTTTTTCCATGATCCAGTGGATGTTGGCAATTGGAGCTCTGGTTCCTCTGCCTTTTCTAAAACCAGCTTGAACATCTGGAAGTTCACGGGGCCCTAGTTAGTAACTAATACATATGCATAAGAGGATAAGTACAAGCATATTTATTCTAGCACCATTAATGTGATAGTTAATTTTTATGTGTCAACTTGAGTAGACCATGGGGTGACCAGATATTTGGTTAAACATTATTTCTGAATATGTCTGTGAGGATGTTTCTGGAGAAGACTAGTATTTGAATCAATAAACTGAGTGAAGGGCCTCTCTGGTGGCTCAGATGGTAAAGAATCTGCCTGTAATGCAAGAGACCGGGTTCAATATCTGGGTCAGGAAGATCCCCTGGAGAAGCAAATGGCTCCCAACTCCAGTATTCCTGCCTGGAGAATTCCATGTGCAGAAGAGCCTGGCGGGCTACAGTCTGTGGTTGTAAAGAGATGGCCATGAGTAAGTGGCTAGTGCTTGTATACCTAGACCGAGTAAAGCAGATGACTGCCCCCAGGGTGGAAAGACATCATCCAGTTTATTGATTGCTTGAATAGAACAAAAAGGTGAAGAGAAGGAGAATTCAGGCTCTTTCTCTGACTGACCACTTGAACTAGGACACTGATCTTCTGCTCTCACACTAGGACTTACACTCTAAAATATGTGAATATATATACTATACACTGAGGAGGGCATGGCAGCCTACTCCAATATTCTTGCCTGGAGAATCCCATGGGAGGGCACCCTGGCAGGTGCCCTCAGTCCATAGGGCCCTACAGTCCATAGGGTTGCAAAGAGTTGGACATGACATACATCTATATGTATGTATGTATCTATATGAATCTGTGTATCTATCTCATATTTATTCTGTTTTTCTGGAGGACCCTGACTAACAAAATAGGCTTTTCTTTTTTTTTTTTAAGAAAGTGAAAGTGAAAGTCAGTTGTGGCCAACTCTTTGCAACCCCATGGCCTATGTAGTCCATGGGATTCACCAGGCCAGAATACTGGAGTGGGTAGTCTTTCCCTTCTCTGGGAGGAGGCTATAACAATGTCCTATCAACTGAAGAAATAAATTTATAAAATACATTAAATAATCCTTTGTAGAAGTACCAGTTACAGTAAACTAGAACTGCATAGATATATGGTTTTTAAAATATTAAGTGAGAAAAAGGATGAATATATGTACATGACAATATTATTTATGTACTAGTTTCTGTTGTACAGTATAACAACACACGTTTATGATTTTTATGTTTTACATGTACTGATACAAAACTAACTGTAAAGGATATATATAAAAAATTTAAATATATATTATAAGCCCTGTAGCAACTACTTAAAATGAAAATAAGCATAAGTGAAAAAAGCTAGTGTAGAAATTAGAATGGAATTTAAATTGCTGTTACTAAAACACAGCTCTGCATTTTCAGTGTGGATTGAGAGTCCTTCCCTACTGTTCCACTTTCTTCCCAAACGTGTTTAAGGTGCTGATGTGTGTATTAAACTAAAAAGCCTGGGCAGGGGGAGGAGAAATGGAATTTTCTAAATTAAAAATTTAAAAAGCAGGCAAGGAGAAACCAGAGAACAAATGAACAACAGCAACAACAAAGCAAAGGAGACAGTAGAAAATAAAATGGGAGAAGCAAACCAAGCATATCAGTACCCATTTTAAAGGTTAATGGACTAGCTAATTAAAAGGCAGAGATTGTCGAAATGATTTTAAAAACACAGGACCTAGCTAAACCCTGTCACAACGTGCTCTATTTAATTATCATACAGTCATCATTTCTAAGAGTGATTGTGAATTATCTCCAACTCCCAAATATGCAAAGGCTACAACATAAATTAGTATAATCTTACTGTATATTAGAAGTAATAACCATGCTTGCTTTCTTTTCTTTTTTCTTTTTCACTTTCTCTAAGATGTTGTCCTCAGGATGGAGCATATCCAATTATATTCTACTCTTTTATTCTAACTGCCAAAAGAGAGTTCTGAGTGGCCCTTCTTCTGGCCAGGATATCTTTTCTTTCTTTTTTTTTTTTTATTATAGTAAAATACACATAGTATAAAATGTACCATTTTAGTATTAAGTATGGATTCATAACCAAAAGTCTTTTCATTTATAAAAACTGAAACTCTATACCCATTAAATAATAACTTCCCATTACCATTCCTCCCCCCACCTCCAGATGCTGAAAACCATTTTTCTACTTTTAGCTTCAATGACTGATTACTTTAGGTACCTCATGTGAAGTCAGACAGTATTCATTTATTTATTTTCTTGTGACTGGCTTGCTTCACTTAGTGTACTGTCCTCAAGTTTCAACCATGTTGTGTGTCAGAATTCCCTTTATTTTTAAGCATGAAAAATATTCCCTTGAATGCCTAGTCACCCCAAGGATCATCCCAGTATCTTTGGTATCAGGAGTCTCTGTAAATACTAAAATCTGTGGATGTTCAAGTCCCGTATATAAAATGGCATAATGTAATGAATATAGTTAGTCTACTGTATCTGCAGGTTTTGCATCCATAGATTCAATCAACAGTGGATTGAAATTTCAGTTTTGGTTGAATCTATGGATGTACTTCCCTGGTGGCTCAGATGGTAAGCATCTGCCTACAATGCAAGAGACCCAGATTCAATCCCTGGGTTGGGAAGATCTTCTGGAGAAGGAAATGGCAACCCACTCCAGTATTCTTGCTTGGAAAATCTCATAGATGGAGGAGCCTGGTAGTCTACAGTCCATGGGGTTGCAAAGAGTCGGACACAACTTCACTTTCACTTTCATGGATACAAAAAATGTAGAGATATTACTTTGTTAACAAAAGTCCATCTAGTCAAAGCTATGGTTTTTCCAGTGTCATGTATGGATATGAAAGTTGGGCTATAAAGATAGCTGAGTGCTGAAGAATTGATACTTTCAAACTGTAGTGTTGGAGAAACTCTTGAGAGTCCCTTGGACAGCAAGGGGGTCCAACCAGTCCATCCTAAAGGAGATCAGTCCTGAATATTCATTGGAAGGACTGATAGTGAAGCTGGAACTCCAATACTTTGGCCATTCATGCAAAGAACTGACTCATTAGAAAAGACCTTGATGCTGGGAAAGATTGAGGGCAGGAGGAGAAGGAGACGACAGAGGATGAGATGGTTGGATGGAATCACTGACTTGATGGACATGAGTTTGAGTAAACTCCAAGAGTTGGTGATGGATAGGGAGGCCTGGTGTGCTGCAGAACATGGGTTTGCAAAGAGTTGGGCACGACTAAGCAACTGAATTGAACTGAATGTATGCGAAACCAGCAGATACAGAGGGTCAAATATATGTACCACATTTTGTTTATCCAATTTTTTGTCAGTTGACACTTGGGTCCACATTTTAGCAATTGTGAATAATGAGACTATGAATGTGAGTGTACACATAACTCTTCCAGGCAGCTTTTCAATTATCTTGAGTATATACCTAAAATTAAAATTGCTGGACATATTATAGTTGTAATTTCTTGAAGAACCACCATACTGATTTCTACAATAGCTTTCCTATTTTACATTCCTACATATAAAGCACTGTATTCTAACTCACTGTATCCTTATCAACACTTGTTATTTTCTCTGTGTTGGTTTACCTGTTGGACAGGATTCATTCTCATGGGTTTGGTGTGGCATCTTATTATAGTTTTGATTTGCAGTTTGGAAGGAAAGTTATGACCAACCTAGATAGCATATTAAAAAGGAGAGACATTACTTTGCCAAAAAGGTCCATCTAGTGAAGGCTATGGTTTTTCCAGTGTCATTTATGGATGTGAGAGTTGGACCGTGAAGAAAGCTGAGCGCCGAAGAATTGATGCTTTTGAACTGTGGTATTGGAGAAGACTCTTGAGAGTCCCTTGTACTGCAAGGAGACCCAACCAGTCCATCCTAAAGGAGATCAGTCCTGAATATTCATTGGAAGGACTGATATTGAAGCTGAAACTCCAATACTCTGGCCATCTGATGCAAAGAACTAACTCATTAGAAAAGACCTTGATGCTGGGAGGGACTGGGGGCAGGAGGAGAAGGGGATAATAGAGCATGAGATGACTGGATGGCATTACCAACTCGATGGACATGAGTTTGAGTAAACTCCGGGAGTTGGGAATGGACAGGGAGGCCTGGCGTGCTGCGATTCATGGGGTTGTGAAGAGTTGGACACAACTGAGAAACTTAACTGAATGAATAGTGATGTTGAACATCTTGTCACATACTTGTTAGCCATTTGTATATCTTCTTTGAGAAATATGTATTCAAGCTCTTTGTCCATTTTTGAATCATACTCATTTTTTTTCAGTATTAGAAAATCTCTTATATATTCTGGATGTTAACTCCCTTATCATATAAATGATTTTCAAATATTTTACCCCATGTTGTGTGTTACTTTTTTACTCATTTGATAGTCTTTTGATATACAGAACATTTTAGTTTTCATGAAGTTCAGTTTGTCTGTTTTTCCTTTTGTTACTTGTGTCTTTTGTATCATATCCAAGAAATCACTGCGAAATCAAGGCTATGAAATTTTTGTCCTATATTTTCTTCTAAGAATTGTATAGTTTGAGGTTTTACATTTAGATCTTTGATCCATCTTAAGTTAATTTTATACATGGTGTTAGATAAACGTCTAATTTCATTCTTTCACCTGTGGATGTTCAGTTTTCCTAGCAACATTTGTTGAAAATACTATCCTTTCTTCACTGAAATGTCTTGGCACCTTTGTCAAACATCATTTGACCGTACATGTGAATGTTCATTTTCTGGGCTGTTTATTTTATTGCTTTGGTCTATATGTCTGTCTTTATGCTAGTATCAGGGTATTGATTACTGTAGTTTTGTAGTGTTTTTCAAATCAGCAAATGTAATTCCTCCAGCTTTATTCTTCTTTTTCAGGATTGTTTTAGCTAGTCTGGGTGCTTGACTTTACATATGCATTTTAGGTTAGATTTTTCTATTTCTGCCAAACAAATCATTGGAATTTTGCTAGAGATTTCACTTGATCAGTATATCACTTTGAGTAGTCTTGACACCTTAACAATATTAATTCTTCCAACCCATGAATATGGGATGTGTTCCATTTATTTATATCTTATACTTAATTTCTTTATTTATAGGTTTTTGTTTTTTTAAGCTCTTTGAATGTATTGGCATACTGACGTCTGGCCTTCAGAGTTTCTGATGAGAAATACACCACTAATCTTATTAAAGTTCCTCTACTGTGTGACAAGTTACTTATTTGTTATTGCTTTGAAGATTCCATCTTTGTCTGTCTTACAAAAATTTGATTATAGTGTGTCTTGATGTGGGTCTCTTTTAATTCATCTTACCTGGAGTTTGTTGAGATCCTTGGAAGTTTTATTCATGCCTTTCATCAAATTTTGAATGTTTCCGGCCATTATTTCCTTTTTAAGTATCCTCTTTGCCTCTTCCTCTTGCTCTTCTTATGTAACTCCCACAATGACTATATTGATCCATTTCATGTGGCCCAGAGGCCCCTTAGGCTCTGCCAATATTATATATATATATATATATATATATATATTTCTGTTCCTAAGTCACAATGATTTCCATTGTCCTGTCTTCAAGTTTACTGATTGATTTTTTTTCTATCTGGTCTATAAGCTGTCTTTTAATCCCTCTAGTTTTTCACTCAATTTTTGCATTTTTCAGCTCCAGAATTTCTTTTTGGTTTCTTTTTATGTTTTCTTTGTCTTTATCAGTCATTCTGTTTTGTTCGTGCATTATTTTTTGACCTTCTCTACAATCTTCCTTTCCTTTTTTTGAGTATCCCTAAAGCAGTTGCCTTAAAATCTTATCCACTCTGTCTGGCATTGGTCATTTTCAGGGACAGTTTCTGTTGACTTTTTTCTTTTAATTTGCCATACTTTCCTGTTTGTATGCCCTGTGATCCTTTTATTGAAAACTGGACACAAAAATTTAATGTATTTAAATCCTAGAATCATATTATCCCGCTTTCCCAGAGTTTACTTTTTCTTTGGAGGGGGGTTGGTAGGAGGGGGAAGAATGGAAGTTGTTTGTGTTTTTGTTTTGTTTTTGATTGGTATACTCTGCCTCTATGCTATGGAAAAGTCTGAGATATAAATTTGAAGTCTTCTTAGGTCTTTTTCTGAGCCTGAACATCTCCATGGGTAGATTTGGTGACTTCCTAATTTTTTTAGTACTTGCAGTTGCTTTTAAAAGTTCATCACAGAGATTTTCCAATTACTATAACTAAGTAAATTTCCTATTATTCTCTTAGACTATTGTTTCCTTTATAGCATTCATAACACTTTATAACTGTTTTTTTTATTAAATTATTTTTATTTATTATTTGTTAATGTCTTTTGCACAAGAATGCCAGATACATCAGGTTAGGGGTCATACCTATCCGGTTTATTATTTTTATCCCCAACAACTTGTCCAGTTTTTTGCATAAACTCTAAATGAATCTTTACTTAATGAATTAATGAGTAAGTGTGAACTAAAAAAGTAAATAACTCTTTATCTAAAGAGGCAGTTAGAGTAGTAGGTAAAATAGACACAGATGCTGTTTTGTTGTTGTTGTTGTTCAGATAAATCTACATATTTATGTTAGTTAGGATATGTAAGGTTATGCTACAGAAACAACTAGTCTCTATGGACTAAATTTCCAAGGCTTAAAGTCCAAAGTTTATTCCTCTCTCATGCTAAGTTATTTTCAACCTGAGAAACTCTCCATTACACTTCTCCTTAGACTTGTGTAGCACTAAACATCCACATCTACCCATGCTCCCATGATTGCAGTGGCAGAGGAAAAGAAAGGAATGGAGAACTGGGAAATTAACGCTTCTTGTTGAAAGTTGTAATGAAACTTATGTTCACATTTTATTGGTCAAGGCATGTGATACAGCCATACTTAACTTCAGCAGAGTGAGGCAGTACAGTCCTACCATATGTCCAGGTAGCAATAGAATAGTAGTAATGTCTGCCACAGTGAATAAATTGAATAAGATACTTCATAGAGCTCATCCTTCCATTTCATTCTTGAAAAAAAAAATGCTTAAGCTATGAAGATGTGTGGGGGAAATAGACATTTCATCTAGCCTCATATTTTCTGTACTTACTAGAAAGAATTATTAAGGTACTACTAGAACAATGCTTACTTGAATTCGACAATCCACAGCAGTTAACTAAAACAGAGTGGTGGCAGATAAAGTAACATAAGGGGTAATATCACAAGTAAGAACGTCATGAAATTAAACAGATAGATGCAACTTATAAAGATTGGCATTTTCACAGAAAAGAAAATGATCTCTACCTTCTTCTTAATTTTGCTGTGAACCTAAAACATCTCTAAAAATAGTATCTACTAAATAAAAATTATAAATGCAAAAAGCTAACAAGAAAAAGAGAAATTACCAAAAGCTCACATGTAGGTAAAGAAAATTACATGAAGAAAAGTTTATTAGAATAGGCTTACACAGTGGAGGAGAGTATGATACTTAGTTTGGTTACTTAGCAAGTGGCAGGTTTATGGTAGGTAAACTGAAAGACTGTAAGAATAACTGAGATTATATTTTGTAACTAACAGAAGTCATTGGAAAGGGAAGATGGGAGTAAACATTATGAAAAACAAACAGAACAGTTGAGTAATTTTCTCCAACTCATTTAGCTAGAAAGTAAAAGAGTTAAGATTTGAATTAGTGGGCTCAAATGCAGACAAATATCTATGCTCTTAATACTACTTTATATTATGTCTCAGATTGGAGGAGAAGGAAACTAAAATTAGAAGAATATTATAGGAGTGTTATGATAAATAAACTGAAGACTAGCCATGGAATATAAAGAAAACAATATCTCAAAGCAATGTGCNGAATTAGTGGGCTCAAATGCAGACAAATATCTATGCTCTTAATACTACTTTATATTATGTCTCAGATTGGAGGAGAAGGAAACTAAAATTAGAAGAATATTATAGGAGTGTTATGATAAATAAACTGAAGACTAGCCATGGAATATAAAGAAAACAATATCTCAAAGCAATGTGCAGATTGGTACTATATTCAGTTATTTAAGAAAACAAAACTTAACCTAAAGTTTCCTGAAATGAGTCTGCCATTAGCTATAGATAGTAACTACACTTTAAACAACACTGATTCATTTTTGTATATGCCCACATTAAATAGGCATTGAGAACTATTTAAAATGTCTTTGTCTTTAAAACATAGCATATTCAAAAACAGAGACATTACTTTGCCAACTAAGGTCCGTCTAGTCAAGGCTATGGTTTTTCNTTCTATGGACAGATGAGCCTGGCAGGCTACATTCCATGGGTCATAAAGAGTTGGACACTACTTAGCTACTAACACTTTTGCTTTTTATTCCATTTTAGTTGTTTTCTCCTCTCTCATTGCTTCCCAATATGCATGCCTGCCTGCCTGCCTTCTTTTCTCTCTTTCCGCCTTTTTTTCTCCCTTCTCCTTCTCTCCAGCCTTCCCTTCCTTCTTTTATTCTTTTTCTAAACTACAGAACATATCAGTTTGTGCTTGGTTTGTTACTCTCTCCCATGTCATTCACTTGAAAATGAGACGACTTATCATTTCTGGCAATACAAACATATATTTTTAAATTGGTAGAAAATAAGATTCCACTCTTCTCATCGGGGCAGCAATTTATCAAGAAGTACTGTTTCATGCCATTATATATTTATAGACTTAAGGGAAATATCTGCTAGCAACTTATTACTGGTTGTTTTTGCCTGGCAATAGTTTATTTCCTTTAAGGTNATTGGTAGAAAATAAGATTCCACTCTTCTCATCGGGGCAGCAATTTATCAAGAAGTACTGTTTCATGCCATTATATATTTATAGACTTAAGGGAAATATCTGCTAGCAACTTATTACTGGTTGTTTTTGCCTGGCAATAGTTTATTTCCTTTAAGGTAATTTGAAACAGGTTGACACTAGAGGATCTTCTTGCTGCTTTTGGTCTCTTTCTAGTCCCCGCCCCCCCTCAATAGTAAATAAATTTATTGATCAACTTATACTAGAGTTTTAATCAGGATGGATAATTGCATTTCAAATTTGTGTATTTATATCCTTTTACTTCTATAGAGCAGGTATAGGGACATAGTCTGGATAGTTGAGAAAGCTAAATAATGCATTTGGAAAATTTTTAATATTTTTTAAAAAGTATTATAGGGAAGACAAGTTGTAACTTTATAAATGATGCTGAGTAGCACACTCTGCCCTCGGTGCTGTACAGGCTGTGCCTGACCTGAGGCTGTAGGGCAGGTGGATATCTAGTAGACGGAGATTTTGCTTTGCTAACATTTTCCATGCAAACACTGCTTTCTTCAATATTTTTTTAGCTTGTACCTGAAATTTCTGTTGACAGTAGATAAGGATTTACCTTTGCCTACAATTTTCATGTGAACACTGCTTTCTTCAGAACTTTTTAAAAGTTTGTACCTAACATTTTTACCAGGAAAATTATTTCATATGCATTATTTTACTCTTAAATAATTTTATTTTCATTAAAGTTAGTGGATGTACTAGATAATAAGTAAATCGTTTGAAGCTAATCTTGTGAGTTCCATTTCTGATAGAATGGTGACTTGACACCCTAACTAACATAAAAGGATGCTGGAAAATTTACTGTGGATCTGGTAAGAAAATAAGACATATTCTGATATTGAGAGTGAAACAAAAGCAGAAAGTAGGAAATTTCTATGACTTTGGCATGTTAGGAATGTTTCATGAGATGAATGGAAAGTTCAATTTTGAATGAAGCATATTAATTCTGATGTTTGAAGTGTGAGAGCAGATGAAATAGAGATTATGTCATTCTGTTAACATTAGTAAAATTTATATGTGCTCTCCTTTTTCCTACATTTATCTAATCTTACCCAATCCAAATTCTTATCTTAAAAATCCTATCTTTTATGTATATTCAGAAAAAGTATCTGAAAACAGAATTTTCTTCTCCCAAAGATAATTGTAATCTTCTAATGTTTTTCTCTTTTCCATGTAACTCTTACTTGCATATATTGTTCTGAAATTCTTATCTTCTACTGAACTAGCACAAAAGGCAGTCACTTCTCACATGTTTCTGTGCTTCTCTGTATATTTGTGAGATAAAAAGTTCACAAGCAAAAATATCTCCCCTCAGGAGAGTTACACATTTCACAAGAAAATGGTTTTTCTGGGATGAAAAACAATTGCTTGATTAGCCAAAGTAGAGCCATGTCAGGTTCAGTGGTAAACTCTTACTGGATACCAGGTTATAAAACTAGAGCATCTGCATCTGGTCATGGCAGGTTTTCTTTGCCTCTTTTATGCAAATACCATTCTGTTCAGTAGGTTCTCTGAGTTAAAGCTACATATTTTCATAAACTCAGATGCTGTTTATGCTTTGCCCCTTTTGACTGACAATGAGCTATCTGGAAGTTAGAGGTTAGCAGTCTGTTTCTGAATTGCCAAAAGCTATAGTCTCAGAAAGAAGCTAAATATACCGGTAGAGATGATAACTTATCAGAGTGAATGAACGTGTAGTATTCAAATCATTTCTCAATTATAATATATTTAAATGAAGTCCTATATCAACCTAAATGATGACAAATCATGGAACTGTAATTTATATTCACTAATTTAGAACCATACATTTAAGCAAATTCATTTACAGTAACAGCTCTACTTAATCTACCACAAAAGGATGATCAAATAAAAATGTGCATAGGTTACTCCATAGAGGCATGAAGTATTGGCACATTACTTATACAAACAGAATTTACAGAAATGGGAAAATGATTCCTACTGAACAGAATTATTTAATTTCATTAATTTAAGGTAGTATTAAGCATAATTTCATAAGTAGTGATTTGCCAGATGCTTTCAGTGGAATAGTTGGTTCATTGCTTATTTTGAACACTGAGTTTTATGTCATTTTAAAAGAGAAATATAACTTTGAAATAGAGCATGTTGAAGAAATTTTAAACATGGCTCATAACTGTATAATTATTTAATTAATTAAACTTTATTTTCATCTTTTCGGCTCATTTAAAAGATGTCAGGTTACTCTGAGGGATATGTATAACCAAAATACAACTCCCAAAACGAAAGTATGAAATAAAAAGTTGCCAGTTTGGATTTTTGTATTTCCCAATTCGATTATGTCACTACTTCTTTCTTTCCAGAGAAGTAACATTTGTCATATAATATAGTTTAATTCAGTTTATTTATATCAGTATTTAAAATTTTAATAACTACTTTTTTGCTAAAAAGAAAGATTTAAATAACTTGTTCAAGAATGCATGATCTTTAATATTTTATAATATAATTTAATGTTTAAAATAGGTCTAATATCAGATGACTAGTCCAACCTTTCATGAAATGAATCTGTTTTCCATATTCTTACATTTTATATATATTTTATTATGAAAAGTTGGATGTTTCTTTTTTTTTACTGTGAAAATAAAATAGGTAAAATGGAAGATTTATAAATAGTTCAGTCACTAGTCTTTGAGGAATTGTTAACTGATCAAGGAGACTGACTGTAATCGAGCACTTTGTCTTTACAGCTTTTAGGATGTGTGAGAGGCACACAGGGTACTTGCTAAAAATGCTGAAATTTCTACATTTCAGTTTACTTTCCAAAATAAAAAGTTCTCAGTCAAAGTAGGAGAAGCAATGCATCAATAAAACTGGGATAGAGTTTGGGGTAGGGAGCTCTGAAAATGTGAAAAAGAATTAAAAATGCTGTACATTAACATGTGCAGGAATACTAAGTGCAGATAGAGTAGGGCTCAGAAGCAGTGCTATATGATTGCCTATTTCTTATCCTCAACTCTGTTCATTGGGTAAGGATCTGAGGATCTGGAGGTAAAAAATGAAAGTTGTTACTGTGTCCCAGGTAGAAGAGAGAAAGTCTGATGGAGGTGTGTTGGGAAAGGTCTCTAAGACAACTCTCTGTCTTAATAGTTCCCTTGGCTGAGGACTGACTTGACACGACTTGACTTGATCCCCTTGTCTTAACACAACTGAGTGACTGAATAATTCCCTGGAAGGACTCACAAAACTTAGAAAAACTGTTATACTCCGAGTTATAGTTCAATACAGTGAAAAGACACATTACAGTCAGGAGAGGACATATAGAGTGGAGTTCTGCAGGAACCAGGTCCAAGCTGCTTATCCTCTCCCAGAGGAAAAGTGAAAGTGAAAGTCACTCAGTCCTGTCTGACTCTTTGTGACCCAGTCCCTGGAATTCTCTCGGCTAGAAGAATGGAGTGGGTAGCCATTCCTTTCTCCAGGGGATCTTCTCAACCCTGGGATCAAACCGAGATCTCCCCCATTGCGGGCAGATTCTTTACCAGCTGAGCCGCTAGGGAAGCCCAAGTATACTGAAGTGGGTAGCCTATCCCTTCTCCGGGGATCTTCCCAACCCAGGAATTGAACCCGGAGGAAGGGCACAGATAAATGCTCAATTCTCCCAGGAACGATGTGTGACAAAATGTGCGCTGGAGGTGAGCCGTGTAGGTATGCGTCGCTTGTGTGATTGATCTTAGTTACTCATCTTCAGCCTCCCCAGAGATCAAATTAATAAGAGCATGGATTAAAAGCCTCAGGCATACCAGAACACCCTTATCAGGCAGGATATTCCCAGCATTCAGAAGCTTTCTCACCAGAGCTAGTGAAGGGCCTGCTGAGTTATCTTCTACTGCACAGAAGATGAGGTCCAAAAAGGATATTCAGATCATAATGGAGCCTGCCAGACTTTATTAAACATGCTGAACCCCTTACACCTATTTTTCAAGTGGCAGTAGCCAATAGGCAAAAAAGAAAAAGAGCATATCCTTCTGAATCATTGGGAGGGAAATACTTTAAATTGGAAGTTTCACAGAGGGTTTTTTAAAATTGTATTTTATATTTGAAAAAGGAAGGAATATGTAAAAAGCTCACAACCTTAGTGGCATTATGACAAACATTCAGTTTTCTTGTGTCTTTAATGTCTACAGTGGTGATTTTGACCTGTAACAATGAATGTCTTAGACTAGAAGAATATTTATGAGAGGAGGCCAGGAGTTAGCTTAAGAGAGCTTTAAACTGAAATGAGAAAGGGAGAATACACAGAAGGAACCTAAATCATTCTTTATCCAATTACCTGCCTGACTAATTCCCTTACCCTTTCAAATCTGCTCAAATCTCACCTTCTTTATCATGTCTACCTTCACCAACAAGATAGGCTGACTCCTATGAAATTGTTCATAAGTCAAAAACATTTGCATATTTCAATGTTGCTCCCTATGTTTCAATCTTCAACTCTTTCCCTCTAGCATTCTCATTTCCTACTTACCCTATACTACTTGTAATTATTTTTTCATTATATATAACCACCATCTAAAATACTAAAAAAGGAAAACTTGTTATATTTACTATTATCTATATTAACTTATGCTACAAAAATACATGGACATTGAGATCTGATCTTTTCTTTCCTTAATTTACAGATGTAGTCTAAGAACTTAGGAAAGTGCCTGACAAAATGTTACCAAATAATTATTTGTTGAAAACATTGTTGAATAGCTACTGAATGCCTACTTTATTAGAAAGTAATAAAGCAGTCATTCAGTCATCTATTTAATAGAAGGAAACATTTGGAAGCAGGTTTTAGATACTCTATACCAGAATGACCTGGGCTTCCCTGGTGGCTCAGAGGGTAAAGCGGCTGCCTGCAATGCAGGAGACCTGGGTTTGATCCCTGGGTCAGGAAGATCCTCTGGAGAAGGAAATGGCAACAGCCTCCAGTACTCTTGCTTGGTAAATCCCATGGATGGAGAAGCCTGGTAGGCTACAGTCCATGTGGCCACAGAGTTGGACACAACTGAGTGACTTCACTTTGCTTCACACCAGTATGACCTAATTGTTAACCATAAAACTTTATAGTCAGATAATTCTTTTGGAACCCTACTTTGCTAACTAGCTCTATAAACTTTGGGCATTTTTTTTTTTCGCCATGCCTTGTAGCATGTGGACATATGGAAATCTTCATCCTCCTGACCAGGGTTCGAACCTGTGCCCCCTGCATTTGGAGTACAGAGTCTTAACCACTGGATTTCCAGGGAAGTCCCAACTTTGGGCATTCTTTTCTTGAAAATTTCTCTAAGGCATAGTTGCCTCATCTTTAGAGTAGGAACAGTGATACTTACCTGAAGTGCTATTGTATAAAGCATGACTATTTCCATTCTGTTTTATACAATGCACGAGAAATGTCTTTTTATTTACAAAGAAGATCTTGTATAATTAAATATTTTTAGAATAAATGTGGGTTATGGACAGAAATACAGCAATAGGAGGTTATATATTTGTTCATAAAACGATGACCAATGAGGGTCAAGGGAATGTAAACAAAATATAACAAGGAGGAGGAATTGCATAATACAAAAGATGACTCAACTGAGATTCTAAATGCTGCTTGTTCATGTAAATAAACTAGTATGAACATATAAAACTTCTAGAAGAAAGAAACATAAAAACTCATGCACTTAGACTAACAACAACAGCAAAAATCCCCACCAATTGTTAAGGTGGAAGTGACCTGATTAAAGAGTAATTGTGGTAGAAAAGGGTTTATGACTCTATGACTTCCAAAGATCTGAGCCAGTTTTAGCTGTTACCCTGGTTTTCAGCTCGTCCATCATATCTTTGTGGTAAGTTTTCTTTCTGTTTGTATTGTTTTGCTGCATCACATTTCCCTTTTAGAGATACTTTTAGGAGTATCTTGGTGGAATTTATGGCTCACCTCTAGGATGCACCCAGGGAGTAGGCAAGATATTTAGGCTTGAGTAATTGCCCCTAAGAGAATTTTTGAATCTTTTTTTAAAAATTTTTATTTTTTAGTTTGTTTTGCTTTACAATACTGTATTCGTTTTGCTATACATTGACATGAATCAGCCACGAGTGCACATGAGCTCCCAATCCCGACCCCTCCTCCCCCCTCCATCCCCACATGATCTCTCTGGATCATCCCCGTGCATCAGTCCCAAGCTTAAACAAGAGGCACATGACAATTCTCTTTGTTCTTTCCCATTTTTGAGGCTTGGCTGCCAGCCTAACACTGATTCTCAATATCTCTCCAAGTATATCTACACTGGTGGTGGTTTAGTTGCCAGGTCGTGTCCAACTCTTGTGACCCCATGGACTGTAGCTTACCAGGCTCTTCTGTCCATGGGATTCACCAGGCAAGAATACTAGTATTAGGTTGCCATTTCCTTCTCCAGGGGATCCGCCCAACCCAAGAATTGAACCCAAGTCTCTTGCATTGCAGGAAGATTCTTTACTGACTGAGCTACAAGGGAAGCCCTATATCTACTCTATCTCTCAAAACAATTCTTTGTCTTTTTTTTTTTTTTTTAAACATAGTCAGTTTTTATCACTTGCTACCCACTACACTGATAGCCAGATGTGGTTAGCTCTAGATGTATGACCGAGAGGTTACTGGGATAGGGGACTTGAAATGATAAAACCAAGCAAACCAATATAAATTGGATTCTAACTAAATGCCATAGTTTAAGAACATTGCTTCCTGAATCATATTGCTAAAACTCTGGACTTAAGTTCCTGTCAATATGATTGAGTAAACATTTAGAAAAGCGTTCCCTCTGTAAAATATGTAGATTAAATATAACAAGTAGATAAAATAGAACAATATCCCCTCAAATGTTGAGCTTGTGAGAATGTAAGGAAACTTGCCAGTGACCAAAAAGAAAGAGCTCAAAAACTCTTGAGTAATAAGCCGCATTAAAATTGAGTTGCCTAAAGGTGTTTTCTTCCAATCTTAGTCATCAAAAGGCTTGTCTTTCAATGGGCACTTGGAAGAGAAGGCCTTATGACAAAGCAGTCCATATTAGATTTGGAACTGACAAATCTGGGGCTCTCAAATGACCATAACCTAAGGAAAGGGTGGGAAGAGAAAGGCAAAATTCCATTCAGCAGCAAAGAGAGAGGTGATAACTTAGCTGTTTGGGCTTGAGCTCATGCTGAGGAAAAAATGCCTCCCTTAAAGAGTTGTAACCTTAAATATCCCTTATGCTGACAGATAGGTAAAATTGGCACTTCCTTTGTAATCCTGAAAACTTCCAAATGAGTTATTATAATAGTATAAATGAATCTCAAATCGGTTGAACATGAGGATACTTGACAGAAGCAGAAATAAGTTCTCTTTTGAGGGATGTCCTCTCAACTCAAGCTGCACTGAATTTTCATGGATTAAATCTGGGCACTTCAGACTTAAAAAGCATTCAAGGCAACATGCCATCATAAGCAAGAATCAGCAGAAATAACAAAAAGCAGTGTCAGACCTTTAGGATCTTCAGATAATGGAATTAGACAATAAAGAAGGAAAATGAATATTCCTGTTAAAATTTTAAGTATCAGAAAGAGCAACGCCACTGTTATTAAAGGAAGCACAGGCATCTTTGAAGAAAAAGAAGACTTGAAAACAATGTAGTAATTTAATTTAATAATACAATGGATAGGTTTAGCGGCAGATTGGACAAAGTTGAAGACATATTTAGCAAACTACAAGACAATCTAAAGAAATAACTACTAGTGCAGCGTAGACAATGCAAAGAAAAATATGAAAGTGAGGAACAGAGAATGACTAGTACTATCGTGGATTTAATTGTAATTTAATGAGACTGTAAAAAGAATAAAGAATGAGGAAGGGGCAACATGATGAGATAATGAGTGGTTATTTTTGAAAGTTTGTTCAATATTAAGCATCCACTGATTAAAAATTATAGTAAGTCCTGAGAAAGCAAAAAATAGAAATAAATTCATAGTGAACTCATTTGTTTCTCAATTTTTTCTAAAGATTGTTCATGATCTGCCTCCACCACACCTAGTCAGTTATATTTCCCACTAGTTATATTTTTCCTGACAGCTCTGCATACATAGTTCTTGTTTTGAAAATTTGTCTCTTAGTCAATACATATCATGGTTGGTGTTTACTATGAATTTGCTTCTTTTCCTTAATATGAAAGTCTTTTTCTTCTCCCTGTCAAAATCATATTTATTCATCATATCCTTTTTTCACGGATCCTCCCGATTATTCTAGTCACACTGAAGTCTTTTTTCTAAACTTCTGTAATATTTATATTATGAACTCATTCACTCATTCATGATATTTATTGAGAGTTTGCTGTAAACTAGCTGGATACCAAGTCCAGTAAGAAATTAGACAGAAGTGTCCCCCGTCCTTAGGAACATTAATATTCAGCCAAAAATGACTGTAAAATAATTAAAATACAGTGATAAAGTATAAACAACAAGGTATGAAATGAACACATATTGAGATAGAGTGGGGAAAGTAATCAAATATATGGGTCACTGAAAGTTTCTGAAGGGAAGTAATATTTCTGCTTATACATGAATATCAAGTAGAAATTATCCAGGCTCAGGTACGGGGGTAGGGTGAAAAACAGCAGAAGATTCAAGCAGTGAGACTAACATATTTCACAGTAGAGAAGCTTAAGAGCTGATGGAGTTTAGAGACTGCATGGGGTTTGACATGGTTATAGTGTAGAGGGCAGGGCTGAGAATGGTGAGGGTTAAGTCAGAAGTGATGAGCTGGACAAGGTCCAGGTGGGGGCAGGCCATATGTGCCATGTCAAGAAATTTGAACTTTGTCCTAAAGGCACTGAAAAATCATTTATGGATGTGATAAATGGAGACTATATTATTCTATTTCTGTATCAGAGAGGTAACTTTCATTCCCACTGGGAAGACAGATTGAAGGAAGAGAGACCAGTAAAGAGGTTGCTACAATGCTTTAGATAAAAGCTGGTGGTAGCTGACACTGACATGATAACAGTGGCAAGAGTGAGTAGTGGACAAACGTGCCAGACGCTTGGAATAATTTCACTTTTCTAATGGTTAGCCATGTGCTTATTTTGTCTTTTCCATTATGAGCTACTTAAGAGCAGAAACCATGTCTTCTTTTTTTTCATTTATCAAAACTTCCAAGTCTTCGGTAGTGGAGTCTTATAAATATTTACTGACTGAATGGGTCTTTGGATAGAACTATTCAATCACTGAGAATTTTTTAAGATAGCTGGCAGAAGATTCAAGATGAAATTCTCCATAGTTCAGTTTTCAGCGTGGTAATAAAAATGGTACTGTGATGCAGAATTCTCAACCGTTACCTTCTTACAGTGACCAGAGTAGTGAGCTATAAAGTTAGTGATGAAGAATGAACCAGTAGTTACAGCAGTTATCTTAGCTCTAGGGTAGGAAGTCAATGCCAGTGACAAACTGCCAATACACCACACTTTAAAATCCAGTAAGTGAAGTTAACAAAGTTGCTTTATAGCTCAGTGAACTCATGGGTAGGGCTGGAAGCCATTTTCATCCTGTATCATCAGACTGGCTGTCTTATGAGCAATATAAATAGCAATCTGGCAAGCAATCAGAATATATCTCTTTAGGAAATAAATGATAAGGGTGTATTCAGGTTAGCTTTGTATGTTCAGTGGAGCAAAAATTAGAAATGTGTGAAACCGATCGTCGCTTTGAAGGGAAACACAGCAGGGACTGACTGAATTTTTTTTTAATGGGGAACCTATCTCTTCGTGCAAATAATTTCCCCCTTCAATTTTGTGAAGTGGTAAACATAGTTTCTTCAAAATCCAACAACTGTGTTATTTCTTGGCTTTTTTTGGATACTTGCTCACTATAAAAGTAAACATGATACATACATCATTGTGTGTGAAATTTTAAATGAGCATTGCAAGAGTTCATGTGATAATTCATTGTGGGTTGCTCTTTTTTTAATCCTAAATATGAGGATCTTTCAAGATCAAAAAGTGCTTTATCTTGTATAATATGTTCAAGATTAATAGGTGCTTTTCTGGCATGATATGCTCATAAAAGCAAGCTTGAGCTAAAGAATTATAATTATAGTAGAATTATATTATTGAGATGGCAAACAAAGCAATGATATAACAACATATTCCCCAAGAAACTTATCACAAGTATGTTTCATAAAAAATAGGTAGTATTTATTGAGTACATACAATCTGATTTTTGTATTAAGCATGTTATTATTTCATACTCATAACAAATTTATGTAGTAGATGTTATTTTTATTCATATTTTATGGGTAAGGAACCAGTACTCAGATGATTTGGAAACTTGCTCAGTCCTGGGATTAATACCTGATTTTGGTGAATCTGGGTCTCAGAATCCAGAACTGGTACTTTTTACCACCACGCTTACAGTCATAATTAATGCCTGCTAAGAAAGAAACATCATTTGTAGTTTTGACGAAGTTGGATGGCAGTTACTATGGTTCTAATCTTCCACCAATTAAAAAATATATATATTGGGACACCATTNAGCAGAAGATTCAAGCAGTGAGACTAACATATTTCACAGTAGAGAAGCTTAAGAGCTGATGGAGTTTAGAGACTGCATGGGGTTTGACATGGTTATAGTGTAGAGGGCAGGGCTGAGAATGGTGAGGGTTAAGTCAGAAGTGATGAGCTGGACAAGGTCCAGGTGGGGGCAGGCCATATGTGCCATGTCAAGAAATTTGAACTTTGTCCTAAAGGCACTGAAAAATCATTTATGGATGTGATAAATGGAGACTATATTATTCTATTTCTGTATCAGAGAGGTAACTTTCATTCCCACTGGGAAGACAGATTGAAGGAAGAGAGACCAGTAAAGAGGTTGCTACAATGCTTTAGATAAAAGCTGGTGGTAGCTGACACTGACATGATAACAGTGGCAAGAGTGAGTAGTGGACAAACGTGCCAGACGCTTGGAATAATTTCACTTTTCTAATGGTTAGCCATGTGCTTATTTTGTCTTTTCCATTATGAGCTACTTAAGAGCAGAAACCATGTCTTCTTTTTTTTCATTTATCAAAACTTCCAAGTCTTCGGTAGTGGAGTCTTATAAATATTTACTGACTGAATGGGTCTTTGGATAGAACTATTCAATCACTGAGAATTTTTTAAGATAGCTGGCAGAAGATTCAAGATGAAATTCTCCATAGTTCAGTTTTCAGCGTGGTAATAAAAATGGTACTGTGATGCAGAATTCTCAACCGTTACCTTCTTACAGTGACCAGAGTAGTGAGCTATAAAGTTAGTGATGAAGAATGAACCAGTAGTTACAGCAGTTATCTTAGCTCTAGGGTAGGAAGTCAATGCCAGTGACAAATTGCCAATACACCACACTTTAAAATCCAGTAAGTGAAGTTAACAAAGTTGCTTTATAGCTCAGTGAACTCATGGGTAGGGCTGGAAGCCATTTTCATCCTGTATCATCAGACTGGCTGTCTTATGAGCAATATAAATAGCAATCTGGCAAGCAATCAGAATATATCTCTTTAGGAAATAAATGATAAGGGTGTATTCAGGTTAGCTTTGTATGTTCAGTGGAGCAAAAATTAGAAATGTGTGAAACCGATCGTCGCTTTGAAGGGAAACACAGCAGGGACTGACTGAATTTTTTTTTAATGGGGAACCTATCTCTTCGTGCAAATAATTTCCCCCTTCAATTTTGTGAAGTGGTAAACATAGTTTCTTCAAAATCCAACAACTGTGTTATTTCTTGGCTTTTTTTGGATACTTGCTCACTATAAAAGTAAACATGATACATACATCATTGTGTGTGAAATTTTAAATGAGCATTGCAAGAGTTCATGTGATAATTCATTGTGGGTTGCTCTTTTTTTAATCCTAAATATGAGGATCTTTCAAGATCAAAAAGTGCTTTATCTTGTATAATATGTTCAAGATTAATAGGTGCTTTTCTGGCATGATATGCTCATAAAAGCAAGCTTGAGCTAAAGAATTATAATTATAGTAGAATTATATTATTGAGATGGCAAACAAAGCAATGATATAACAACATATTCCCCAAGAAACTTATCACAAGTATGTTTCATAAAAAATAGGTAGTATTTATTGAGTACATACAATCTGATTTTTGTATTAAGCATGTTATTATTTCATACTCATAACAAATTTATGTAGTAGATGTTATTTTTATTCATATTTTATGGGTAAGGAACCAGTACTCAGATGATTTGGAAACTTGCTCAGTCCTGGGATTAATACCTGATTTTGGTGAATCTGGGTCTCAGAATCCAGAACTGGTACTTTTTACCACCACGCTTACAGTCATAATTAATGCCTGCTAAGAAAGAAACATCATTTGTAGTTTTGACGAAGTTGGATGGCAGTTACTATGGTTCTAATCTTCCACCAATTAAAAAATATATATATTGGGACACCATTGCTTGGTGTAATCTGTGGTTATTTCCAAAGGACTTTATTCAGCTCTTAGGAAGGTTAGGTTTAGAGTTCAAAATTTAACCAGAAGACGTCATATTCATCATCTTATTCTGAAATTATTCTCTATGCTTTCTGGGTTTGATCGGCTTATCCACCCTCCAGCTGCTCTTGGTGCATCCACAGAGGGGTCACACCTGCAGACTTCTTTAGACCTCAGCACACAATCAAAATCTCTCCTTGATTCTCAAACTGTAAAATTCTTTACTTTGTAACAGACCCTCCTTTGCCATAAACCCCTTTTACATCTATATTTGTTTTGACTCTCTCTAAATAGTCTAGACAGTCTTTGTTGTGCAAAGATTGTTATGCAATCTTTGTTATGAAAAAACCTTAATTCTCCAATTTACCTACTTTAAATGTGCCATAATTCTCCATTAAACACACACATTCATATACATATGTCTACATACACACTTTAGATATGTCTACACACATCATCATCAATCCTGAAAGATAATGTTGTGAAAGTGCTGCACTCAATATGCCAGCAAATTTGGAAAACTCATCAGTAGCCATAGGACTGGAAAAGGTCAGTTTTCATTCCAATCCCAAACAAAGGCAATGCCAAAGAATGGTCAAACTATCGCACAATTGCACTCATCTCACACGCTAGTAAAGTAATNTACCTTGAAGACACCATCCCTCAGCTCCATGAAGACACTGAGTTGGGCATCCCTTCATCTCCTTCCTTCAGGGGCTTTGGCCCAGATATTTAAATTAGAACACTACTTCTGCTCTCCCTTCTCTGTCCCTCCATTCCCAAATCTGCTTTTCATACTCATGCATTTGTGTATCCCTTGACTGTTCAGGCCAGGCTGAATGCTTGGATCAACCAGTAACTATTTTGAACCAATTTTTCAATATAGCCACATACTCCTATCTGAAAAACAAATGGGAAAACAGTGTCTTGAAACTCTACACCCAGAAAACAAGGTTGAGGCCTCGCAATCCCAACACATGCAGGAATTCCCCACAGCTCAGTGCTCTGATGGCTCCTAAAATCCAGTCCCACCCAGTAAAGCGCTTGGTGTTTCACTTCCGGAAGTTAAACCCAAGGAGCAAGGAGGAGAAGCCTCAGCATGGTGCTCTCTGCACTGGGAAATACCTCTCTTTTCAAAGAGGATACTTAGAGCATCATAGGAACAAGCCTGACTTTGCAATAGCCAATGGGTGAGCACTAATCCAAGATTCATTTGGGCAGAGACAAACCTAGACAGCATGTTAAAAAGCAGAGACATCACTTTGCTGACAAAGGTCCATATAGTCAAAGCTATGGTTTTTCCAGTAGTCATGTATGGATGTGAGAATTAGACCATAAAGAAGCCTGAGCACTGAAGTATTGATGCTTTTGAGTTATGGTGCTGGAGAAGACTTTTGAGATTCCCTTGGAGAGCAAGGAGATCAAACCAGTCAATCCTAAAGGAAATCAACCCTGAATATTAACTGGAAGTACAGATGCTGAAGTTCCAATACTTTGGCCACCTGATATGAAGAGCTGATTCACTGGAAAAGACATTGATGCTGGGAAAGACTGAAGGCAGAAGGAGAAGGGGACAATAGATGATGAGACAGTTGGATGGCATCACTGACTCAATGGACATGAGTTTGAGCAAACCCCCTGGGTGAGAGTGAAGGACAGGGAAGCCTGTTGTGCTGCACTCCACGGGGTCTCAAAGAGTTTGACAAAACTGGGCAACTAAAAAGCAACAACAGGAAAGTGAAGACCAGGTCTGAAACCCGGGCTTATAGAATGAATGAGTGAATGAGTGGATTCCACAGTCACACACTTTCCAGGAACAGTTCTTGGGAGGGATCAGCTCCCAGGCGTCCATCTCTGCCCATCGGACTGGCTTCAGGAGAAAGCATGACCTCCTGCCCTGCCTCACCCCCTGCCCGACAACTCTCAACACCACCCCACAGACAAACATGCACTGCTAGAGTCCAGCTGAGGAATGAAAATAACTTTTACTACCAACTAGAAACTTAACCATTCGCATGGACTGGAGAAAAAATAAATTCTTCAAAGACACACTCACTGTTGCATAGACTTGGCTTCCCCAGACCTCTAAACACAGCAATGCATGTGCCTCCCCACATCCAAAGTCAAATGCTTTCCAGGAGAATTGCCTGGTGAGCTCATCTTTAAGTGGCAGGAAGGGGAGAAGCAGACAATCATACATCACTGTTCTTTTATTTTTATTTTAATTAATTTTTAATTGGAGGATAATTGCTTTACAATATTGTGTTGGTTTATGCCATACATCAACTTGAATCAGCCATAGGTATATGCATGTACCCTCCTTCTCGAAACTCCTTCTCACCTCCTACCCCATTCCACCACTGTTCTTCTAACTCTCTGTCAGTTACAGCCGTGAGCAGCAGGCCCTGGGACTGAGTTTAAATTAGAGCTAGAGGTGGATTAACTCCTTCAGCTCCTGAAAGGTCACTGTTTAATTTCCTGACAGAATACATAGCTTAAAAGGTATCTTTGTGGCCTAAAATTTTCATGCGACTCTTGTATGACCTGTGGGTGGTTTATCTACCAGGGAGGGGCCACACTGTGGCCTGGAAGGCAGAAATTTAACAGAGAACCAGCCACGTTCTGTGGACATTAGGTACTGGTCTCAATCCTGAACCATCTTAGCTGTTTTTAAGTCAAGACGCCAGTGCTTAGGGCAGCTATGAAGCTCCTGTGTCTACCCACGCATCAGGGCACCATAAAACACCTGCACCTTTGGGGGCCTGTCCCTCCCATCTGTACCCCACACCGTGTGGAGAAAAACCTTGTCCATTCTATCAATATTTACACTTGCGCAGTGCTTTCCCAGTATCAGTTTCAGTCAACAGAATATAATTTGTGAAGACATCCCATGACTATTTCAACTCATAAAGGGCCACATGCAGTCTGTCCTGGAGTGATATCCAATTATTCCTCAGAAGGGTTAGATTTTAATTGAGAAAATAGATTTCAGAGTTTTTTTTTTTTTTTTTTTTTTCCTACAAATACATATCCTCTTGTCCTTGAGAGGGCAGAAGTGAGCAAAAAGGATTCTGCTTAAAACGGAAAAACAAGAAGTAATAAACAGTCATTCCAATTCTGAGTTTGCCAGCATCCTATTTGGGGCTTTTAAGAGAGCAGCATGAGGGGCCGAGGGCTTTCCATAACCACCCAACAGGTCATTTGCTCTAAGGCTGAGACCGCAAATGTGTTACACAGCACAAGCCACTTACTGACAGTATGATTTTCGTTGTGATTATGAAGACGTTGTAAGTGATCAGCCAGTCTCTAGCACAGGATGTTCTTGATGGGTTTCAGCAGCAAGTCGCCCCTGAAGAGCAGGAGGTTGAAGCAGGCCACCACATAGCCCATGCAAAAGATGCTGATGTGGGTCATCCCAGTGATGAAGATGATGGTGAGCACGAACCAGAAGGGGTAGCTGAAGATGACCACCATGGATATGTCCAGCTACGACCTGGACAATGAAAGCAAGAGACAACACAGACTGCAGCACAGACGAAGTAGGGAGGGTCTAGTCGAGGAAGAGAATGCATTCACACATCCTCCTCCTGACTCAGCCTGGAGGCACAGGCCAGACAGGCACTTTGATCGCTGGCTGGTCCATGGGCAGTCCTCATCCAGCTAGTGATGGAACATTGTGTGCACTTTTATTATCATCAAATTGGGGCCAAACTTCCCACAGGCAGCAACATTCTCTGCCTAGTACCTGAAGAGTCAGACATGACTGAGCGACTACCACTTTCACTTCTTTATACTCTGACATGGAGCTTGCAGGCTCTGTAAGCACTCTCTCTGCACTTCCTTGGGCTGAGCCAGGATCCCTTCTGTGGGACCACTCCTCACTCTGCAGACAGCAAATGCTCAGGCTCCATCCTCCCCCAGTGATGGAGCTCTGGGAGCTTCCCCAGCTGGGAAGCTGTCAGCTAATGCTGACAGACCTCGTTCCTACAAGCCGTGTCCTGTCTGGATTCATTTGCTCAGAGGCTCTAGGCTTTGAAGGCTTTGCTTTGGTTATTTCTCTTCCCAAGTTTGGGGAGAAGCACAGAAGCACCAATTGTGCTATCAGATACTTGATAACCGAGTTGTTATTTTGTGGGAGCTCATAAGTCATCTCTGATAAAATAGGTGCTACACTGTTCTCAGTGTGGTTAGAGAATAAGTGGTCCCTAGAAGAATGCTGGTGATGGACAGGGTGATGGAGTTGGTGATGGAGAGGGAAAGCTGGCATGCTGAAGTCCATGGGGTTACAAAGGGTTGGATATGACTGAGTGACTGAGCTGAACTGAGAAGAACACTGTCACAGAAGTGACTTTGGAGTGTACTCTTCTNCTCATTGGAAAAGACTCTGATGCTGGGAGGGATTGGGGGCAGGAGGAGAAGGGGACGACCGAGGATGGATCCCTGGATAGCATCACCGACTCAATGGACATGGGTTTGTGTGGACTTTGGGAGCTGGTGATGGATAGGGAGGACTGGCATGCTGCGGTTCATGGGGTCATGGAGAGTCAGACATTACTGAGCGACTGAACTGAAGTGAACTGAACTGAACACACACACTTTCAAAGTGACTGAGTTGATAAAGACTTCCTTCTCTCTAGAAGGCAATTGAGAAGCCAGTATTTATGAGCAAATACATGACTCTTAATTTCATACTAAAGGTTACTACATTATAAAAATATTTTGCATGGTGATCTTTGAATGTTTAGTTATCATTGCAAATGATTCCTCTCTTTATATATATTCATGATGGTTGTTCTTGGCTTATATGCCTAATGAGAACATTTCCAAAAGCAACGGTTATCTTTACCTGTGTGTTTAGCCTACTGATTCCTATTTTACTGTAAGTTTTACCAGAATGAATATTAATCTTGTAAAATATGAATTTAAGTTTTGGTGGAGATAAGCATACACTTCTAAACTCAATCTAAACATGTTTCAATATTGAACCATCTTAGCAGCTCAAGGCTGAATCCTATTTCAAATTCTCTTTAAAAACTGCTGGGTTAATACAGAGGCCCTGTTTGAATTTCCTGAGCTATACAGCAAATTCCTGTTGGCTATCTATTTTACATACGGTAATGTAAGTTTCCATGATACTCTTTCCATGCATCTCACCCTCTCCTCCCTTTTCCTCATGTCCATATGTCCATTTCTCTGTCTGTTTCTCCTAGAGGGGTGGGGTGGGGTGGGAAATGGGAGGCAGATTCAAAAGGGAGGGGATATATGTATGTATACCTATGGTTGACTCATGTTGAGGCCTGACAGAAAAAAAAAAAAAAAAAAA
>SJYA01001039.1:14769-82328 GCA_006410615.1 Neotragus moschatus | reverse complement strand
AAGGGAGGGGATATATGTATGTATACCTATGGTTGACTCATGTTGAGGCCTGACAGAAAAAAAAAAAAAAAAAAAAACCCCACAAAACTCTGGGTTAATTTTACTGATGTTTCTCTCAGAATTTTGGTCTTGATATTAAAAAATGAGCTTTGCTTACATTCCTCTTTCTTCTTTCTCTCCTCCCCCATACCTTACATTTTTTTTGTTTGTTTTTTGAAACTATATTTATGATACTTCCATTATTATGGCTTTGTAGAAAGAAGTGGGAAGGATTTTTTTTTTAATTTTTAATTTTTTCATTGGTCTATGACTGGTTGGCAATGGCACCCCACTCCAGTACTCTTGCCTGGAAAATCCCATGGACAGAAGAGCCTGGTAGGCTGCAGTCCATGGGGTTGCTAAGAGTCGGACACGACTGAGCGACTTCACTTTCACTTTTCACTTTCATGCATTGGAGGAGGAAATGGCAGCCCACTCCAGTGTTCCAGTGTCTGGAGAATCCCAGGGATGGGGAGCCTGATGGGCTGTCGTCTGTGGGGTCGCACAGAGTTGGACACGACTGAAGCGACTTAGCAGCAGCAGCAGCATGAGTGGTTTCTAAAGGTTGCTATATTTCATCTATGAAACTCATTTGCTTCATATCTTTAAGAGGGTAGATCTTTGACCCTCTTTGACCATATTTTCAGTTACTTCCTTGGTACTTGGTCTTTTGGTATCTTCTGAGATAAATTCAGACTTGGTCTTTTGGTATCTTCTGAGATAAATTCAGACATCTACATTTCTTTCTAAAATAATTTCACCTAGGCTATGTGCATTATAATTTAGCATTTATTTATATTTATGCATCTGGTGGCAATAAATAGTCACAATGCTTATTTCTTTATTGTTTTCATGCTGCCATCTCCCTTCCTGTAACTATACACATACGTTAGAGTTTTTCTCTAACTCACATCCATGGATAATAGATAATCCCTGGATATTTATAGATATTGAAGCCCAGGCAGATTCCCTGGCTTATTCTTTCACTCAGAACTATGCCATGTGATAGACGTGTTAACTCTGTGACAGTGATCACATTCCATTATGCAGATAGATGAAAACAAGAAAGTATATACCTTAAGCTTACCCAGTGTTGTATGTCAGTTATATTTCTTTTTCCTTTATTTTTAAAATTATTTTAATTGGAGTATAGTTGATTTGCATTAGGTACTTTTTGTGGCATAGCAAACTGCGTCAGTTAAACACACCCATGGATATGCTCTTTTTTAAGATTCTGTTCCTAGATAGGTGTCAACTGTATTTCAATTAAAAAAAAAAACAACTCTCATCTTTCCAAGTAAGGGATGGCTTATTTGGTCCTTTCAGGGTACATATAATGTGCTACATACAATGGTAACCTCTGTTTTAAAAATAATAAACAATTTATTCTTCCTCGCCCCCCCATACTCTCTCTTAATTTGTTTCAAATTTTACTCTAATATTCATTTTGTGTGGTTTGGGGTTGCTGTTTTTTTCCTAGCTTCACTGAAAATGCGGTTTATTTCACTGCTTTTGTTGGTTCATTTTTACTTTAGTTTGAGAGTGGTAGTTGAAATAAAAAGGTTTGCCCTTGTTCCTTTTTAAGCAAAAAATCCCCACTGCCCTGTTTTCTTTACAGTATCATCATTACCTAGGAAAAAAATTAAGTGCTATATTTGCCCATCCTTGGCTCACCCCTATTGTATTAAAATCGGTTAATAATCACTGAATGGTTTTCATGTATACGTTGTTTTGTTGTATTCTGTGTGGGCACATGTTTAACACTTACCACTATCCCTCACCTCCCTCGTCTCTTGTCATCAAGAGAAGTTTATATTTTTTTTGATATTTTAAATTTAAATTTATTTATTTTAATTGGAGGCTAACTACTTTACAATGTTGTATTGGTTTTGCCACACATCAACATGAATCCTCCACAGGTATACACATGTTCCCCATCCTGAACCCCTCCCGCCTCCCTCCCTGTACCATCTCTCTGGGTCATCCCAGTGCACCAGCCCCAAGCATCCTGTACCATGCATCGAACCTGGACTGGCGATTCATTTTATATATGATATTATACATGTTTCAATGCCATTCTCCCAAATCATCCCACCCTCTCCCTCTCCCTCAGAGTCCAAAAGTCTGTTCCATACATCTGTGTCTCTTTTGCTGTCTCACATACAGGATTATCATTACTGTCTTTCTAAATTCCATATATATGTGTTAGTATACTGTATTGGTGTTTTTCTTTCTGGGTTACTTCACTTTGTATAGTAGGCTCCAGTTTCAGCCACCTTATTAGAACTGACTCAAATGTATTCTTTTTAATGGCTGAGTAATACTCCATTATGTATATGTACCACAGCTTTCTTATCCATTCATCTGCTGNAGTTTCAATGCCATTCTCCCAAATCATCCCACCCTCTCCCTCTCCCTCAGAGTCCAAAAGTCTGTTCCATACATCTGTGTCTCTTTTGCTGTCTCACATACAGGATTATCATTACTGTCTTTCTAAATTCCATATATATGTGTTAGTATACTGTATTGGTGTTTTTCTTTCTGGGTTACTTCACTTTGTATAGTAGGCTCCAGTTTCAGCCACCTCATTAGAACTGACTCAAATGTATTCTTTTTAATGGCTGAGTAATACTCCATTATGTATATGTACCACAGCTTTCTTATCCATTCATCTGCTGGTGGACATCTAGGTTGCGTCCATGTCCTGGCTATTATAAACAGTGCTGCGATGAACACCGGGGTACATGTGTCTCTTTCTATTCTGGTTTCCTCAGTGTGTATGCCCAGCAGTGGGATTGCTGGGTCATAAGGCAGTTCTATTTGCCTTTTTTTAAGGAATCTCCACACTGTTCTCCATAGTGGCTGTACTAATTTGCATTCCCACCAACAGTGTAAGAGGGTTCCCTTTTCTCCACACCCTCTCCAGCATTTATTGCTTGTAGACTTTTGGATCTCAGCCATTCTGACTGGCGTGAAATGGTACCTCATTGTGGTTTTGATTTGCATTTCTCTGATAATGAGTGATGTTGAGCATCTTTTCATGTATTTGTTAGCCATCCGTATGTCTTCTTTGGAGAAATGAGAGAAGTTTATTTTGTGAGATTATTTTGGTGCTACTGTTGTTGTTTAGTCTTTATGTTGTGTCTGACTCTTTGCGACCCATGGACTGTAGCCTGCCAGCCTCCTCTGTCCATGAGATTCCCCAGGCAAGAATACTGGAGTGTGTGCTGTTTCCTTCTCCAGGGGATCTTCCCACCCAGGGATACATCCTTATGATATCTCAAGGCAGGAAATGACTGAATGGATGTTCTAACATAGTGCAGAAAGCTTGAGGAAAGGGGAATGGAAGGGCTAGTATAAGAGTGACCTGCTCTTTAGAAGATGCATTGAATTTTAACAAGTGGTGATGATACTGCCATTGGTGGAAAGATTTGGCAAAAAGGCCAAAAGATGGGGAGGAGTAAATTACAATTGGAGACTGAGTGGTCACCCAGAGCAACTGAAGGGAAGGGAAAGAGAGGCTGCATGATGATTTAAGGAGTATTAAAGAAAAATAACCTTGACATAACCTACTTTTTCAAGAAACTGGGTGGTAGCTCAAAGGAAATAAATTTCACATTAAATTGGTTGCCATATTTCATGTAATCAAATAAAACCAGCCCTTCATTTTTCCTCTTCCCTATCAGTATCACCAACAAAAATAATAAAAATCATACAACATGTTTATTGAAGTCTCACTGTATGCCAGGAATTAAGCATATACTTTACCTTCAATATTTTATTGATGTATCATTTTATATTTCAAAAAACAGTGCAATACAGGGGTTATTTTCATACTCATTTTTTCACTTGAGGTTGAGTTAAAAAAAAAAAAGACAAAAGAACTTGATGATGTAGAAAGTTATGTAAATAGGTTAACCATGCCATGAATCTTGGTAGTCTGTTTAGAAAGCATATTTGTGTTTACTACACAATTCCAGCTCTACCTTTACTCAGGAAAACATTTTAAAAATATAATGTTACATATTATAAATGTAGATCATATTTATGTAGGAAGATTTAAGAAAAATAAAAGTATACATAAACCAGCAAAATCATAACTGATTTAAAAGGCCTTCTTCCATTTGATTCAGCTTTTTATAGAAAACTGTTGTAATAATAGTTTGTAAGCAGTCCTTTGCTTCAGCATGTACTTACACACATGAATTCACCCTGTTTATGTTCCTGACCAGTGATACATTTTTAATAGAGCCAAGTCACTACATTTACTTTACTATTGAAAAAAATTCTGAGGCCTTTTGTTTTTGGATCTAAAATTCCTCCTTAACGGATAGAGATTTAAATTTTTATTTTGCTTTTTGTTATTGCTATAATGAGCTTTTTGTGTGAATAACTAAATTGTCTACATCGTCTTATATGCCATAATTCCATGTAGGATTTAGTGTTAATGAAATAAATAGTATTCATGGATTTAGTATTTCTAGGTTTACTAGGCTGTGAATTATAAACATTTATAATATTGGTAAATGGTACCTTATTAGACTGCAGAAGTTGTACCAGTTTATCACTTACCAACTGAGAGAGAGAGAAAGAGATCCTTTTTCCCTTGGGATAATTGAATTTTTAGAAGTTGATTTATGGGAGCTCTTTGCATTTTATAAATATTAACCTTTGGATTTTGCATGTGTAAAATATTTCCCCCTATTTATTTAATAATGTTGCTTATGATAAATTTTAATAGAGAATTAGTACAGTGTTATCATTCAAATCTACCTCTTTTGTATATGTGTGGATCTGGGTTTTGTATCATTCTGTCCTATTCATTTTTTATATCCAGATTTTTAATCCATTAAGTGTAGATGTTTAGATGTGAGTGGTGTAAGATAAAAGTATAATTCTCTTCCCTCTGAAGTTCAATAATTTTTAAAACATTTATTGACAAAGCCATATTTTGCCACTGACTTGAAATGCCTTCTTCATCTATACTTAATTTAGTTGAATCTAGGTGCTGTCTGATTTAATATTTCACTATCTTTATGCTATTAGCGCACTATTTTAATTTCAGTGGGTTTTTTCCATAGTATTTTGATATCTGTTAGGTTCTTGATTTTTCTTTTCTCCAAGTTTTTGTCTGCCTTACATTATTCTTTGTTTTACATTCTGATTTGTACTGTTTTTCAACTTTTTTCACCTATGAGGCAGCTTTTCAGGTCTTGCTCTGAGCTCCTTTTTCTGTCTCTTCTTGATCTGTCTGGGATTTCATCTACTAAATTCAGGACAAAAAAAAAAAATCTCTAAAAAACTACCAAACTGCAAATCTCACCCTGACATTGATAAACATGCAAGTATTTTCATATAACCCTATCTTATCTGTCCTCTTGAATTTCCAAATAGAAGCTTTACTGGGATTTCAAACTCAGTGTATTTAAAGCCAAAATCAATCATCTCAAATTTGTCTCATTTTCAGAAAAAAAGTGAAAGTCACACAGTCGTGTCTGACTCTGTGACCCCATGGAATATACAATCCAGGGAGTTCTCCAGGTCGCAATACTGGAGTGGGTAGCTTTTCCCTTCTCCAGGGGATCTTTCCAACAAGGGGATCAAACTCAGGTCTCCTGCATTGCAGGTGGATTGTTTACCAGCTGAGCCACAAGAGAAGCCAAAGAATACTGGAGTGGGTAGCCTATCTCCTCTCCAGTGGATCTTCCTGACCCAGGAATTGAACCAAGGTCTCCTGCATTGCAGGCGGATTCTTTACCAACTGAACTGAGAGGGAAGCCTATTTTCAGAAACCTATGCACAATAATTTCCTTTATAATTATACAGGTGTGAAGTTTTGGGTCCCGGATTATTTTTACCTGTACTAGCATCCTATATTTATAATAATGATAAATAACTATTTACTATGCCAGATACTGGGTTAAACATTTCAGGTACATGCTTTTAAACCCTTGACTCTTCCCTGTAGATTCTATGGTATCCTCATTTTACAAACATCTTAACTGAGGAATATTGTTCAGTAGCTCAGTTGTGTCTGACTCTTTGTGACCCCATGGACTGTAGCATGCCAGACTTCCCTGTCCTTCACCATCTACCAGAGCTTGCTTAAACTCATGTCCATTAGTCAGTGATGCCATCCAACCATCTCATCGTCTGTTGTCCCATTCTCTTCCTGCCTTCAATCTTTCCCAGCATCAGTCTTTTCTAACAGGTCAGCTCTTCACATAACCTGACNTGCCAGACTTCCTTGTCCTTCACCATCTACCAGAGCTTGCTTAAACTCATGTCCATTAGTCAGTGATGCCATCCAACCATCTCATCGTCTGTTGTCCCATTCTCTTCCTGCCTTCAATCTTTCCCAGCATCAGTCTTTTCTAACAGGTCAGCTCTTCACATAACCTGACCAAAGTATAGGAGCTTCAGCTGCAGCATCAGTCCTTCCAATGAATATACAGGATTGATTTCCTTTAGGATTGACTGGTTTGATCTCTTTGCTGTACAAGGAACTCTCAACACCCTTATTGGACTCTTCCCTAACACCACAGTTCAAAAGCATCAGTTCTTCAGTGCTCAACTTTCCTTATGGTCCCACTCTCACATCAAAACATGATTACGGGAAAAGTCATAGCTTTGACTAGATGGAACTTTGTCAGTAATATTTCTGCTTTTTAACATGCAGTCTAGGTTGGTCATAGCTTTTCTTCCAAGGAGCAGATGTTTTAATTTCATGGTTGCAGTCACCATCTGCAGTGATTTTGGAGCCCAAGAAAATAAGTTTGTCACTGTTGCCATTGNAATTCTTCAGTGCTCAACTTTCCTTATGGTCCAACTCTCACATCAAAACATGATTATGGGAAAAGTCATAGCTTTGACTAGATGGAACTTTGTCAGTAATATTTCTGCTTTTTAACACGCAGTCTAGGTTGGTCATAGCTTTTCTTCCAAGGAGCAAATGTTTTCATTTCATGGTTGCAGTCACCATCTGCAGTGATTTTGGAGCCCAAGAAAATAAGTTTGTCACTGTTGCCATTGTTTCCCCACTATTTGCTATTAAGTGATAGGACTGAATGCCACGATCTTAGTTTTTTGAATGTTGAATTTTATACCAGCTTTTTCATTCTCCTCTTTCCCTTTCATATAGACTCTCGTTAGTTCCTCTTTGCTTTGTGCCAATAAGGTGGTGTCATCTACATATATGAGGTTATTGGTATTTCTCCCCACAGTCTTGATGCCAGCTTGTGCTTCATCCAGCCCAACATTTTGCATGTTGTAGTATGCATACTATTATATTTGTCTATAACTGCATATAACTGAGGAATATAGAGTTAAAAAAATAATCCCTGCCTCATAAATGGCAGGGCTAGACATATAGAGTAGATCTATATATCTCCCAGTACTTATTTGCTATGCAAACTTGCTTCATATTGGTTGTGGTGGTCCGGTTTACAGGACCTTGGAGAGCAATAAGATGGGATAAGGTTGGCCAGTGGTGGCTTATTATATCAGAATTATCTAGTAGGATATTTGTAAGATTCACTAAAGTAATAAAATGTCTTTATCATAACATTTGCTAAAATATCTGTCATACTTATTCAGAAAACAAAGTCTTAATAATAAATACTAAGTAAAATACCTAAGGAAATTGGTCTTTCATTATTTAACTTATGGTAACTACAGATAAGTTTAATCATTGCATTTCCCCCCAACCCCCGGCATACCTACGTCATTTTAATATATATATAAGATACATATCAAGGACATAATATATTAGACAAGTACAACTCTTCAATTTCTTAACTTTTAAGATACATAATTGCTTCACTATGAAGACTTAAATGGGGATTGTCACTTTTGTAATTAATTCTTTTTGTTTCATCCTTCTCACTAATTGAAAATAGGCTTTCAATATAGAATGCTTTGAAATTGGATGAAGAGACAGAATTGGAAATGAACTTAATTAACTACAAACTGTCCAAATCAATCAGAGTTTGACAGTGCCTTGGTAACACACAGAGTTCATAATTTACTTGAGATCTATCGTAATACATATGCCATAAATTGCACAGAAGCCATGCTCACTGTGCACAAAATTTAGACTATGAATTTGCAGTGAGAGAAAATTGCTCATTCAACATAGACTATTTGGGGAGAATATGCTTTACATTTTTCATTTAAGCCACTAATAAGCTTTGGAAAATAAGTGCTTTGCTTTTGTGCCCTGATAGAATTTGACATAGGAATAAAAAACATTTAAATGTGTTTCCAAGCATTTGGGCATTTATAAGTAACATAGTTAAATCTGTGTGTTTTTTTATACAGCCTCAGAGGGCTAGTCTAGGGATAAATATATTAAATATTATCAGTTATAAAGGAAAACATATTTATGCAATTATTTTATCCCTCATCTTCAATAATAAAAATAGTACTCTGGACATTCAAAAGAAAATAGTAATTTCTATTTATCAAATTGGTTAATCATAATTTCCTAGTATTTTATGAACTAGCCTATATTACTGCTTTCCAAGAAAATATATAATTGCCATTTTTTGAGAAGAATGATTGATAAAATGATGTCATACTTTTGCATGCATATGTATATGCTCAGTCATGTCTGATTCTTTGCAACCCCCCCTTCCCCACCAGGCTCCTCTTTCCATGGGATTCTCCAGGCAAGAATACTGGGGTGGATTGCTATTTACTTCTCCAGGGGATCTTCTTAACCCAGAGATCAAACCAGCCATCTCCTGCATTGGCAGGTGGATTCTTTACCACTGAGCCACCTGAGCAGCCCATCAGTCACTTGGCTAGACCACATTAGAGGACCATGTTGACCAAAGATATCTTAATTCATACTCACCAGTCATTCCTTATACATTGATATCCTGAATATATATTCAATTTACTGTATTTTCTAACTACTTAATTAACAAACAACAGTAGCCATCATATTAGAGTGTTAATATTCTAACATTAAATATTAGAATGCTTAAAAGAGGAAAAGAAATATTATATGCCTCTAAAATACGTTATAAAAAACCCTACAAAATGATTGTGTTAGATAGCTATGTAAGAAATATTGCAAAATATTTGAAGTAGGGGAAAAAATTCAAGAAGACACAAATCAGCCATGATACATAAATGTCCAGTTTTTATCAATTTGTAGATAATTCCTGATTTTTTGAAGAAATAGTGATATTAGCTGCTAAGTTGTGTCCGACTCTTGTGACCCCTTGAACTGTAGCCTGCCAGGCTTCTCTGTCCATGGGATTCTCCAGGCAAGAATACTGAAGTGGGTTGCTATTTTCTTCTCCAGAAGAAATAGCAGTAGGTTTAAATAATACTTTACTGGCCTTGATGTGATCACAGAAATCTTACGTGGCTGCACCAAATCTCAGAACAAATGATTTTCCAAGTCAATGCAACAAATAAAGGTGGTAACAGGTACTATTACGTGCCTGTTTTGAGCATGTGAAAATCTGGCAGTTCAGGGTAGGAGTGAGTGGTGTGTTTCAGAGGGTAAGAATCAATTTAGAAACCATCGCAGAGCAAAAGTATAACTTATTGTGGGAAGAAAACACAAAATCTTATCAGGCCTTTTGGAATTAGATAAAACATTATTCTAGACAAGTTACCATTTTCTCATTGTTTTATACATAAATCCTCCTAACCAAGGGTAAAATTAACTAATAATCAAGTGAAAGAGAAAAGCATACCAGTACATGTTTGTTTGATATACATTTTAATGAGAGAATTTTGGTCAACTCAATTTTTCTATTGGTAAGTGGGACAAAAAATTTAGTCTTATGGATAGAAAAGGCATTACAATATTGTTCTATTTCCAGTCTTTTGAGAAAAAAATACATTGCATTGAACCCAGCTTGAACTAAATTGTTTTGGGATATAAATTTGGGCTTGATATATAAGAAAGTAGTAAATGTACATTGGTGATTCCAGAGTCTAAGACAAGATATGTTACAGATTTAGGGGAGGAATGTGCAACTAAAAGGGAGGAAGTTTCCTCACAAAGTAAAATTTCTAAAGAATAGTAGTGGAAACTCTAAACCAAATAAAACTGACTGGATAAGACTACCTCAAAGAAAAGATTAACCAGCTAAATAAGAATGAATTTATCATTATCTTTTTTCTTTCTTTTTTTTTTTTTTTGTATAGTTTTTCTGTGTATTGTTGCTACCTCTTCTTAATATCTTCTGTTTCTGTTAGGTCCATACCAGTTATCTCTTTTATTTGCCCATTTTTGCATGAAATGTTCCCTTAGTATCTCTAATTTTCTTGAAGAGATCTCTAGTCTTTCCCATTGTATTGTTTCCCTCAATTTTTTTTTTTTCCATTTATCACTGAGGAAGGTTTTCTTATCTATCCTTGCTGTTCTTTGGAACTCTGCTTTCAAATGGGTTTATCTTTCCTTTTCTCCTTTGTTTTTGGCATCTCTTCTTTTCTCAGCTCTTTGTAAGGCCTTCTCAGACAACCATTTTGCCTTTTTGCATTTCTTTTTCTTAGGGATCGTCTTGCCTCCTATACAATGTCACAAACCTCCATCCATAGTTCTTCAGGTACTCCATCTATCAGATCTAATTCCCTTGAATCTGTTTGTCACTTTCACTGGGATAGTGGTTTTCCCTACTTTCTTCAATTGAAATCTGAATTTAGTAATAAGGAGTTCATGATCTGAGCCACAGTCAGCTCCCAGTCTTGTTTTTGCTGACTGTATAGAGCTTCTCCATCTTTGGCTGCAAAGAATATAATCAATCTGATTTCGGTGTTGACCACCTGGTGATGTCCATGTGTAGAGTCATCTTTTGTGCTGTTGGAAGAGGGTGTTTGCGATGACCAGGGTGTTCTCTTGGCAAAACTCTGTTAGCCTTTGACTTGCTTCGTTTTGTACTCCAAGGCCAAATTTGCCTGTTACTCCAGGTGTATCTTGACTTCCTACTTTTGCATTCCAGTCCCCACCCATCTTTTTTTGGGTTTAGCTCTAGAAGTTCTTGTAGATTTTCATAGAACCACGAACCAATCAAGTTCAGCTTCTTCAGCATTACTAGTTGGGACATAGAGTTGGATTACTGTGATATTGAATGGTTTGCCTTGGAAATGAACCCGACGCAAGGAACTAACTCATTGGAAAAGACCCTGATGCTGGGAAAGATTGAAGGTGGGAGGAGAAGGGGATGATGGAGGATGAGATGGTTGGATGGCATCACTGACTCAATGGACATGCATTTGAGTAAGCTCCAGGAGTTGGTGATGGACAGGGAAGCCTGGTGTGCTGCAGTCCATGGGGTCACAAAGAGTCGGACATGACCGAGCAACTGAACTGAACTGAATCATTATTGTATAGATTTTAGGCCCAAAATAAAATAATTTATCTAAAAACATATATATTTCTAGATCATCCAGTCATTCGTATGAGTACTGGTAGGAAAGGTGATCTGGTATTACCATTTCTTTAAGAGTTTTCTGCAGTTTGTTATGATGCATACAGTCAAAGGCTTTAGCATGGTTAGTGAAACCGATGTAGATGTTCTTTTGGAATTCCCTCGGTTTCTTTATGATCCAGCAAATGTTGGCAATTTGATTTCTGGTTCCTCTGCCTTTTCTACTAAACCCAACTTGGACATCTGGAAATTTTCGTTTCATGTACTGCTGAAGCCTAGCTTGAAGGATTTTTTGCATAACCTGGCTAACTTGGGATGAGAATGCAATTGTCTGATAGTTTCAACATTCTTTAGTATTGCCTTTCTTGGAAGTTGGGATCAAGATTGACCTTTTCTAGTCCTGTGACCACTGTTGAGTTTTCCAAATTTGCTGACATACTGAATGAAGCACTTTGATAGCTTCATCTTTTAGGGTTTTCAGATACCTCTGCTGGAGTTCCATCGCCTCCACTAGCTTTATTGGCAGCAGTTCTTCCTAAGACCCACTTGACTTCACACTCCAGAATGTCTGACTCTGGGTGAGTGACCACACCATCATGGTTATCCAGGTCATTGAGATCTTTTTTTGTACAGTTCTTTTGTGTATTCTTTCCATCTCTTCCTGATCTCTTCTGCTCTATGAGGTCTTTACTGTTTCTGTCTTTTATTGTGCCCATCTTTTGGGTGAAGTATTCCTTTGCTATTTCCAATTTTATTGACGTCTTCCCCCTTTGATTGTTTTCCTCTATTTCTTTGCATTGTTTATTGAAGAAGCCTTTTGTGTTTGGTCTCTCCTTGCTGTCCTCTGGAACTCTGCATTCAGTTGGTTATACTTTTCCCTTCATCTGTTGCTACTCACTTCTCTTCTTTCCTCAGGTATTTGTAAAGCCTCCTCAGACAGCCACGTTGCCTTCCTGTAGTTCTTTTTCTTTGGGATGCTTTTGTTCACTGCCTCCTGTGTAACACTATGAACCTCTGTCCACAGTTCTTCAGGCACTCTGTTTACTAGAGATAACTCCTTGAGTCTATCTGTCACCTGCACTGTATATTCCCAGGGGAGTTGATTTAGGTCATTCCTGACTGGCCCAGTGGTTTCCTGCTCTTTCTGTAGTTTAAGCCTGAATCTTGCTATAACCAGCTGATGGTCTGAGCCACAGTCAGCTCTAGGTCTTGTTTCTGTTTACTGTATAGAGCTTCTTTGGCTGCAAAGAACGTAATAAATCTAATTTCAGTGTTCACTATTTGGTGATGTCCATGTGTCACATCATCTCTTGTGTTATTAAAAAAAAAAAAAGGGTGTCTGCTATGACCAGTATGTTTTATTGGCAGAATTCTATTAGCCTCGACCTTGTTTCATTTTTTACTCCAAGGCCAAACTGGCCTGTTACTCCAGGTATCTCTTGACTTCCTATTTCTGCATTCTAATCCCCTGTGATGAATAGGACATTTTTTTTTGTGGTTGTTAGTTCTATAGGTCGTATTGTTGAACCTAATGGTTCCTCGCCGTGAATCCATCGCCCCAAAGACCACCGAGACCAGGTTTCGATGCAAACAGCAAGAGGATTTTATTGTACTGGCGCGCCGGGGTTCCCGCTCCTTAAGCAAGGAGAGAGAACCCTGAGTGTTGGTACATGGCAGCTTTTAAGCACAAGCAAGCGGAAACAGTTTGATTGGTTACAGGTGTTGACCTTTTCAAGGATTGGTTCGTTGATAACAGGTTACAACTGTGGCGGGCAGTTTCTCGGAACAACAGCTCTTCTGGAAAAGTCCCGAGGAAGTTTCATAGGTTACAGAGATATGCGTGAGCTCGGGATGGGGTGCCTATGCATAGTCCTTTCCCAGTTACAGCTGAGAGGGTAAGTTTGGTTGCCCCCTCGTTTTGCCACCTGCAGGTTGTATGGGGCTGAGAAATGTAATCAGAGATAAACAGGCCATGTTTCCATGAGTCAGAGATAACCCTGGGCAGTTTGGAAAGTCTTATACTAAAAAACACATTCTTACAGTATAGGCATTCATAAAACTGATCAACTTCAGCTTCTAAGGCATCAGTGATTGGAGCATAGACTTGGATTACTGTGATGCTGAATGGTTTGCCTTGGAAATGAACCAAGATTATTTTGTCATTTTTAAGGCTGCACAATCTTGGGTGACCTTGCACAACATGGCTCTTTGCTTTGTTGAGTTACGTAAGCCCCTTCATCACTACAAGGTGGTGATCCATGAAGGGAATTCACAGTAGAGGAGGTATATATACGCACACATGTACACATGCTCTGTCAGGTCTGAGTCTTTGTGATCCTATGGACTAGAGTCCACCAGGCTTCTCTGTCCAGAGGATTCTCCAGGCACGGATACTGGAGTGGGCTACCATTTCTTCCTCCAGGGAATCTTCTCGACACAGGGATGGAACTCGCATCTTCTGCATTGGCAGGCGGATTCTTTACCACTGAGTCTCCTGGGAAGCCCATAATAGAGGAGAGTGGCTTCTTAAAGAAATGCCAGGAAAATCTCTGTGTTAATCATAACAAATAACAGATATTCACTTAGAGAATACTTAGAAAATATGAGGGGCCTATACCCCCTCCAGTTGCAGCAAGGAGATTTGATAGTACTAGAAGAGAAAACCTTATAGTAGCTATTCACTAAACAATACTCCAGTACCTACTGAATTGTAGACACAGTCCTAATCTAAGGAAGGTGACAGGCTACTGGGTCAGTGCCTGTGGCTCACTTACACCACACTGTTACCCCTCACAAATAACTTATATGAAATTTTTATATTCTCCTGTGTCTCGTAAAGCATCTGAGAACAGTAAACCAGCAGACTGAGTCTGAGGACATTAATTTGTACATGTATCTCCCACTACTATTATGAGACACAGTGTAAGATAAAGAATGATACTAAATTATTTTTGTCTTGTTTCAGAAGTAGTGTATGTGTATTGTGACACAAATATATAGAAATGTAAAAAGTAAAAGATAAAAATCTGTCCTCTATACTCTCATTTCATATCTTTTTTCCTTCAGTGAGAAGTTAGCATGATATTCACAGTTTGGTATATATTCTTTCTGAACTTAGACCATGCCATCAACTAAAGCATCAGGTTTAAACTTTTCAATGTATTATTCAAGGGCAGACTTCACAACCCTGAGATGCCTTTTGTAGCTTCTTTTATTACAGGGGCCTAAGGGTTCTACTGCTCCAGTTACACTTGGCTTCTTGCTCTTTCCAGATTGTGTCTTACACTTTACTTCATTAGCCCCGGTACTGATGCTAATTCCATTGTGGAGAGTTCCTTTCTACGTAAATAGTCAGTTGGTAAAAATCCTATTATCCTTTAAAAAACCAGCATAAATTCTGTTACTTTCTGTGCTCTGCCTAGCACTTCCTACAATTTTAATGTATCACTTCTTGATTCTATTTCAAATGTATAAGAATATCACTTGTTTTGAGTTGTAAGTTCTTTATTTTTTTACTGGTTTTATTGATCTAATACTTGACAAAATTATTAGATATTTAAAGTATACAGAATGATGATTTGATGTGTAAAAGGATTTTCCCATCATTAATTAATCTATCCATCACCTTGCATATTTAATTTTTTTAGAGAGAACATTTAAATTCTACTTTCTTTGCAAATTTCAGTTATACAACACAGTGTTATCAGTTATACCCATCATGGTATACATTAAATCATCAGACCTTATTTATGTTATAACTGAAAATTTAAACCATTTTAACAAACTCTTCCTATTCCCTCACTAGGGACCCTAGCAACCACTTTACTTTTTTCCTATCTTTAGTTCTGTGAGTTCAACTTTTTAAAAACTAAGATTCCATACACAAGTGATATCATACAGTATTATTCTATATCTGGCTTGTTTCACCAGCATAATGTACTCCGGGTTCATCCATGTTGTCACAAATGACAGGATTTCTTGCTTTTGTAAAGCTGAATAATATTCCATTTACTATATATATTCATTTATTGACAGGCACTTAGGTTGTTTTCATACATTGGCCATTATGAAGAATGCTGCAGTGAATAATACGGAATGCAGATATCTCTTTGAAATGGGGCTGAGATATCTCTTAATCACTGAGCTACCAGGGAAGTAACTTTGAGAGAGAATGACTCCATTTCCTTTGAATAAATACCCAGAAGTGGGATTTCTGGATCATATCATAGTTCTTTTTATATTTTCTTTATTTCATTTTACTTTTATTTTTTTACTTTTTATAATCTTGTGTTGGTTTCTGCTGTACAACAGCATGAATCAAGCATAATTATACATGTATTCCCTCCATCTTGAGCCTCCTTCCTCTGCCCCTATGTAAGCCCTTTGGGTCAGTACAGAGTTCTAGACTGGGCTTCCTGTGTTATACAGAAACTACTCACCAGCTATCCACTTTACACTGATAGTTTCTATATGTTGATGCTACTTTCTCCATTTGTCCCAGGAAATTACTAGAGCTAATCACAGCTATATTTTTATTAATAATTTTTTGAAGAGTCTTTATACGATAGAAACCTCACCCATTTACGTTCTCGGTAACAATGTACAAGTGTTTGCCTGTTTACCACAATCTCACTAGCGTTTGCTCTCTTGTCTTTTGACAGTAGACATCTTTACAGGTGTGAGGTGATAGCTCATGGTGGTTTTTATTTGCATTTTCCTGATGATTAGTGATGGTGAGGTGCCATTTGAATGTCTTCTTTGGAAAGATGTCTATTTACGTCCTCTGCTCATTTTTTCCCCCTACTATTGAGTTATATGAGTTACTCTTATATTTTGGATGTTAAAATCATTTCTCGGACATGTCACCGGTGGATATTTTCTCCTGTTCCATAAATTGCCTTTTCATTTACTTGATGGTTCCTTTTGCCGTGCAGAAACATTTTTAGTTTGATACAGCCTTGCTTACTTGTTTAGTTGCTAAGTTGTGTCTGGCTCTTTTGCAACCCCATGGACAATAGTCCACCAGGCTTCTCTGTCTGGCCATGGGATTTCCCAGGCAAAAATACTGGAGTAGGTTGCCATTTCCTTCTCCAGGGGATTGTCCCTACCCAGGGATCAAACTCATGTCTCCTGTGTTGGCAAGCAGACTCTGTTGCTGAGCCCTAGGCAAGTCCTCTGCTTACTTATTTTTGCTTTAGTTGTCCTTGCTTTCAGTGTCAAAAAAAATTATTGTCAAGACCAATATCAATGAGTTTGCCTTCTATGCTTTCTTCTAGGAATTTTATGGTTTCAGGTTTTGAAACTGACATGATGTTATGACCTTATATTCAAGTATTGAATCCATTTAGAGTTTATTTCTGTGTTCAGTGTATAACAGGAGTCCAGTTCCATTATTTTGCATGTCTTTCTGGTACCATTTTTTGAAAATACTATCCTTCCCCACTGAGCATTCTTCACTCCTTTGTTGTATAATAATATACCATTTATGCATGGGTTTATTTGGGGATTCCCTATTCTGTTCCATTATTCTGTGTCTGGCTTTTTGTTTTTGCTGGTGCTGCTGCTAAGTCACTTCAGTCGTGTACAACTCTGTGCGACCCCAGAGATGGCAGCCCACCAGGCTCCCCCATCCTTGGGATTGTCCAGGCAAGAACACTGTAGTGGGTTGCCATTTCCTTCTTCAATGTGTCAAAGTGAAAAGTGAAAGTGAATTTGCTCAGTCGTGTCTGACCCTTAGCGACCCCATGGACTGCAGCCTAACAGGCTCCTCCATCTAGTACCATAGTATTTTGACTCCTATACCTTTATAATATATTGGAAATAAGGAAGTGTGATGCCTTCACCATTTTTGTTATTTTTAAAGGTTGCTTTGGCTATTCTCCACACCCACTTTATTTATTTATTTTCTCTTTTTTCTTGTTTATTTATTTTAAATATAAATTTATTTATTTTAATTGGAGGTTAATTACTTTACAATATTATATTGGTTTTGCCATACATCAACATGAATCTGCCACAGGTATACACGTGTTCCCCATCCTGAACCCTCTCCCTCCTCCCTCCCTGTACCATCCCTCTGGGTCGTCCCAGTGTACCAGCCCCAAGCATCCAGTAACATGCATCAAACCTGGACTGGCAATTAGCTTCATATATGATATTATACATGTTTCAATGCCATTCTCCCAAATCATCCCACCCTCTCCCTCTCCCACAGAGTCCAAAAGACTGTTCTATATATTGTGTCCCTTTTGCTGTTTTGCATACAGGGTTTTCCTTACCATCTTTCTAAATTCCATATATATGTGTTAGTATACTGTATTGGTGTTTTTCTTTCTGGCTTACTTCACTCTGTATAATAGGCTCCAGTTTCATCCACCTCATTAGAACTGATTCAAAACATCTCTGAGCAGTCTAGTTGTGGAGTCCACACCCACTTTAGAAAGGTCTATTTTATTTCTGTAAAAAATGCCATTGAAATTTTGATAGAGGTTGTATTGAATCTGTAGGCCACTTTTGGTAGTATGGCACTATTTTAGATTTAAATTTAAGTTTGCAGTTTGTCTTCAGAATTTTCAACTGTAAATAAAACTTACCTAAATCAAGCCACATCACATTTGATTATTTGGAAAATATGTAGCCAAAGTATGTAAGATACTACATATAGGTTTTAAAGATAGAATTTAGAGTCATGTCAGATCCTACCATTTATTAACCTTTTTTTGTTGTACTATGGGTATTTTAATAATATTCTTCTAATCCACAAGCACTGAATTTATTTCCATTTATCTTTGTCTTCAGTTTCTTCAATCAATGTCTTGTAACTTTATGTGTATAGCTCTTTCACCTCCCTGGCTAAATTTATTCTATGTATTTTATTGTTTTTATGCTTTTGCAAATTGGATTATCGTCTTAAATTTTTTTTTTCTGATAGTTTCTTGTTACAGACTGCAACGGATTTATATGTATTGATTTTGTATCCTGTTACTCTAATGAAATTGTTTAAAAGTTCTAACAATATTTTGGTGCTATACGATCTTTACATGTTTGTCACTCAGTTTTGCTGTGCCCCAACGACACACAGCAGGAGTCTGGAAAGCTCTAGTTCACTACCCGATAGTGCCCAACACCTGTGTTTGTGAATCAAGTCTTATTGTAACACAACATACCAGTCATGAAGTATTATTTACAGCCACTTTTGTACTATGTCAACACTATCGAGTACCTGAGAAAAAGACCCTATCTATGTCTCAGAAACCAAACATATTTGTTTCTGGCTCTTTACAGAAAGAGTCTGATGATCTGGTATAACGTTTTACACATTATGGATGTCCAATAAATGATAGATGAAATTTGCACATGGGTATATTTTTTAGATAATATCACCCAGAAATACAGCTCTAAGCTGAAATTTTAATGGCCCAGTTGTTTTATCACTGCAATGCCAAACTGTGATGGACTGATATCTGACATTGTTTAGATGTTTTATTTGATTTTTCACAGGCAGTCTGTGTCTGGGTAGTGAAGGTTAAAGGGCAGTAAAGTAGAGAGGAGAATCATTTCATCGTGCTTATTTATTTTGGCATGGAGTTACCTCTTCTTCCATAAGCAAATGTTTTTAGGGGAAAATTTGTAAATAATTTTACATAGTTGCATCAAACTGTTTTACTGGTTGCTGTCACAACAGCAAACAATATGCTTTGATAAAAATACTTATTCTAACAGAAAATATTTCTGGAATTAAAGCCATGGTATAATCCTTTTGGTTATAGAAAGCATTTTGTTTGTACCCAATAAAAACATAAATGTCCTCACCGTTCTTCTAGACCCACTTCCAATGAGGAGACCACTTCTTCTTTGAAAGAGATGAAAAAAACTACTCATGTAATAGTTCTATTACCAAGAAGTGGCTAAAGTTTACATCTTGAAACTTTGCTTTTCAAGTGCATTATTGAAGACATATTTAGTAAAAATCCCTACTTACCAAACAAAATATATGCCTAGGCTAAAGAATATCTTAATGAGATGAACTTTAATGGGTGAGGTTTACAATGTACCTGTAGAATTTTCAACTGTAAATAAAACTTATCAACATCAAGCACTAGCACATTTGATTATTTGGAAAATATGTAACCACAGTAGGTAAGAGAAAACATAAGGTTTTGAAAATACATTGCAGAATCATATCAGATGCCACCATTTGTTAGCATTTTGTTGTCGTACTCATTGTCATTGATTGACTCCCACGTCACAACTGTTTATAACCTCAGTAAAATGTAAAACAGAGACAATAATGTTTGTGGGGTTTTTTTGGTTGAAATTAAATGACATAGTATAAATAAAGATGGCTAACATCTTGAATATTAGAAGGAATCCATGTATATTGATAGATTTAGGAAGTAAGACTTAGTTTAATGATCTAATAGAAACTTTTTGGACACAATCCCATTAACAATCAGAGAGCCAAATGTGGTATTTTCCCTTCTATGAGAAGATCTTGAAGTTTCAGAGAGTATAAAACCTTTAAGAATTATTTGTTGCCACTGAAATCACCATCAGGGCTAGCCTGGCCTTTTATGGATGATTATTTAATTATAATAATTTAATTATTATTGAAACAGTAATAAATGATAATTTAATTATTATTGAAAATAGAGCCTTCCAAATTAACTTCCGATGATAATTGGCCACCAGAAAAATGGAGAACCTTTACCAGTTTACTGTCCTAATACACTACCCTGCCAATCTTCAAGTGCTGATAACTTCCAGACTGAATCTTGAATAGCTGTAACTTCAAGGAGGAAGAATATTCCCAGCCTTTGAGTTAGTGAGGTTCTGTGTCCTCAGTTCTCCTTTATACATTTTATATTATTCACTGGTTTCAAGTATGCTAGCTCGATAAAGCCTTTTGTTTGGTTCTTAATCATTCCACTTCAAAACAGTAACTTTGCCAGCCAAGCAGGTTTTACAGAATTCTCCCCTGATACCATAAACTAATTGGATATTTTAAATTTAAAATGAGAAGTCATTAGAATTGCAATAAGGTAAAATTAGGAGTAGATCATACCAATAAAAGTACCTGGATGTGTCATGCTTCTGGGAAAGATTTGAACAAATTAAGATTTAAATCTTGATATTAAAGAAAATGTTTAGATTTCAGCACTGTTCCTCAGAAATCTTAAAGCATTAAAAAGAAATATGTTGCTGGAAAGACAGTCTATGAAATGAGAGACTTTTCACATATCTTGGTCAGAGGTCAAACATACCTATTTCTGGATACTAAATTTACCATGTTTGGCAACCTATGGGAAAAGTAATATAAATCTCTATTGAGTTCAATTGAGCAATTTCACTAGAATACACATGAGTTTCACAGAGGTGAAAGCTAAATTGCCTTTCCCACTTAATCAATGTGGACAGCCAGTTGGGAACATGGTTGCCTTAAAGTTTCTCTTTTTTGTACTCAGCAAAGTATATTAGTATCTGAACTATTTGGGTAAATGAATGTTTTTTTCAAATCATGCAAATTCTCTTAAAAGGATCCCCTTTTGTCATCTTGGTGCTTCCCTGGTGGCTCAGATTGTAAAAGAATATGCCTGCAATGCAAGAGACCTGGGTTTGATCCATGGGTCAGGAAGATCCCCTGTAGAAGTGAATGGCTACTCACTCCATTATTCTTGCCTGGATAATCCCATAGACAGAGGACTCTGGCAGGCTGCAGTCCATGGGTTTTCAAAGTGCTGGACATGACTGAGAGACTAACACTATAATTTTCACTTTTTGCTTTAAGAAATCATGACCCCTTTATTTATTTTTTAAATATAAATTTATTTAATCGGAGGCTAATTACTTTACAATATTGTAGTGGTTTTGCCATACATTGACATGAAGCCGCCATGGGTGTACATGTGTTCCCCATCCTGAAACCCCCTCCCACATCCCACAAAGTGTGCTTTATGCTCCTTTGATGAGAATATTTTATGCAGGTATTTGTACTTTTTCAGAAAATATTAATTTATGCAACTTTGGAGTTAATCCGTGACTAAAATATAAATTAACAGTCAGTACTGACTAATATGCTAGTTTATGTGGTATATGTTTGTGCAAGCCAAGATTTTGTTTGGAAAAATAAGTTAGACAAACATGACAATTGGAGATAAGTAAACAAGAATGCATCATAAGTTGTTCTATCTTCTAGAAACATCTCACTTTCTGTGATAAAACTTAGTCCTAGAGATTTGGAAATAGATAGATACAGGTTCAGACAGATTTCAAACATGTGGGCAAATTTTTTTAAGCAGTGAAGTAGGAGTGTGGGTATGAAGAGCAGGTTTTATGCTAAAGGGAAAGCATGACTAAAGGAGAGTGTCAGCTTGAAAGGGAGAAAACCTGTCTGGAGTTAAGTTGTCAGGATGGGAAACAGTCAAAGAAAGTTACCAAGAAAGACAGAGGATGTAATAGGAAAAAGCTGAAAAAGTGAACAAATATGTAACACTATTGGAAAACAAGCCATTGTTTTCATTGCTCAAGAGAGTGACATAAGAAAAGGATTAATTTTTTGTGAGGCCCATTTAATTGAAATGTAGTTGGTATATAATATCATGTTAGTTGTGGGAATATTACATAGAGATTTGACATTTCCATACATTATGAAGTGATCACTGTGTTAAAGTCTAGTAACTGTCTATCCCCACACAAAGTAACCACAGTATTATTCAACTTATTCTTTATGCTGTATATTATATCCATGTAACTTATCTGTTATAAAACTGAGGTTCCTACCTCATAATCCCCTTCACCTATTTTGCCTAAATCATCAAACCCATCCCTTCTGACAACCATCCATTTGTTCTCTATGAGTTCCTTTTCTTTTCATTTCTTTCTTTAAATTCCACATATAAGTGGTATTGTGCAATGTTTGGTTTTGTCTAACTTATTTCAGCTCTATTTTTTATCTTTAGATCAATCTATGTTGTTGCAAATGGGAAGACTACATTTTTAATGGCTGCATCTTATGTCTTTTTATATGTGTGTGTATATATCACAACTTCTGTATCAATTTTTCTATTGATGAGATGGTTATCTTGCTTCTGTATCCTGGCAATTGTGAATAACGCTGCAGGGAACATTGGACTGTATATCTTTTCAAATTAGTGTTTTGTTTTTTTTTTTCAGGTAAATACCCAGAAGTAAAATTGTTGGATCATATGAAAGTTCTATTTTTGATTTTTTTAAAGGACTTCCATACCATTTCCCATAGTGGTGGCACCAATTTATAATCCCACCAGCAGTGTACAAAGATTCCCTTTTTTCCACATCCTCAAGAACAACTCTTTTTGATGATAATCATTTTGACAAATGGAGAAGGAAATGGCAACCCACTCCAGTATTCTTGCCTAAAGAATCTTGTGGACAGAGGAGACTGGTGGGCTGCCATCTGTGGGGTCACACAGAGTCGTACATGACTGAAGTGACTTACCATGCATGCATGCATTGGAGAAGGAATTGGCGACCCACTCCAGTATTCTTGCCTGGAGAATCCCAGGGACAGAGGAGCCTGGTGGGCTACCATCTATGGGGTTGCACAGAATTGGACACAACTGAAGTGACTTAGCAGTAGCAGCAGCAGCAGCAGCATTTTGACAGGTGTGAGGTGTATCACATTGTAGTTTTGATTTGTGCTTCCCTGATGGCTAGTGATGTTGAGAATTTTTCATGTGCCTGCTGGCCATCTGTACCTTTTCTTTCAAAAAATGTCTATCCAGGTCCTCTGCCCATTTTTAACTGGGTTGTTTGTCTTTTTGATATTAGATTGTATGAATTCCATACATACTCTGAATGTAAACCCCTTAATATATATACCACTTACAAATATCTTTTCCTGTTCAGTAAGCTGCCTTTTCATTTTGTTAATGAGTTTGCTTACTGTGCAATAAGCTTTTTAGTTTGATGTCATCCAATTTGTGTATTTTTGGTTTCATTTCTCTTGTCTGAGGACACATAGGCCAAAAAATATTTCTGTGACCAAAGTCATATTACCTATGCTATCTTCTAGGAATTTCATAGTTTTAGTTCCTACATTTAACTCTTTATTCATTTTGAGTTTATATGGTATAAAACAGTAGTCAATTCAGTTCTTTTGCATGTAGCTGTCCCACTTTCCCAACAGCATTTATAAAAGAGGCTCTTTTTTCCCATTTTATATTCTTGCCTCTGTTATAAATTAATTGAGCATGTAAATGTGGGCTCATTTCTGGCTCTCTATTATGTTCCATTAATTTTCGTGTCTATTTTTGGGCCCATATCATACTATTTTGATTACTGTAGCTTTGTAGTATAGTTTAAAATCAGGGATCATGATACCTCTAGCTTTGTTCTTCTAAAAAACCGTCTTTTCTATTTGGGGTAGTTTGTATTTCCATACAAATTTTAAGATTATTGGTTCTAGTTCTGTGAAAAATGCCACTGGTATTTTCATGGGGATTGCACTGAATCTGTATATTGCCTTGAGTAGTACGGTCATTTTAGCAATATTAGCTCTTCTGTTCATGAGCATGGTACAACACTCCATTTGTCCGTGTCATCTTCAGTTTCTTCCATCAGTCTTAATTTTCAAGTACAGATAATTTACTCCCTTAGACTTGTTCCTAGTAGTTTATTCTTTTTGATACAATTATATATTGTTTTCATTTCTCTTTCCAACAGTTTGTTAGTACTGTATAGAAACACAGTAGATTTCTGTATATTAATTTTGTGTCCTACGATTTTACTGAATTCATTTATTAGTTCTAATAGTTTTATGGGGAATCTTTAGGATTTTCTATGTATAGTGTCATGTCATCTGCAAACAGTGACAATTTATTTCTAATTTGGATTCCTTTTATTTCTTTTTGTTGTCCAGTTGCAGGGATAACAATGTGGAATAAGAGTTGCAAAAGTAGTCATTCTTCTTCCTGTTCTTAGAGGCAATGCTTCCAGTTTTTCACTGTTGAGTATAATATGGCTATGGATTTGTCATATATGGTCTTTATTATATTGAGGTATGTCACCTCTGTACCCACTTTGGTGTAAGTTTTTATGATAAATGAATGTTGAATTTTGTCGTCTACCCTTTCTGATAGATTTCGTAACTGCAGACTTTCCCTTTCATCACTTTAAGTATATAGTGCCACTCCTTTCTAACCTATAGTTCTTCCTTAAAAGGCAGCACATAGTCTTATTGGAGTTCCCTTGTATGTAATTAGTTGCTTTTCTTTTGCTGCTTTTAACATTTTTTTCTTTAATTTCTGCCATTTTATCATAAGGTGTTTTTGTATCCACCTCTTCAGACTCATCTTGTTTGGAACTCACTGTGCTTCCTGGATGTCTGTTTCCATACTCAGGTTAGGGAAATTTACAACTATTATTTCTTCAAATAAATTCTCTATCCCTTTCTCTTCTCTTCTCCTTCTAGGATCCCATTAATGTTAACGTTAGTATGCTTGATGTTGTCTCAGAGCTCTCTTAAATTATTCTCATTTAATATTTTCTGTTTCACTGGGGTGATTTCTACTACTCTGACTTCCAGTTCACTGGAACCTTTCCTCTGTATCAACTAGCCTGTTGCTGATTCCTTCTTGTCATTGTGTGTGTGTAGTCAGTTGTGTCAACTCTGTTCAAACCCACAGACTGTAGCCTCAGGCTCCCCTGTCCATGAGATTTCCCAGGAAAGAATACTGGAGAGGGTTGCCATTTCCTTCTTCATGGGATCTTACCCCAACAGGGATCAAACCTGCATGTCCTGCACTGCAGACGGATTCTTTACCAGTCATCAGGGAAGCCCTGATTCCTTATCATATATTTTAAAATTTCAGTTATTGTGTTCTTCACATCTTTTTGGTTTCTCCTTATATTTTTTAACTCTCTTAAAATTCTCACGTTATTCATGTCTTCTTTTCCCGAGGTCATTGAGCCTCTCTGTGATTATTTCCTTGAGCTCCTTATTGGGTAGATTGCTTACCTCCAGTGTTTCATTCTTTTTCTGAGATTTATCTTGTTCCTTTCAGGCATATTCCCCTGTCTCCTCTTTTTGCCTAATTTTCTGTTTATTTCTATGTTTTAGGTAGGTCAGTTACATTTTCCAGTCTTGGAGAAGTGCCTTCATATAGGAGACATCCTATTGGCCCTGGCAGTACCCTTCCTTCTTGTCACATGACCAGTATGTTTTAGGGTTGCCTCCAATGTTGGCTATGTGGGCCCTTCTGTTGTGGCAGGGCCCTTAACTATGGTCACTTATTAGCTGTATTCAGTGTCTGCCAGCCTGCTCATGGGTGGAGCCAGGGCTGCACAGACCTGAGGGTGCCAGGTTTGAGGCCACCTGCTAGTTGGCAGATAAGATACTGTTACTAATAGACCAGGGGGGTAGGCTTCAACATGGCAGTCATCAGCATCAGCCGCCTCCTCAGAGAACAAGCTACCCCAAATGAATGCCATAAGCATCTATGTGCAGCAGAAGTTCCAGGTGCCTCCCTTTTCTCTTTGTGAGTCTCTTCAAGATCAACACATGTGTCTGAACCAGGCTGTTTTCAAATTACTGCATCTGTGCTGGAACTTGGAATGTGTAAGATTTTTATAAATATTCTTGAAAAGCAGAGTCTATCTCTCCTGTAGCCCTCCAGCTTTCCCATATGCAAACCCTGCTGGCCCTCAAAGCCAGAAGTTCTAGGGACACATTTTCTGTAGCAGGCTGAGAGGGAGCCTGATGTGGGGAAGAACTTAGGAAGGATTTAGGCAGTTGTGATAAATCTACCCTTTTATGAGTCACCCCTCAAGTGGTATGGATCTTGACTATACAACATCACCATCCCTCCTCTCCAACTTGCTGTGATTCTTTCTTTATATCTTGAGTGGTGGACAACCTTTTCTGTTAGTTTTTGGGTTGTTATGATAGATGGTTGCTCTTAAACAGTTGTAATTTGGTATGCCAGTGGGAGGAGGGGAGCTCAGGGTTTTTATACTTCTCTGACTCAGCCACACCTCTGAGAGGCATTTTAGAGGCGTGATTAAGAGCGCACACTCTGGAATCAGACTTCCTGGTTCAAAACAAACATGTTCCTCCTATAGACGTGTATGTGTTTGTATGTGTGCACGTGCTTGTGGTGTGCTTGTTTTAGTTCTGAATCCAAAAGATAAAAATGATTCCTACTCCTAGTGTTATGGTAAAGCCTAAGTCAGTTAAAGCACTTAGACAGAGCTTGGATATGGTTGGAATTCAATAAAAATGGGTTACCCATTCTGTGGAGATAGACCATCAGCCAGTGGCATGAAAGATGAGTTGCAAGGAGAACCTAGGATGAAATGAACGGTTGAGGCAAGTGTGGTAGGCAGTAGACTTTGGGCTATTTATAGCCACAGATCCTGTCAAATTTATCCTTATGCTTCCAATATCCAGCGGAGTGCCTAGTGCATAAAAGATATTCAACAACTGCTGAATATCACTTTATAAAAAGATGAACCAGGTGTGGATCTATTGTATAAATATGGAAACAGGAAAAAACAAGGCACCTGTGGAAGATTTTTTAAAGGAAAATCTGTACTATTGAATAATTTATTACACATTCCTAGTTTCATAACTCAAAATCTCTTTAATACTGATTAGTCATTGTGATGCTTCTGAGGCTTTACTTCATCCAATGAGAACAATAANACTGCTGAATATCACTTTATAAAAAGATGAACCAGGTGTGGATCTATTGTATAAATATGGAAACAGGAAAAAACAAGGCACCTGTGGAAGATTTTTTAAAGGAAAATCTGTACTATTGAATAATTTATTACACATTCCTAGTTTCATAACTCAAAATCTCTTTAATACTGATTAGTCATTGTGATGCTTCTGAGGCTTTACTTCATCCAATGAGAACAATAATATTTAGAAGATTGTTTTAAGAATTAAGTGAGACGATACTTACAAAAATGTTTTGTAAGCTCTAACTTATTATAGAAGTGTGACGTTAACTATGAGAAGAAAAATGTAAAGTTTCTGAAGTCTTAGAAAGGGTGCTCATTTGGGAGAAATATTTCATTTTTTAAAATAAGTTTGAGATGACATTTCAACACTTTGCCCGAGACCACTTTAAATGAAAAATAAAAAAAAGGATTCGTTTTACTACTACTTGATTGTGTAACCTGTCACTATTACATGAATGAAAACATTATTTAATGGAGAGAGTGCTAATACTTTAATGTCAATACTCAAAAATTGATGTCTGATTAACATGAAAAATAATGAATTTATACAGGTTTGTGTATATAGGTATACACTGTTGTTCAGTATACACTGTTGTTCAGTGTGATTCTTTGTGACCCCATGAACTGCATCACACCAGGCTCCCCTGTCCTCCACTATCTGCCGGAGTTTTCTCAGATTCGTGTCCATTGAGTTGGTGATGCTCTCTAAGCATCTCATCCTCTGTCACTCCCTTCTGTTTTTGCCTTCAGTCTTTCCTAGCATCAGGGTCTTTTCCAATGAGTCGACTTTTAGCGTCAGCTGGCCAAAGTATTTCAGCTTCAGCATCAATCCCTCCAATGTATGTTCAGGGTTGATTTCCTTTAGGATTGAAACTGGTTTGAATTCCTTCAGGATTCCTTCTTTCATTCCTTTAGGATTGACTGGATTGATATAGGTATACATATACAACATATATAGCTTTTCTCATAGCTCAGTTGGTAAAGAATTTGCCTGTAGTACAGGAGATCTGGGTTAGATTCCTGGGTTGAGAAAATCCCCTGGAGAAGGAAATGGAAACCCACTCTAGTATGCTTGCCTGGAGAATCCCATGGACTGAGGACCCTGGCAGGCTACAGTCTATGGGGTCACAAGAGTGACAAGACATGACTGAGCGACTAAAGCACCCTGCCACACATACACATATAAACACACATATGTATACATATTCATAAAAATGATAATCTCTCTGAAGCCTACAGGCCATGCTGAGAGAGCTAGTGCTATACTTTTACACATACAGATGAAATTACATTCAGATTTGTTATAGTTGAGAGTAACAATGCAAGTAACTCTAGAGCTGGGCTTGGTGCTATATTGATGTTAAGGCTGGCTTTGAGTCTGGGCCTTAGGTGATTTTGGTAAGTTTTCTCGTTCCATTTCTAATTTACAACGTAAGCTGGAAAAACTTGAGGAGCTCCTGGACAGAGGAACCTTGTCACCACTAGCTTTATACTTTAATTTTCCTGAAGATTTTTAGATCATCAAGTACTCCACTCTGAAATTCAAGCATTTCTCTGTGAAGTTGAGCCTATTAGCTTAGTTGAGCTATTAGCTTAGTTACAAGCCTCTACCTTAACTGTCTATAGGGTAAAGATGGGGTGTTGGCGCTCAGCAGTGGATTTAATACTGAACTATACATCCTGAGCACTTCACTGCTGCTGCTAAGTCACTTCAGTCGTGTCCGACTCTGCGACCCCATAGACGGCAGCCCATCAGGCTCCCCCGTCCCTGGGATTCTCCAGGCAAGAACACTGGAGTGGGTTGCCAGTTGTTCCCATTTCAGAGGGTATTGTCTACAAGAAGGCTTGAATCTAATGTTAACATTATTCTAAAGATTAATAAATCCTTACATAAATTGGGATTTATTAAACTATGGAATATGACTTGTCTTGCAGACTTGTCACTTTAAAATTTCAAGCGTTTTGTTATAATAGTGATGCAATCAGTAATTTAGAAGGACTTTGTCTCTAAAAGCACTTTTAACATGATAAATTGTTTGCATACACTACAACAAAATTGTTTACATTTATTTTTAATTCTACTTTTCCCTCTCTCCCATCTCAGAGTAGAGCCTATGTTCCCTCTTTTCCAATCTGGACAGAAACTGTGACTTGCTTTGGATAGAATGACCCAGAAGTGACATGGAGGGATTTCCAAGACTAGGTCTTAAAAGGCCTTGATGCTTTCATTTCTACCCTCTTAGAATGCTGAGGATAAATCCCGGTTGCTTAAAGATACTGCATATTAGGGTGACTTATTATGAAGCAAAAGGAAACTGATATTCTAACACATAATTCATGTGTGAGTCAAGTATACAAACATTTTTGGACCAATGAATCAGTAAAGATATACCTATACATTTTGAATGATTTACATAACAGTTTTTCCTTGTGAAAAACTCATTCTTTCACCAACAAACTTAACCACGTCTTCCTAGACTCATCTCTATAAAGGTACTCTAAGTGAATTGATGCTTTATAATTGTGGTGCTGGAGAAGACTCTTGAGAGATCAAACCTGTCAGTCCTAAAGGAAATAAACCCTGAATATTCATTGGAATGACTGATGCTGAAGCTCCAAAACTTTGGCCACCTGATGCGTAGAGTCAACTCATTGCAAAAGACCCTGATGCTGGGAAAGACTGAGGGCAGAAGGAGAAGGGGGTGACAGAGGATGAGATGGCTGGATGGCATCACCGACTCAATGGACATGAGGTTAAGCAAATTCCAGGAGTTAATGAAGGACAAGAAAGCCTGGTGTGTTGCAGACCATGGGGTTGCAAAGAGTCAGACACAATGACTGAACAACAGATAGCTTTATAGTACACAGAATGCTACATTTCATGGAGGAAATACTAGATATGATATATTGCCCCTTAACTCCTATGCCATTTTGCCTTTCTCTTTTTAATTATTCATGTTTTAGATTCTTAAAAATAAACTCAATTATATTTACACTTATGACAGTACCATCTAGATTTTAAGATTGTCAAGGAGAAAATTTTGTAGCATAAAATTCTCTGCTGACAGACAGCTGATTTCCCCATGTAGCGGCCTATCTGTCAGAAGAAGTGGTATGAGTTCCTTTGTCCATGTAGGAGACAACTGCAGAAACATGACTGGTGCGGTGAATCAGTAAGGAGACTGGAAAAATGGTCAAAGTCACAAATGGTTAAACCACAATTCTTTTCTTTCTGCTTGCACGGCTATAGCTTATTTAGAGAAGATTAAGACCCTGAAGGGGAGTACGATGTGATACAGAAAAGCAATGGCATTCCCCTGAGGTTAATTTTTCTTTCCTGTGTATTTTTCAAGTCAGACATAGCCCAATGCCAACTCATCTGGACATGTGAGACTGCCCTGTGTGCATTTTATGTGTTTTCTGTTCTCCTATTTGAATATAATGGAGCGACTCACCTTTATAAGTACATACATTGTATGACATACACAGTATTTACGTCTCGTTTCGTAAATGTTTCTAAGTCTGACTTATGGGCTGAGGTGTGTTGGCAACTTTGATAAAATATTGTGTTTGAGACTATTAACCCCAAATTTTACTGACTAATTTTGAAGGAATAAAAATAGCCATTTGATGTTTTCAGGTTTAGTTACTCTAGTTTATATTTTGTGTCTGTTTTCTAAGCCAACATAATTTAGATATATGAAATTCTGCTATATTCTTCTTTGATGTATTTTAAAACATTATCATGGATGAAAAATTCTTTTTTTTTTTGAAAAATTCTTACCTTTGAAAATCTTATAGCAAGCATCTTTAGGTAAAATTGTAATTACTATTATTTTAGCTAATACATACTAGGTGCTGTGGTAGAATAGATACAAGGAAAATGGGTTTTGGGGAGGGAAGAACTCCTCAAGCTAAGTCAGAGCATGTATAGGAAGAAAATTATACAAACCATGATTTTGAAATTAAGTAAAATTATTCTCATTGCTGGCTTCTTTGATGTGACAGTGTGCTTCTGAGCAGCTCCCTACAGTGTTTTATTCAGTCCTGTTCAAGAAAAAATTTATTTTAGATTTCATTTGTCTACTTAGGGCATACACATTCTCTCTATCATATAATTACTGAAGCAAAAACAAAATGTAGCTAAAAATGGATTATAGTAAGGTATTTTATGACCAGTATTTTACTATACACATTTTTAATCATATATGTTATTTCACCATGTAGAAAACACCAGAAGCAGTCATATGGTTAAAAAAAAGTAAAGCCAGTACCTTTTACAGGGGATGGGGACAGGTATCTTTTCCCTATTGTCTTGGTAAGGCTGTCAATTAAGCAGCTTGACTCACCTGATACATATATCATATATATATATGTATATATCATATATATATATACACACACACACACACCACTCCCATTGTTGGATATTAGGTCTATGATAGATTAATGAAATAACAACAGTTAGTAAAATCTTCCCTGAGATTTGTTAGATGATGTTTTTTTAAAAATGGGATTCTCTTCTTATATGATCACAAACTATACCTGCCACTCATTATATTTAATGGCACATGGAGAAACCTGCCTAGAATGAATTTCCTATACACGGGGAAATAGCCAAGAGGGAAAGAACCAGCCAAATGGCACTGCTTAAAGTATTTAATCTTCTTTGTGTAAAGTCAGCTCCATCTACTCATGGACTAGATATGGAACCCAATAAATTCGTCTTTTGGTTAAATGTATTTGAATTGGTTTTATGTTATTTAAAATAGAGTCTCTGTAATGCAGTGCTCAACTCGTCAAAACAAATTCAGTTCAGTTCAGTTCAGTTTCTCAGTCGTGTCTGACTCTTTGCGACCCCATGAATTGCAGCACGCCAGGCCTCCCTGTCCATCCCAACTCTCAGAGTTCACTGAGACTCACGTCCATCAAGTCAGTGATGCCATCCAGCCATCTCATCCTCTGTCGTCCCCTTCTCCTCCTGCCCCCAATCCCTCCCAGCATCAGAGTCTTTTCCAGTGAGTCAACTCTTCACATGAGGTGGCCAAAGTACTGGAGTTTCAGCTTCATCATCATTCCCTCCAAAGAAATCCCAGGGCTGATCTCCTTCAGAATGGACTGGTTGGATCTCCTTGCAGTCCAAGGGACTCTCAAGAGTCTTCTCCAACACCACAGTTCAAAAGCATCAATTCTTCGGCACTCAGCCTTCTTCACAGTACAACTCTCACATCCATACATGACCACAGGAAAAACCATAGACTTGAATAGACGGACCTTAGTCAGCAAAGTAATGTCTCTGCTTTTAAATATGCTATCTAGGTTGGTCATAACTTTTCTTCCAAGGAGTAAGGGTCTTTTAATTTCATGGCTGCAGTCACCATCTGCAGTGATTTTGGAGCCCCTAAAAATAAAGTCTGACATTGTTTCCACTGTTTCCCCATTTACTTCCCATGAAGTGATGGGACCAATTAGTAAAACTCAAATATCTTTTTCAGAATAGGCATTCTTTTATCTCTTTATTGTGATCAAACATTTATCTTATTTTACTCTGTCACATATTTGGAGACCAGTCCTTGAGGTCATGGCTTGCAAAATTCTGGTGAAAAAATCAGATAATGTGTAATAAAGCTAAATGAACTTGAGAGAATCAGATGGGCATTTCTATTCTACAGTTAGATAAGTATTTGTCATTAAAAGAATGTCAATACAGTCAGTCTCACCTGTTATCATGTGGCATCAGCCCTTTGTGATTTCATTAGACTACAGGTCAATGGAGCATCCCTGTAGAAATTTCTTTAAGGTTCATGTTTGGTTATTTAACTATATAATAAAGTCTATTTGAAATGTTTATGATTAAAACTTTTTGGATGAAGAACTCAAAAAACCTCTTACAGTACCACATTTATTAAAAGTCTTTAATGTGTTTAGAATCTATTACATGAGAGGAAAATTGAACTATTTTAAAAGATTGTCAAATATGTAAATATTTTATAAGGATGAATTTAGAAACAGCAAAACTTTCAAAACAAGCACATTGAAAAGATTTGAGAAGACTTGGTAAATGCAGTTCCAGAAAATTTGCTAGACAATGTAGTTAACAAAGAGTGTTTATTCACTAGACTTCTACAGTACTTCCATGGCTTTTAATAGGAATTATTTTCATGAAACACATTAATAACACAGTCTCAGTTAATAAGTCTTTCACTGTTTCCCCATCTATTTGCCATGAAGTGATGAGACCAGATGCTTGCTCTTTGGAAGAAAAGCTGTGACCAACCTACACAGTATATTCAAAAGCAGAGACATTACTTTGCCAACAAAGGTCCATCTAGTCAAGACTATGATTTTTCCAGTGGTCATGTATGGATGTGAGAGTTGGACTGTGAAGAAAAGTGAGAGCTGAAGAATTGATGCTTTTGAACTGTGGTGTTGGAGAAGACTCTTGAGAGTCCCTTGGACTGCAAGAAGAGTCAACCAGTCCATCCTAAAGGAGATAAGTCCTGAGTGTTCACTGGAAGGACTAATTTTGAAGCTGAAACTCCAATACTTTGGCCACCTGATGCGAAGAGTTGACTCATTGGAAAAGACCTGATGCTGAGAAAGATTGAAGGCAGAAGGAGAAGGGGGTGACAGAGGTTGAGATGGTTGAATGGCATCACCAACTCAGTGGAGATGGGTTTGGTTAAACTCTGAGGGTTGGTGATGGACAGGAAGGCCTGGCGTGTTGCTGTCCATGGGGTTGCAAAGAATTGGACACGACTGAGTGACTGAACTGAACTGAACTGATAAGACCAGATGCCATGATCTTAGCTTTTTTTTTTAATTTTTATTTTTACTTTATTTTACTTTACAATACTGTATTGGTTTTGCCATACATTNCAATATATACAGGTATAATACATACTCAACTAATTATTTAAAATCAACAATATTGGTTTGCTTTATTAATGACTTTTACTCTTTCTAACATTCTGTTTGGTTTTTTTTCCTATAAAACTCTTAATCCCATGAGATCAAGGACTCAGTAATATAGGTAGTTTTAGTAAGAAAATCAACATGACAGAGCATGTTTATTGACTGAATGTGTGAGTGAATAAGTGAATGCAAATGAAGGCAAATCACATGGTAGGCACTTTGAGTAGGGGAGGCAGAATGTAATTCTTTGTCTTTTCTAAAAGTCAAAGCCCTTTGGGGGCCAAAAGTTCATAAGAACAAATAATTCAAGACAATGGCAATGCTGTAACAAGGCAAAGATTCTGTGCTGAGTGGCACAGACCATTTTTAAATAAAGATTTGAGCCACCAGGGATGGGGCTGTTTGAGAAAAGATTTTTGGAGAGTATGGAACTTGGACTTAATGGTTCAAAAAATATCAGNTTCTTTGTCTTTTCTAAAAGTCAAAGCCCTTTGGGGCCAAAAGTTCATAAGAACAAGTAATTCAAGACAATGGCAATGCTGTAACAAGGCAAAGATTCTGTGCTGAGTGGCACAGACCATTTTTAAATAAAGATTTGAGCCACCAGGGATGGGGCTGTTTGAGAAAAGATTTTTGGAGAGTATGGAACTTGGACTTAATGGTTCAAAAAATATCAGTTGAATGTCTATGGTGCACCATGTAACATATTTGATATGCATTATTTATTTTAATTCTCATATGTCTAGGAGGTGAGTATTGTGATTATCCTATTTGACTGATGGGACGACTGAGGTTTACGAAGGTTAACAACTTCCACAGAAATAGGAGATATAGGATTCAAAATCAGGTATTCAGATGACAAAGCCCTTTGTTACTACCTACTACCTGTGTGTCCTTCTTGAGTCTTAAAGGAAAGGCAGCATGTAGGTAAAAGGAGAGATGCAACATAATTCCTAGTGTGGACCTGAAAATTCACAACTTAAAATATTTGGAAAACCAAGCGTCAACAGCCTGATTCTCCTAAGACTACCTTATATTGAAATGATGATGACGACCACAGGATTTGCTTGAATTCTTTCAGTGTGTTTGGCACTGTGGTAAACACTTCATGTGTAAAGTCTCATTGCTGCCTCACTTCACCTTTGTGATCTGCATTGTGCAGAGCTCTGAATTACCATTATAGCAGGTAGTTGGGGGACCCTCACAGCCAGATTAAGGTACTTCACAGTCGTCTAAAATGAAGAGATATTTGAGACTGTCAATTAGTGGAACTATAGAATAAAACTTACCAGTAGTTTGATACCAATATTTCATTATATATACATGTTTTAGTGACTATTTATTTTCTAAGACTAATATGATTGGGATTAATTGATTTTTTTCATATGTGAGAATAAGTGTGCATTTGTGTCTGTGTTGGGAAAATGAGAACTGCTGTCTGAGAGTTTGAGGGAAGAGATGAATTTGGAGACTAAAGCAATAAGTATGATATTGGCCTGTAAAACACTGATAACATTGGGAATGGAAATGGGATAGATGGTATATATGTGGAGGGAAGGATTAGAAAAAGAAACTAAAAGTGGAATAGATCTTGAGCCCAATAGCAAATCTTTCTGTAGTTTCATGTTGGGAGAAGAAAACAGAGTTCAAATATATCTGTTGGAAACTGGCTGCTGTTCCATTGTGTCTTTCTACATGCCAACTCGCCATATGCTTCTTATGCTTGAATTTAGGTGCTTTCCTTTAGGAACTACACAGACTGCATGGCAGTCTTCCAGTTTGTTTGTTGTTTTTTTTTAATAGGAATTTCTCTTGCCTAAGACCTGATAGAGGACTTGTCTACAGTCTAGCTATTAGAAAGGATTGTTTGCCCCATTACCTAATCTGGACAAAATCAGTGAATTAGGTTCAATGAGGGCTGGGGGTGGGGTCTGTATTCTCTATGGCTTCTAGGATGTAGTACCCAGAGCAGCTGGCAGAGAGGAATGGAGCAGCATATATTCTAATGCGGTTAGTTTATTCTAATGAGCTGCATTCTCTAAAATCAGACTTGCTGATGTTGGCAGGAAATAAATTTAACTCCCCCGCACAAATAAATGCAAATCTGAATTCTCTGATACATTTCATTTTCCACAAGGTAATCAAGATTCATAAAACTTCTATTTAGGATCAGGGCACCAGGGAGTCAATGTCCTTGAGGGAAACAAAACCTTCTAATGAAAATTATATTTCAGTGGTGTTAATCTCACAAGATCTGATAAATGGACGCAGTGGAGTTGAATCTTATTTGGCTTCATTGTCCTTTCTGCCATACATTTCATTCAACACCAAGGTAATCAAATACATAAAATCTGCATTATTCACTTCTGGCCCAGAAAACACTACCTAGTGCCCTTAATCAAAAGAACAGGAGACAAAGGTGATAGCACATTATTTTCTAAGGTTATCAATGTCATCGAAATTTTTCTAATTTTTCAAATCTCCTCTTCTTGGCCCCAAATTGAACTAACACCTCTCTTTTCTTCCTTAGACCTTTATTAATTTCAGACAAAAGGTGGTAAGACCACCCCATATCTGTCCTTTCTAACAGTTCTCAGCCCCCAATGCATTATCATCAATAGCTCCCTGAATAACAGCCCATTCTGGAAAAGGAACGTTTTGGCAGCAAACAGAAGGCTAGTCGAGAGAAGGCTGAGAAGTATGATCACATATAACTTTTTGAACTTGATTTTTAAAGGATGCCATACTTTTAGCAATTCTAATGTAACTCTTACAAAAGCCCTGAGTACATGTTTGGACTAAGGAGCACTCAGGACTTTCAGGACAAGCATTCTGAATTGAAAGTTAAGATTGATGATGGGTTCAGCTGGAAACAAGTTTGCATCACTGAAGTCAACATAATTAATGGCAAATTTAAAATTCTTCCATTCAATGTGGGGAAAAAAATAGCTTCTGCTCAAGGAGTCAACTCACCCTGTTAGATGTCATCTGAGTCTAGATGCTTTAAGGAATGAGCTGCTTGTAACTGTGAAATCACTGGGGGTTCTGTGATCAGGCAAAGGTGAGATAATAGAGGAAAGGACCTTCTTCAGCGGTTGAAGGGGTAGTAGTAGTTTGATAGCAAGTAGGGAAATGCGGACGTGAATTACGAAAGGCCAAATGCATTGTTTAAATATTTGGTTATGGGATATGGGAAATGTAATTTGTTAAGTTTTGGTTATGGGGAATGTAACTTTTAAGTTTTGATATACAAGCTGTTGATCTGATGAGACAGTGCTGTTTGTCAATGTGTTCAGTAAGCATTTTATCATTTATTGTTAGCTGTAAGCCAGAAGACATTGAAGGGGAGATGTGTTGCCGTTTCACCTGGGATGAAATGCAGGAGCCATTCCATGACCTGCAAAGCCCCACAATAGTGATTCAAGTGCAGTGTAACTAGGTGTTGCTAGTTTTAAAAGTCCCCCCGATGGTTCAAATGTGCGGAAAGGATTGAGCAGTACTGCGTGCCATAACAGAAGTCTTGATTCTCTCTCTCTAATCATAATCACCATGCCCACGATATTCCATTTTTCACTAGTCAATTTAATGTTAGACCAAGCCAAGCTCACTTCTATGTTAGGACTTTTTGCTGTTTTTTCTTGGAATATTCTGATACTGATTACTCTTTCCTTTCACCCCTTCTTACCCCTAGTAGACAGTTACATGGTTGTCTCTTTAATGTCACCTCCTGAGAGTCCACTTGTCGCCTATATATAATCTAAGAACATTACCCCTCCACATTACATTGTATCACTTCAAACCCTGTATTATTTGCTTTATGGCATCTGTTGCTATTCGAAATCCTCATTCAGTCAGTCCTTTGCTTGAGATGGACAGTCATCACTACAAACCAGAGAATACTGTCCCTGTCATATTCTTTACTGATATATCCTTTCTGCCTAAAACCATGCCTAGCACATAGGAGTGTTGACTCCTTATGTGTTAAATCAACAAATACATGATGAGTGAATAAATAAATGGATGAATGAGTGACTGACTGAAAGATCAACTGAAAAAGACAATGCATTGGAAAGTCGTTCTTGACGATGATTTACTGGTCACTAAATTCCAATGCATGCCTTATAATGTGGACTACATTTAATCTTCTTTCTGTTTATAGTATTTTTCTTTCCTAGGCCTTCCTTACTTTCTCAAGCAATAAGTGAAACAGACTTTGGATCAAAGAATATGCGGCACATGTGCCGATGACCAAAACAATTTTCCATCAAAAAATTCAATCAAGGATTCTTTAATCAGAACATAAATCTTTCAGACACACATCACAGGCTATAGTACATCAGCTCATAACTGCCTTTTTTTTTTTCCTTTCCCCCCATCCATTTTGCAATTACAACCTCTCAGTGGTAGAGGAACAGCACTGAAGTAGCAGAGAGAAAGCAATACCCTGAAAAAGCAGTTTTAAACATGATGAACTTGGTAGTTTTAGTTTATCTCAGTCTGCAATTTCAACTCTCATGGGACTCAGTGAAATGGAATTGGGCAATACGGATCAATACTGTGAAATTCTGTTGTAAAGGGTATGGTATAAAATAAACATTAAGAGCCAGAGACTGTTTTTATCTGCTTCCCTTCTTCTACCACCTGTCTATGGAATTAAAAATTTTTTTTCAAACAGGTAAGAACACTTTACCTGTTTCCATATCTATTTTCTGTAGCCCATGGAGAACATTTCATGAGAAGAACCTAAGTTTATCCAAAGTGATCTTTTCAGCAATTTCACACAGTTCTCTTAAAGGGTGGCCATTTGGAAACTGGTTGTATAAATATTTGGTGATATACATACTTAAAACAGTGAAATCTGTAAAAAGAAAAACATTATCAGATACTATTTTAAGTGTAAATAAGTAAAATCTTGTCAAGGAGATTTTCATGAAAATATTTACTTCCTTTAAACTAAAGTTCCAAAGATAGATAAACTCAGTTTCTAGTTTTTGAAACGAGAAGTTTAGGCTATGTAGTGGTAAAAATCATGAAAGGAAGTAACAAGGAAGATATACCATATTCCATAAGTGAATTGTAAATTGGCTCAAAGGATCTAATACTTCCCCAAAGTGATATATAAAGTTTTCTACAATCTAGCCAAACTGGAATTGATGCCCAGAAATATGTCTGAATCAAAAAACATACCTTGAGTTATGGATGGAATACCAAAGCCCTACCAAATGTTCTTTACAGAAGCATCTTATAAAAAAGCATTTACAAAATGAAAAAGCATCTACCAAATGAAAAACAAAAAAGATGTTTCTGTAGTTCTTGTGCACATGTAATATATTTTGACAAAAAAATATACATTATGTTCTGCACTTCACTTTGAGGTTTTTTTTTTTCTTTAAACTTTAATTTTCATGATTTTTTCTGAACATCAGGAGACTCAAATACCTATCACTCAAATTTAACATTGTTGCCACCTTCCTACCTGTAGCTATAGATACCATTAAACACCATTCTTAATAACTATATCCTGCTTTGTAGAATTAACCATTATTTGGAAATTAGAGGCTATCAGTCCCCAAGTGCCTGTCAGTCTGTACCCGAAATCTCTCAATAGCTCTCCCTCGCTTATTTCTTTGTTTCTGTGAGCAGTGCTCTGGGTGAATTCTTTACTTACTACATGTACAATTTTAAGCAGGTTAATTAACCTCTATACATCAGCTTCCTCATTTGTAAAATGTTGATAGTAACAGTGCCTACCTCATAGGGTTGTTAGAAGAAGCATTTGTGGAACATTTAGAAAAGAATGGTACAAATTTCTCAATAATATGTCTTAATTCATTAATCTTGCTTTGGCTGCAAACTAGAGTTTATCATAACTATTGTAACTTTATGACTTCAGTATTTTTTTCATTGCCAATAATTCTAATTGTCTTTTCCACATCCTACTCTTTTTACTTCTCCCTCTGTCAGTGTCACAAATTCTCGTCCTTTTAAAGGCATATTATCCCTTAATTTACTGTCTTATAGACTTTTGCAGAAGCTCTATAAAATTTATTTCATCTGGCTGGAATAATTTTTTCTTAATATTTTTGTTGGCCATACTTTTTGGTTGACTTTTACTTTTTATTCATTTAAAAGAATTTATTTTATATTGGAGTATAGTTAACAGTGTTGTTAGTTTCAGGTGTACAGCAAACTGATGCATGTATCTCTTTAAGTTATTTTCCCATTTAGCTTCTTACAGAAAATTGAGCCGCATTCCCTGTGCTATACAATAGGTCCCTGTTGGTTTTTTGTTTTAAATATAGCAGTGTGTAATATCAATCCTAAACTCCCAATCTGTTCCTCCCGTCTACCCTGGTAACCGTAAATTTGTTCTCTAAGTCTGTGAGTCTGTTTCTGTTTTGTAAGTAAGTTCATTTGTATCGTTTTTTAAAGATTCTGTATATAAGCAATATATTTGTCTTCTCTATATTACTTCACTTAGGATGACAATCCCTAGGTCCATCCATGTTGCTACAAATAGCATTATTAAATTCTTTTTATGGCTGAGTAATATTCAATTGAGCTTTCCAGGTGGCTCAGTGGTGAAGAAGTTGCTGGAAATGCAGGAGGCTCAGGTCTGATCCCTGGGTGGTGAAGATCCCCTGGAGAAGCAAATGGAAACCCACTCCAGTATTCTTCCCTGGGAAATCCCATGGACAGAGGAATCTGGTGGACTACAGTTCTCTGTAGTCACTCTGTGACTCTTGGATCACACAGTTGGACAAGACTTAGTGACTAAACAACAACAAATATTCCAATGTATACACTTACCACATAGTTTTTTAAATCCATTTCTCTGTTGATAGACATTTAGGTTCTGACTGGTGTGAAGTGATATTAAAGCTTTGATATGCATTTATCTGATGATTATGCTGAACATCTTTTCATGTGCCTCTTGGCCATATGTATGTCTTCTATGGAGAAGTGTCTATTTAGATCTTCTGCCCATATTTTGATGGGGTTTTCTGTCTAGACTTCACCCGATTTCTTAGAGAATTGTTTTAAAGTTCTATGACTTTAACATATATTAGCTTTTTGTTAATGACAAAGTGAAAGACCCTGTTGAGAAAGGATTGAGACCTGTTTTGAAAAACTAAAGAGAACTGTGGTATTGAGGAGAGAAGGGAATTTTGACAGTTTGCTTGTTCTAACACATTTTCTTGCACTGATTGGGAATAATTGTCAAATGCATCTCTTTCAGATTTATTGATCATTTTGAAGACAGATCAATTAGGCTTATATGTGGATGTAATCATGTGGGAGTAACAATCCTGAGGAATTCATGACTTTCTATCACTATGCAGTATGCAAAGCTTTGCTCTGATTTACCTTCCTGCTTCATCTCTAGTCTTTTAAACAATAACGAAACTTAGTGCTGCATTCTTAATTGTACCAGTAGTCTGTATCTCACCATCTCTGGCGAAACTTGTACTGAGTTTTGTGTCTACATTGTCTATTGTTGAGATACTACTTATTTGCACAGTTAGTTAATTATTTTTTAAGCATCCTTACTTCCCTATAATCCCAAGGCTCATGTTCAAAGGTGAGAAATGTACACTTGGCAGAGGAACACATTTTGTAATTGACCAGTCTATATTTCTTGGAATTTACTGCGCTTATAAATAATTGAGCTATTTCAGATCCTAAAAGATGATGCTGTTAAAGTGCTATACTCAATGTGACAGCAAATCTGGAAAATTCAGCAGTGGCCACAGGATTGGAAAAGCTCAGTTTTCATTCCAATCCCAAAGAAAGGCAATGCCAAAGAATGTTCAAACTACTGCAGGACTGCACTCATCTCACATGCCAACAAAGTAATGTTCACAATTCTCCAAGCCAGGTTTCAATAGTACATGAACAGTGGACTTCCAGATGTTTAAGCTGGATTTAGAAAAGGCAGAGGAACCAGAGATCAAATTGCCAACATACATTGGATCATCAAAAGAACAAGAAAGTTCCAGAAAAACATCTATTCCTGCTTCATTGACTACACCAAAGCCTTTGACTGTCGGCCACAATGAACTGTGGAAAATTCTTCAGAAGATAGGAATACCAGACCACCTGACTGGCTCCTGAGAAACCTGTATGCAGGTCAAGAAGCAATAGTTAGAACTGGACATGGAACAGCAGACTGGTTCCAAATAGGAAAAGGAGTATGTCAAGGCTGTATATTGTCACCCTGCTTATTTAACTTCTATGCAGAGTACATCATGAGAATCGCTGGGCTGGAAGAAGCACAAACTGGAATCAAGATTGCTGGGAGAAATATCAATAACCTCAGATATGCAGATGACACCACTCTCATGGCAGAAAATGAAGAAGCAATAAAGAGCCTCTTGATGAAAGATAAAGAGGAGAGTGAAAATGTTGGCTCAAAGCTCAACATTCAGAAAACTAAGATCATGGCATCCAGTCCCATCACTCTAAGGCAAGTAAATGGATAAACAATGGAAACCTTATTTTCTTGGGCTCCAAAATCACTGCAGATAGTGACTGCAGCCATGACATCAAAAAATGCTTGGTCCTTGGAAGAAAAGCTATGAGTAACCTAGACAGCATATTACAAAGCAGAGACATTACTTGGCTGACAAAGGTCCATGTAGTAAAGCTGTGGGTTTTCTAGTAGTCATGTATGGATGTGAGAGTTAGATTATAAAGAAAACTGAGCACTGGAGAATTTATACTTCTGAACTGTGATGTTGGAGAAGAGTCTTGAGAGTCCCTTGTACTTTAAGGAGATCCAACCAGTCAATCCTAAAGGAAATCAATCCTGAATATTCACTGGAAGGACTGATACTGAAGCTGAAGCTCCAATACTTTGGCCATGTGATGCAAAGAACTGACTCATTGGAAAAGACCCTGATGCTGAGAAAGATTGAAGGCAGGAGAAGCAAATGACAGGAGAGGTGTTTGGATGGCATCACCAACTTGATGGACGTGAGTCTGAGCAAACTCCACGAGTTGGTGATGGACAGGGAAGCCTGGCGTGCTGTAGTCCATGGGGTCTCAAAGAGTTGGACATGACTGAGTGATTGAACTGAACTGACCTCAGTTTCTGCAAGACATTTTGAGTATTTGTCTGCTACTCAGATCATTATCTAGCACCTCCATTTCTCCTTTGCTTGAAGAGAATATTCTATAAATATTGTTGACCATACAAAACTACCAAACTTAAAATATGATCAGAATATTTTATTGAAAAAGTAATGACATGTTTGATGCAATCACTCTTGTAGAGACTGGAAACAGCACGAGAAGATAGGTAGTGTCTACCTGCTTAGAATGTGATATGGCTTTCTTAATTATAGCAAACCCCTTATATTACATGCATATCTCCTATTAAGTGAAAGTTGATATGGAAGAAGTATAGCTTAGGGAGTAGAATAAGGGCTCTTTATCAGCTTCCAGGGTTTGAATACCATCAGTTTCATATACTAGGTATGTGACCCTAGGCAACTTCATAGGATTTTTGTGATTATTATGTAGCCTAAATATGTAAGATACCTAGGGCAGTGGTTGGCATCTAATATATGATCCATAATATTTGGAACACTTCACTGTTCAAGTTTGCATGCTATCTGGAGGTATATTAGGTTACTGCTAACCAAAATTATACTTTAAGAGTTGTGAATTGATCTGTAAAAGTATCACAGGTTTTTATGTGGTCCCACCATGTTGCCAGGCTCCATATTATAAATAAATACTGGCTAGTTAAGATTGTTTAGAGATTTAAATGTGAGCTAAGATTTGTTGCCTATACTGTACCAGGATGCCCTTATATTTTAATTCATTTAATCTGGAAATCAAATATAAGGAAGACTAAAGATAGCTAAAATGGAAAACCCTTTTAACTCAGGATATTTCCATATTTCAATAAATGCCCAAGGCAAAATGTACTTCCTCTATGACCCTATATTTTTCCTCTTTAATCAATTTTATACTCTCTTCTGAAATTATGTACTGATGAGAGGTAAACGGAAATGAAGACCTGGATATCATAGCAACTTGTGTACTGGGGAATAGGAGGAGGAGACAGTTCATTATTAGGAGGAGCAGAATGTAGACCGGGCTACATGGTGCTGGAGCAGCAGGCAGCCTAGAGGAGATACCCCATGTCCAAGGTCAGGAGCGGGAATAGAGAGAAGATACCCCATGTCCAAGGAAGGGAGCAGCAGCTGTGCTTTGCTGGAGCAGCCATGAAGAGATATCCCACATCCAAGGTAAGAGAAGCCTCACTAAGATGGTAGGTGCTGAGAGAGGGCATCAGAGGGCAGACAGACTGAAACTACAATCACAAAAAACTAGCCAATCTGACACATAGACCACAGTCTTGTCTAACTCAAAGAAACTAAGCCATGCCGTGTGGGGCCACCTAAGACAGACGGGTCATGGTGAGAGGTCTGAAAGAATGTGGTCCACTGGAGAAGGGAATGGCAAGCCACTTCAGTATTCTTGCCTTGAGAACCCCATGAATGGTATGAAAAGGCAAAAAGATAGGATACTGAAACATGAACTCCCTAGGTCGGTAGGGGCCCAATATGCTACTGGAGATCAGTGGAGAAATAACTCCAGAAAGAATGAAGGGATGGAGCCAAAGCAGAAACAACACCCAGTTGTGGATGTGACTGGTGATAGAAGTGAGGTCCAATGCTGTAAAGAGCAATATTGCATAGGAACCTGGAATGTCAGGTCCATGAATCAAGGCAAACTGGAAGTGGTCAAACAGATGGCAAGAGTGAACATCAACGATTTTAGGAATCAGCGAACTAAAATGGACTGGAATGGGTGAATTTAACTCAGATGACTATTATATCCACTACTGTGGGCAGGAATCCCTTAGAAGAACCTGAGTAGCCATCCTAGTCAAAAAAAGATTCCAAAAGGCAGTACTTGGATGCAGTTTCAAAAATGACAGAATGATCTCTGTTCGTTTCCAAGTCAAACCATTCAGTATCATGGTAATCCAAGTATATGCCCTGACCAGAAATGCTGAAGAACTGAAGTTGAATGATTCTATGAAGACCTACAAGACCTTTTAGAACTAACATCCAAAAAACATGTCTTTTTCATTATAGGCGACTAGAATGTAAATGCCAAAGAATGCTCAAACTACCACACAATTGCACTCATCTCACACGCTAATAAAGTAATGCTCAAAATTCTCCAAGCCAGGCTTCAGCAATACATGAACCGTGAACTTCCAGATGTTCAAGCTGGTTTTAGAAAAGGCAGAGGAACCAGAGATCAAATTGCCAACATCCGCTGGATCATCAAAGAAGCAAGAGAGTTCCAGAAAAAAACATCTATTTCTGCTTTATTGACTATGCCAAAGTCTTTGACTACGAGGATCACAATAAACTGGAAAATTCTGAAAGAGATGTGAATACCAGACCACCTGACCTGCCTCTTGAGAAACCTGTATGCAGGTCAGGAAGCTACAGTGAGAACTGGACATGGAACAACAGACTGGTTCCAAATAGGAAAAGGAGTACGTCAAGGCTGTATATTGTCTCCCTGCTTATTTAACTAATATGCAGAGTACATAATGAGAAACGCTGCGCTGCCACAAGCTGGAATCAAGATTGTCAGGAGAAATACCAATAACCTCAGATATGCAGATGCCACCACCTTTATGGCAGAAAGTGAAGAGGAACTAAAAAGCCACTTGATGAAAGGGAAAGAAGAGAGTGAAAAATTTGGCTTAAAGCTCAACATTCAGAAAACGAAGATAATGGCATCTGGTCCCATCGCTTCATGGCTGATAGATGGGGAAACAGTGGAAACAGTGTCATACTTTATTTTGGGGGGCTCCAAAATCACTGCAGATGGTGACTGCAGCCATGAAATTAAAAGACACTTACTCCTTGGAAGGAAAGTTATGACCAACCTAGATAGCATATTCAAAAGCAGAGACATTACTTTGCCAACAAAGGTCTGTCTAGTCAAGACTATTGTTTTTCCAGTAGTCATGTATGGATGTAAGAGTTGGACTGTGAAGAAGGCTGAGCACGGAAGAATTGATGCTTTTGAACTGTGGTGTTGGAGAAGACTCTTGAGAGTCCCTTGGACTGCAAGGAGATCCTACCAGTCCATTCTAAAGGAGATCAGCCCTGGGTGTTCTTTGGAAGGAATGACGCTGAAGCTGAAACTGCAGTACTTTGGCCACCTCATGCAGTTAACTCACTGGAAAAGACTCTGAGGCTGGGAGGGATTAGGGGCAGGAGGAGAAGGGGATGACAGAAGATGAGATGGCTGAATGGCTTCACTGACTTGATGGACGTGAGTTTGAGTGAACTCCAGGAGTTGGTGATGGACAGGGAAGCCTGGCGTGCTGCGATTCATGTGGTCGCAAAGAGTCAGACACGACTGGGCGACTGAACTGAACTGAACTCAAATGCAAAAGTAGGAAGTCAAGAAACACCTGGAGTAACAGGCAAATTTGGTCGTGGGGTAGGGACTGAAGCAAGACAAATGCTAATAGAGTTTTGCCAAGAGCACGCACTGATCATAGCAAACACCCTCTTCCAACAACACAAGAGAAGACTCTACACATGGACATTACCAGGTGGCCAACATCAAAATCAGGTTGATTATATTCTTTGCAGCCAAATTTGGAGAAGCTCTATACTGTCAGTAAAAAAAAAAAAAAGACCCAGAGCTGACTGTGGCTCAGATCATGAACTCCTTATTGCCAAATTCAGACTTAAACTAAAGAAGGTAGGGAAAGCCACTAGACCATTCAGGTATGACCTAAATCATATCCCTTACAATTATACAGTGGAAGTGAGAAATAGATTTAAGGGACTAGATCTGATAGAGTGCCTGATGAACTATGGACAGAAGTTCTTGACATTGTACAGGAGACAGGGATCAAGAACATCCCCATGAAAAAGAAATGCAAAAAAGCAAAATGGCTGTATGAGGAGGCCTTACAAATAGCTGCAAAGAGAAGAGAAGTGAAAACCAAAGGAGAAGGCAAAGATATATCCATTTGAATGCAAAGTTCCAAAGAATGGCAAGGAGAGGTAAGAAAGCCTTCCTCAATGATTAGTGCAAAGAAAAGAGGAAAATAATAGAATGGGAAAGACTAGAGATCTCTTCAAGAGAATTAGAGATACCAAGGGAACATTTAATGCAAAGATGGGCTCAATAAAGGAAAGAATTGGTATGGATCTAACAGAAGCAGACAATATTAAGACAAGGTGGCAAGAATACACATAAGAACTTTACAAAAAAGATCTTCATGACCCTGATCATCACAACAGTGTGATCACTCACCTAGAGCCAGATATCATGGAATGCGAAGTCAAGTGGGCCTTAGGAAGCATCACTATGAACAAAGTTAGTGGGGGTGATGGAATTCCAGTTGAGCTACTTCAAATCCTAAAAGATGATGCTGTGAAAGTGTTGCACTCAATATGCCAACAAATTTGGAAAACTCAGCAGTGGCCACAGGACTGGAAAAGGTCAGTTTTCATTCCAATCCCAAAGAAAGGCAATGCCAAAGAATGCTCAAACTACTGCACAATTGCACTCATCTCACATGCTAGTAAAGGAATGCTCAAAATTCTCCAAGCCAGGCTTCAGCAATATATGAACCATGAAATTCCATATGTTCAAGCTGGTTTTAGAAAAGGCAGAGGAACCAGAGATCAAATTGCCAACATCCGCTGGATCATCAAAGAACCAAGAGAGTTCCAAAAAAACATCTATTTCTGCTTTATTGATTATGCCAAACCCTTTGACTGTGTGGATCACAATAAACTGTGGAAAATTCTGAAAGAGATGGGAACACCAGGCCACCTAACCTGTCTCTTGAGAAATCTGCTTGCAGGTAAGGAAGCAACAGTTAGCACTGGACATGGGACAACAGACTGGTTCCAAATCAAGAAAGAAGTATGTCAAGGACATATATTGTCACCCTGCTTATTTAAATTATATGCAGAGTACATCATGAAAAACTCTGGCCTTGATGAAGTTCAGGCTGGAATCAAGATTACTGGGAGAAATATCAATAACCTCAGATACGCAGATGACAGCATCCTTATGGCAGAAAGTGAAGAAGAACTAAAGAGCCTCTTGATGACAGTGAAAGAGGAGAGTGAAAAAGTTGGCTTAAAGGTCAACATTGAGGAAACTAAGATCATGGCATCTAGTCCCATCAATTTGTGGCCAATAAATGGGAAAACAGTGGAAACAGTGGCAGTATTTATTTTGGGGGCCTCCAAAATCACTACAGATGGTGACGACATCCATGAAATTAAAAGAAGGTTATTCCTTAGAAGGAAAGTCATGACCAATCTAGACAGCATATTAAAAAGCAGAGACATTACTTTGCCAACAAAGGTCCATCTAGTCAAGGCTATGGTTTTTCCAGTAGTCATGTATGGATGTGAGAGTTGGATTATAAGAAAGCTGAGTGCCAAAGAATTGATACTTTTGAACTGTGGTGTTGGAGAAGATTCTTGAGTATTCCTTGGACTGAAAAGATATCCAATCAGTCCTGAATATGCATTGGAAGGACTGATTCTGAAGCTGAACCTCCAAAACTTTGGCCACCTGATGCAAAGAGCCGACTCATTTGAAAAGATCTGAAGCCGGGAAAGATTTGGGGCAGGAGGAGAAAGGGACAACAGAGGATGAGATGGTTGGATGGCATCACTGACTCAATGGATATGAGTTTGGATAAACTCCAAGAGTTGATGATCGACTGGGAGGCCTGGTGTGCTGCGGTCCATGAGGTCACAAAGAGTCAGATATGACTGAGTGACTGAACTGAACTGAACTGTATATAGACAACTTGGGTTTCAGGTCAGTACTTCCAGGTCTTGGAAGGACAATTCATGTCAAAGACTGGGACAGGAAACTAAGACAGATACCTGGTTTCTGATTCATAGGTTTTAGACAGAAGGCTTGGTTATAAGGCAAGGGGATAAGAACCCAGGCTCTGTATGCAAAATAAGAAGATAGAGTAGAGTTAATATTAATATATGGCTTCTTGGCCCCTTGACTTAGAATATACCTTGTCTCCAAATGGATGAAAGCTGAATTTACAGTTAAAGAGTAAATGAAATTCATGGCAAGTATTAGGTCAAGTGTTCCCAAAGTCTGTCCCTCAGAACAGCAATACACTAATTTCCCCTTTAAGAGCATCATTGTCAAATGATTTGGAGGAATATATAGCTTGCACACACAAATCCACTTAGAACTCTGGCAGTAGATAATCGTATTCAATTTTTGTGATCCAGTGTTTGCCAAAACTATTTGATTGCAGGGTATTTTTCTCATATACCATCTCAATATTCTCAAGTGTTCTATAAAATATGTCATTTATAAAAATGTGTCCAAACATCTGTGTGGGTGTGTGCATGTTAAGTGAAACATGGAAAAGACACAGTAGGTGGTAGGGGATAAACTGGAAGGTTATGAAGCCAGTTACTAAGTCTTCAGTCTGTCCTCAGTCAGCTTCTTGTATTATATTAGAAATTAATTCGTCATTCAGTTGACTGGGGCTAATTTCTTTCCCTCCCTCTCCCTCCCTCCCTTCCTCTTTATCCCTCTCCCCACCATCAGCAAAGGAAATTAAGGGGACTAGCTTTGCAATTAAACAGAGTGAATATATTTTTTTCCAATGCTTTAAAAAAATCTTTGTATGCATGCAAAAGCATCACAGTCCAATTCTATTGGACATCTCTTAAACTATAATCATTAAAATAATAGACCCAAGACATAATTAAGACATAAGTTATTTATGATTATCGACCTGTTTACTCTACATTTAACCTAGCATGTAGTTGAGTTTTCTTTGCAGTGTGTTCATGTTCTATATCATTTATGTTTAATTTTAATAATACAAATGAAAAAAGATGTAACAGAACAATGTTATAGAAAGTAAATTGATCTTATACAGTGATCTAAAACAGCATTGGCTTTAAACCTGAGAGAAAGAAAAGTATAATCTGAATATAATGCTATCTAATGGCTGTCACATTGATGGTGATTTAAGGTTTTGCATATGGAATTTGGAGAAGTTTGGTGGTTGATGCTTGTAAGTTGAAAAATCAGTAAGCCCTGTACCCCACGTTTATCTGTCTGCTTAACATAGCAATAATGGTAATCCCCTGGCAAGCCATATTTGACTTGAACCTTTCGACCTATCTTGAACTCTAGTTGAATGCTCATGGTAAACATGACTTAATTGCCTTTTCTTTTGCTTCAGTTTAGCAGCCAGTATGCCAGATCATATTGTAGAGTTCATTTCGTAGAAAAAGACATTTTCTTATCAGAAATTCATATGACTTTAATTATATAATATCTTAGAAAAAATTTCAGCAACCTTTTCTCTGTTTACTTACTGAATGTTCATTTTTTCATTCTGTAGGTCACACATTTATAAGGGCTTCATTCTACTTACATCTCCCTGTCACTTACATATTTGTGTCTGTATACCAAGACATAGAAAATGAATAGTATTTTTGGGTTTAGCAATGTTGTATTACTTAAAAACATAAAAGCATATTCAGCTGCATAATCTTTTTTTTTTTCTCTTCACTTCCAATGCCCAGTACATAAACAAATTTTTAAAATCCCAATGAAGAGAAAATGTCTTTTTGTGATAATAGCAGGGTAACCTCATTTCTATTGTTACCTTCAGATTCAGCGCTGTCATTTTTTCTTATACAGAAGCAGACTGGATTCCTCACTTTTCAGTTGCCCTGGTTTTGCAGATGCTTTTTGCTTCATTTTGAATTCAGCTGGGGAAAACACTGGTTTTCCAAGATTTTCTTTTTTCTTGGACCTGTGATAAAAATGAGTCAAATACACCTGAATAGTGATGCTGTTTATAAAAATAATGTTAATCAAGGTAGTATAAGGAATTTTTTTGGGGGGGTGGCTAGTAAATGTTAGTAATAAGCACATTTTTCTTCTGATGAGTACATCACCTATTCCTTGTACAGACTCAGGAATGCATTGAATCTCAATACCACCACTAAACGGTTTGGCCAAATTATTATGATACCAGTGCATGTGTGCTAAGTCTCTTTACTGGTGTCTGACTTTTTGTGACCCTACGGACTGCAGCCTGCCCAGCTCCTCTATCCGTGGGATTTCCCAAACAAGAATATTGGAATGGGTTGCCATTTCCTCCTCCAGGGGATCTTCCTGACTCAGGGGTTGAACCTGTGTCTCTTATGTCTCCTGCATTGGTAGGTGGGTTCTTTACCACTAGGGTCACCTGGGAAACCCTATTATGATACTAGAATACATGACAAAGTCTCAGAGTAAAATCACTTTGTTTTACATGTTATCTTATAAAGTATGATAATCCAGCAGCAGCAAGGTATTTATTTCTGCTAAGCAATCCTTTTATCTCCTGCTGGCTCCTCAGTGTGTGTCCACCCTAAGATGTTTCATCCCTTTTCTCTCCTCTAGGATCTAAGATCTTGTTTTTCTGAGCTTGTGGGCCTACTCCCATGTGCTTGTGGAGGCTGAGTTCATGCGTTTCAGTTGGCATCTTTGTCCCAACTTAACATATTGGCGTTTGCACCTACCCTTTCATCTTCCTCTCAGGTCTCAGAAAATTCATCTCTCTTTAGTATGTCGAGAATCAAACCTTCCTTTCTGACCTCAGATTCCATCATAGCCCAACTCCAGAGGCCCTCTGCTACCATTCTAACCCTTCTGGTTTTGAGCTCAAGTTCTCCCTCTTCACTGGAGGAAAAGCTATTGGCTTTAGACACACTTCCACTTTCCCTGCTGTTCTCACACTCATTCTCCTATCTTTGTGGCATGTGAACACTCTTAGAACATATTTTCTGTGAAACGAATCGACAAAGACTCCCTCTTTTATTAATGATGACTTGCTTGCTTGCCCAAAATTCTATTAAGAACTACATATAGGTCCAAGTTATTTTCTGATTCCCAAGTTAACCTCACCCAAGTCTAAAATCTAAGCTCTAGTCACTTCATTCAAGTTAATATTCCCACCATCACTCAGACATTTCAGTTTTCCATACATTTTGAGTCAACATACACAGGATGGTTCTATCATGTAAAACATCTAGTTTAGTAATTAAAGATATTAAATTGCCAACTTACTACTGTATCTGGTTTTAACTCTAATTTTAAGATGCTACAGACAAGTAAGCCTTGGTTTCTTCCAGGTTTTTGAACTTCTAGATTTTGTGTGCATATAATTACCATTAAAAGATGACAGAATTTTCTATTTGATATTGTTAAACTTGTTCTAAAAGCAATAAAATTTTGTTGGACATGAGGAGAATTCAGATCCCTCTTACCCCTATAACTCAATACCATGTTTCTCAGTACTTTACTTAAGTCTAAATTTATATAATGGTTAGTTCACGTTACAAAAAATTAAAGGGCACGTTAGTCCAAAACTCTTAACTCAGAGTTATAGGTAATCTTTTTCATAACATATTTTAAAATGTAGGAGATGATGCTTTTGGGCATGTTATATTCGGAGAAGGCAATGGCACCCCACTCCAGTACTCTGGCTTGGAAAATCCCATGGACGGAGGAGCCTGGTAGGCTGCAGTCCATGGGGTTGCCAGATTCAGACACAACTGAGCAACTTCACTTTCACTTTTCACTTTCATGCATCGGAAAAGGAAATGGCAACCCACTCCAGTGTTCTTGCCTGGAGAATCCCAGGGACAGGGGAGCCTGGTGGGCTGCCGTCTATGGGGTCGCACAGAGTCGGACACGACTGAAGCGACTTAGTAGTAGTAGTAGTATACTATTTTTTGAGAAATATTAATTTGAAAAATATATAATTTGAGGATAAAAGGTTAGATACAAAAGTTCTTTTATGAAATAAAACTGATTTCTACTATGTTTATAATTATTAACTATTTTTGTGTAACTTCATTATATACATTTATTACAAACTACATCCTTTCAGCAAGATGATACAGGAGCCCTGTTTTGACCCCAAAGTTCATTGCCTTTCAGTATTTCTTTACACTGAGGGACTCCCTCAGATTCTTCTCATGCATAATTTATTTTAAATGTTTTCAAAAAGAGTATACTTGACCCCAGAATCAATGGAACACCATCTCATGGACAAGAAAATCTTCATCATGCAGGGAATAGAGTCCTACTGCTATTCTTTGTCCACCCCAGATCTCTGTGCCTACCCCGTTGGTGCAAGGCCCCAAAAGGTCAGCAGGCTCTTCAAAATAGGTTTCACGTAAGTTCACATGTATTTTTATAAAGTATTCATTTCTTCACTGCTATATCCCACAAAATTCATAAGTAATTTATGCTAATACAAATGTAGAATTTTATTTTTTATAGAAGAATCTTTCTGTAAAAAACAGAGCTAGACACTGAAGTGTAATGTTAACTTTTATCAATTACTGCTTAATCTAATCCTTGTCATCTTAACTGATTTTATTGTGGAATACTTTTTTAAACTTTATCTCAGATCATTTTAACTAGAATAACACTTAAAAGGAATTTATTATTCAAACAGACATATAGTGTCTTCCTCTCAAGGGGTAAACTGTTCTTATTATTCACTTTCATCACTTTCTTCTTCTTCCAAGTACTGAGTCTTCATTCTTTGAATTCTATTGTATTTCATAATATGTACTTCATCATTCAGGACTAAAAACTGTGGCTTTACACTGAAGATAGTTATTTCACAGCTTAGTAATGTTTTTCAATAGACCTAATATCTACTTGAGGATGGAATGTACCGTATACATTGATATCCCTATAAAAATGAGTACATTATTGAGGTTACATAATGTATGTATTTAAACAACATAATATATTCAACAAAAACAGGTAACAAAACAAATTATAACCCAGTATCCACTTGTGCTCCATGAATATCAAATGCTGGACAAATTTCAGTGATATGAGCCACAATGTTTTAACCAAAACAACAGCATAAGTTTGACTTCTATAGAACATGACCTTCATTTGGCAACAAATGAGAATTTTTTTCACACTACCTTTATAGAGCCAAAAGAAAAGAAATAGCTTGACCTAATTCTCCTTGCTTTGAATAGTCACAGGTCTTCTCTTTCATATCTATGTAGGTTTGGGAAGCTGGTACTGCTGCATCGTCGGTCATTGTACCTGTCCAGACTCATAGGTGTGCTAAACCACAAGAGACTCATTCAGGTCAGTGTAGGAGGGGTGGGGAGGACCCATCTGCTGAATGGAAGTAAAACAGAAACAGACCAGATGGCAGAAGTAATGAGGATGGAGAGCAGAAAGGAAAAGTCCCCAAAGACCTCCCAGTGGCATTACTACATCTGCTGAAGGGAAAGAGGCTAAAAAGGGAATCAGCATGGTTTCAGGACATCTGAATGAGCTGACTCAGTGAGGGGTTCCTCTGCAGGCTTAGATTAAGAGATAGGAATGGGGATGTAATCAACAGGAGATGTGGGCATTTTGCCTGATTTCTTTTGTGAGATCATTTCTTCATCTTTGAAAACTATAGATATTTACCAGGAATTAATATGCTCTGCTCCCAATCATCATAAACTCTGTTAAAAAAAAAAGGGAGTGTTCTTTAAAAAGGTCCACCGGCACCACCAAAGATCCCCTGCCTTCATTAAAGCCTTTTCCAGCTTGCTACAATTTATGAAAGAAATGAAATAGCATATTTAGTTTGCCTCAGTCAGCAAAAATGAAATGAAAATATTCAGAGATTCTAAAGATATTAAGTGATTATGGGTTTTACATCATTTACCTGGTATAGAATTGACAGGTAACAAGCACTTGCTTAGTTATTTTTACATATAAAAATTAGGCACTGAGGTAAAAGGTATCAGATAGATATCATTTAAAATTAAACTATCTAGAACATGTAAAAATAGAACTTTTGATCTCTTTATCACAAGAGNGTTTTACATCATTTACCTGGTATAGAATTGACAGGTAACAAGCACTTGCTTAGTTATTTTTACATATAAAAATTAGGCACTGAGGTAAAAGGTATCAGATAGATATCATTTAAAATTAAACTATCTAGAACATGTAAAAATAGAACTTTTGATCTCTTTATCACAAGAGATTGCTAACACAAGGCAATTGCTAACACTGATGACCTGTGTGTGCTTTCTTGCTAAGTCATGTCCGACTCTTTGCGACTCCATGGACTGTAGCCTGCCAGGTACCTCTGTCCATGGGGATTCGCCAGGCAAGAATACTGGAGTGGGTTGCCATGACCTCCTCCAGGGGATCTTCCAAACACACAGAGAGATCAAACCCAGGTCTCCCACACTGTATGCTGATTCTTCACGGTCTGAGCCACCATGACTGATAGAGGACAATAAAATAGTTTAAATGTGNTTTGCGACTCCATGGACTGTTGCCTGCCAGGTACCTCTGTCCATGGGGATTCGCCAGGCAAGAATACTGGAGTGGGTTGCCATGCCCTCCTCCAGGGGATCTTCCAAACACACAGAGAGATCAAACCCAGGTCTCCCACAGTGTATGCTGATTCTTCACTGTCTGAGCCACCATGACTGATAGAGGACAATAAAATAGTTTAAATGTGTATTTTCATGTATGTATATATGTGGGAAGGAAGATCATGCCCATAAAAAAAGGAAGAGATAAGTCAAAACAATCTCACTGCTCATTCATCCCTAAAATTTGGATTGTGGAAACAGAACAATATAAAAAAATGTCTACTCTTTTTATTTTATATTGGAGTGTAGCCTATTAAAAATGTTGTGATAGTTTCAGTTAGAAAGTAAAGGGGCTCAGCCATACATATACGTGTAATCTATTCTCCCCAAAACTCACCTCCCATCCAGGCTGCCACATAACACTGAGCAGAGTTCCATGTGCTATACAGTAGATCCTTGTAGGTTCTAGTCTTTTTTCTTTTTGATGAAAATGAAAAAAAATGCTATTTTACCTTGAAAAATATGCTTACAAAGTGGGTTTGAGCCAGCATGCGTTATTCCAGACTCTACCAAGATTGGAAATGAACAAATTAATGGACAAGTGCATGAAGAGGATTAACAATTATAGAGAAAAAAGTCTGCTCTACGTGGAAAAGGAGGGAAATAGCAGGGGTAGCGATTACAGTGACGATGCACATACGCACCCCAGCTGGCACAAGTCTCTTGAAACCATGTAAAATCAACCTTTAATACTATTTAAGGCATTTTTTAATCTTTAAAAAAATCAGCACTGGAATACCACTCTCTCGTGACCTGTAATGCTATCACTTATAGCACAAAGTAAATTTTGTGAGTTTAACATTCTTTATAATTTACTTCAGTTCAGTCGCTCAGTCGTGTCCAACTCTTGGCGACCCCATGAATCGCAGCACACCAGGCCTCCCTGTCCATCACCTTTAGGTTTTCCTAAATATCTAAACTTTAGTATAACTGCAATTTGATGGAAAGTGCAACTTTAAAAAATTTTGCTAATGCTGAAATTTCCCTAATTCCGTGCTGAGTTAGGGAGGCCATGAATAGAGTTTGAGGGATTCCACTGGTATTTCTAGAACCTGACCTACACATTTAGTAGTATTGCTTTCATATTCTCAGGGCTATTGCTATTGTTTAGTTGTTGTTGCTCAGTCCTGTCTGACTCTATGGACTGTAGCCTGTCAAGCTTCTTTGTCCATGGGACTTTCCAGGCAAGAATACTAGAGTAGGTTGCCATTTCCTTCTGCAGGGGATCTTCTCAACCCAGGGATCAAACTCGTGTCTCTTACATCTCCTGCACTTGAGCCACAAGGGAAGCCCATTTCTTAATAGTTCTTCTTAAATGTAGGACTTCCTTGACTGCTCAAGAATTCTATTCACCAACAAAGGATACAACTAATTAATAAAGTAGAAAAAGAAATAATATCTGTTAGTATAAATTCCTCATAATAAGAGGAACTGATGTTAAGTACTCATGATACACCAGCCACTAGTTTAAGAGGTTTAAATGTATCTATTACATTTTCATTTAGTCATATCATGACCCTATAGTGAACATATTAACAATCATGCCTATTCTGTAAGAGAAAAAAACGGAACTAGAAGGGTAAATAACTTTCTTGGGTTCACACATCTATAAAGTTGCAAAGGTGAACTTGAACCCTGGTAATCTGGTTCAGGAACGTAGGTTTATTTAAACATAATGTTACCTTGCCTTTCAATCAAGATGGCCTTTATATTTGGGGAATATAATTTTAATGCTCTGCTTCTTTCCCTCTGAACATATGTTGTATTCTCCACGTTAACTGTAAAACGTGTGCATGTGCACACTAAGTCGTTTCAGTCCTGTCCAACTTTTTGTGACACAATGGACCATAGCTTGCCAGGCTCCTCTGTCCCTGGGCTTCTCCCGACAAGAATACTGGAGTGGGTTGTCATTCGACCCCAGACCAGGGATCAAATCTGCATCTCCTGTGTCTCTGCATTGGCAGGCAGGTTCTTTATCATTAGCACCTGTGGGTGTGCTCAGTCATGTCCTATTCTTTGAGACCCCGTGAACTATAGCCCACTAGGCTCCTCCATCTTTTGAATTTCCCCAGCAGGAATTCTGGAATGGGTTGCTGTTTCCTTCTTCATGAGTTTTTCCCAATCCACCTAAGATATAACATCAAAATTTTACTTATTGGTTCTTTAGAATAAGCCAAAGACTAGAAGACCAAATAGATGAACAGGAGCTCACCTCTTCTTACAGAAATACTAAAATCACAACTAACTGCTGATTGACCAATGATATTTAAAAAAATGCTGAAACCTACTGAAAAAAAAAAATCTTATATCCAAAGATAGAGGAAGGTGCAATAAGATAATAGAAGGGGCACAATCATGATAAAATCAAATTGCATAAGAGTCTGCTCTTTGAGGGTGAACATAAGGTCTTGAGCACTTCAAGACCCAGTGAAAATAACACTGACTTCACAAATCCTGGGCCAGACCTATCTGCTAGTATTTGGGTCTTCTGTGGAGGTGAGGGGTGACAGTGGCTCACTGCAGGAGCAAAGACATTGGCAGTGGAATTTCTGGGGAGTACTCATTGACATGAGCCCTCCTGGAGGTTGCCATTTTCTCACTGAGAACTGACCCCAACCAATAGGCCATAGGTTCCACTGGCGGGACACCTCAGGACAAACACAAATGGGGCAGAAACACAGCAGAATTGCTCAGCACACAGTTCAATCACTCAGTTGTGTCCAACTCTTTGCAACCTCATGGACTGCAGCTCGACTGGCCTCCCTGTCCATAACCAGTCCTGGAGCTTACTCAAACTCATGTCCATTGAGTTGGTGATGCCATCCAACCATCTCATCCTCTGTCATCCCCTTCTCATCCTGCCTTCAGTCTTTCCCAGCATCAGGGTCTTTTCCAATCAGTCAGTTCTTCACATCACAATGGCCAAAGTATTGGAGCTTCAGCATCAGTCCTCCCAATGAATATTCAGGACTGATTTCTTTAGGATTGACTGGTTTGATTTCCTTGCAGTCCAAGGGACTTTCAAGGGTCTTCTCTAATACCACAGTTCAAAAGCATCAATTCTTCAGCACTCAGCTTTCTTTACAGTCTAACCCTCACATCCATACATGACTACTGGAAAAACCATAGTTTTGACTAGATGGGACTTTGTTGATAAAGTAATGTCTCTGCTCTTTAATATGCTGTCTAGGTTTCTCGTAACTTTTCTTCCAATGAACAAGCATCTTTTAATTTCATGGCTACAATCACCATCTGCAGTAATTTTGGAGCCCCAAAAATGAAGTCTGTCACTGTTTCCACTGTTTCCCCCATCTATTTGCCATGAAGTGATGGGACAAGATGCTGTGATCTTAGTTTTCTGAATGTTGAGTTTTAAGTCAACTTTTTCACTCTCCTCTTTATCTTTCATCAAGAAGCTTTTTAGTGCTTCTTCACTTACTGTCATAAGGGTGGTGTCATCTGCATATCTGAGGTTATTGATATTTCTCCCGGCAATCTTGATTCCAANTTGTCTTCCTCGTCTTTTCTTTTCTCAGCTATTTGTAAGGTCTCCTCAGACAACCACTTCGCCTTGTTGCACTCATTTTTCTTGGGGATGGTCTTGATCCCTGCCTCGTGTACCATGTCACAAACCTCTGTCCATAGTTCTTCAGGCTCTCTGTCTACCAGATCTAATCCCTTGACTCTATTTGTTACTTCCACTGTATAATCATAAGGGATTTTGATTTAGGTCATACCTGAATGGTCTAGTGGTTTCCCTACCTTTCTTCAATTTAAGTCTGAATTTGGCAATAAGGAGTTCATAACCTGAGCCACAGTCAGTTCCTGGTCCTGTTTTTGCCGACTGTATAGAGCTTCTCCATCTTTGGCTGCAAATAATATAATCACTCTGATTTCGGTATTGACCATCTGGTGAAGTCCATGTGTAGAGTCTTCTCTTGTGTTGTTGGAAGAGGGTATATGACCAGTGCATTTTCTTGGCAAAACTCTGTTAGCCTTTGCCCTGTTTCATTTTGTACTCCAAGGTCAAAATTTGCCTATTACTCCAGGTATCTCTAGACTTCCTACTTTTGTATTCCCCTATAATGAAAAAGACAACATTTTTGGGGGTGTTATTTCTAAAAGGTCTTGTAGGTCTTCATAGAACTGTTCAACGTCAGCTTCTTCAGCATTACTGGTTGGGACTTAGACTTGGATTAGTGTGATACTGAATGGTTTGCCTTGGAAATGAACAGATCATTCTGTCATTTTGAGACTGTATCCTGATCACACAGTAGCCTGCTAAACACAGCTTTGACACATCCCTGCCACCAGAGGGACAGTCCCAGCTCCACCTACCAGTGAGCTGGAACCAGTCCCTCCCACAGGGAAGCCTTCACAGCCTCTTAGATCAGCCTCATTCACCAGAGGGCAGAGAGCAGAAACAAGAAGTCTCTTGAATGTCTAGACAATAACACTAAAAGATCAGAAAAGGAAACAAACAAAACATACCATTTATCATCACATCAAAGAGAATAAAATACCTAGGAATAAACCTACCTAAAGAGGCAAAAGACCTCTATTCCAAAACTGGTAAGATGCTGATTAGAGAAATCAAATATTACACAAACACATGGAAAGATATATCATGTTCTTGGATTGGAAGAATCATTATTTTGAAAATAATTACAGTGCCAAGGCAGTCTATAGATTAATGCAATCCCTATTAAATTACTGATGGCATTTTTCACAGAGCTAGAACAAAATTCTTAAAATTTGGGTGGAGACACAAAAGACCCTAAGAAGCCAAAGGAATCTTGAGAAAGAAAACACAGCTGGAGGAATGGACATCGATACGTATTCAGATGGACAAAAGGCACACGGAAAATTACTCAACATCACTACTTCTTAGAGAAATGCAAATCAAAACTACAGTGAGGTATCAATCACCTCACACCAGTCAGAATGACCCTCATCAAAAAGTCTACAAATGGTAAATGCTAGAGAGGGCTTGTAGAAAAAGGAACCCTCCTACCCTGTTCATGGGCATGAAAATTGTTATAGCCATTATGAAGAACAGTATAGACGTCCCTCAAAATCTAAAAATAGAGCTGCCATATGATCCAGCAATCCTGCTTACAGGCATATATCCAGAGAAAACCATAATTCAGAAAAGATACAATGTTCACTGCAGTACCATTTACAATAGCCAAAGCATGGAAACAGTCTAGATATCCATTAACCGAAGAACTGGGTAAAGAAGATGTGGTATATACACACAGTGGGATATTAGCCACAAAAAGAAAAAAAGAAATAATGCCGTTTGCAGCCACCTGAATGAACCTGGAGGTCATCATACTAAGTGAAGTAAGTCAGGCAGAAAAAGGCAAATATCATATGATATTACTTATATGCAAAATCTAAAAAAAAAATGATACAAATGAATTTATTTCTAAAACAGAAACAGACTTACAGAATGCATTTATGCTTACCAAGAGTAAGGGTAGATTGAGGGACAGATTGGGAGTTTGGGCTAGACATATCCACACTGCTATATGTAAAACAGTTAGCCAACAAGGACCTACTGTATAGCACAGGGAACTCTGCTCAATATTCTGAAATAAACTAAATGGGAAAAGAATTTGAAAAATAGATACATGTGTATAAATAACTGAATTATTTTGCTGTACACCAGAAACTTATATAACATTGTCAATCAGCTATATTACAATATTTTTAAAGTTTTTTAAAATTCATATGTATATTAATTTTGTTGTTTGGCTGCTAAGTCCATCTCTTTTGCAATTCCTTGGATTCTAGCCTGCCAGGCTCNCTGCTCAATATTCTGAAATAAACTAAATGGGAAAAGAATTTGAAAAATAGATACATGTGTATAAATAACTGAATTATTTTGCTGTACACCAGAAACTTATATAACATTGTCAATCAGCTATATTACAATATTTTTAAAGTTTTTTAAAATTCATATGTATATTAATTTTGTTGTTTGGCTGCTAAGTCCATCTCTTTTGCAATTCCTTGGATTCTAGCCTGCCAGGCTCCTCTGTCCATGAGATTTCCCAGGCAAGAATACTAGAATGAGTTGCCATTTCCTTCTCCAGGGGATCTTCACCACCCAGGGATCAAACCTGTGTCTCCTGTTTGTCAGGCAGATTCTTTACCACTGAGCTACCTGGGAAGCCTGCATATTAATTTAGTCAATATTTACTGTCAGGATCATAGTCATACAATAAATAATCTGTGCAATGAAAATAAAAAGTTCTAAACTAAAGACACATATGAGGATTTAAGTCATAAGAACCTCAGCTTTCTGTTTCATAAATATATTACAAAATATAACGTACCTGAAAGACTAAAATTACTAGTTAAAGAGCCAGTCACAGAAATACATAAATAGACAAGAACTCTCTTTGTTTAGCCAATCAGTTCAGAAAAATAAACATCTCATAGGCTTGACCAGAAAAGGCTAGGTTTGAGGCAAAAGAGCAATAACTCAAATGTTTTCAGTAATGAAGAAAGAGGGGTTTGGGGTCTCCCCAGTCAGGCCTTCAGAGAGGGGTAAAGGAACCAGGGAAAGGGAAAAAAGAATGAGAATACCTAGTCCTACTTGGAATATGACAAATGAGAAATTTTTGAAGGTAGAAATGATTGAGGACTTTTAAAATCAGAAAATCTGTTTTGTCAATTTTAAGTTACCTATATGGTAAAACAACCCTCCTTTGACTTTGCCTTATTACTCTAAATGAGTGCTTCCCAAAGGGCATTTCTGTGACCAGCAGACCCAGCAATATGCAAAACCTTGTTAGAAATGACAGTTCTCAAGAACCACCTTGAACCTACTGTATCAGAAATTCTGGGCATAGGGTTCAGGATTCTGGATTTAGCAAGCTCACTAGAGGATTATAATGTGTGCTCAAGCTTGAGAACATCTGCCCTAAACTTAAATATTAATTTAAGTTTAATTAATAATTAAACTTAATTATTTGTGTGCTATTAATATTTATATTAATAATTATATGTGTGCTATTAATATTTCCTCAGCCTTGTGTGGTACTTCAGGAAATGAAGAAACTGAGTCACAGTCCATCAGAGGTGTCATAAGCAAGAAATGAGATGCAAAGTAAAGGAAAAAGAATTCACCCAGGATCAGGGAAAGAGCCAAGAACAATGAGGTGTTCGAGTCAATGATATGTGTCACTTTCCATACATATTGTGAGGCACACTGAGTTTACCAGATTCTTTGTGACAGGGATTTGAGATAAGTTTATAAGTCTTAAATGATGGATTCACTAATGATATCACTCTAATATGAAAGCTTTTGTTGCTTTTGTCTCAGTTGCAGAGATGGACACAACACTTCCTTCAGGTTGAACCCAAGAACTTTCTTGTTGCTTAGTTGCTAAGTCATATCTGACTCTCGAGACCCTGTGGAATATAGCCCGTCAGGCTCCTCTCTCCATGGAATGCTCCAGGTAATAATACTGGAGTGGCTTGCCATTTCCTTCTCCACGGGATCTTCCCTACCCAGAGACTGAGCCAGCATCTTCTGCATTGGCAGGCTGGTGCTTTACCACTGAGCCACCAGGGAAGTCCTCACTCAAAAACTTACTTTATGTTTATCATCCTGCATGCTTTAACTCTATTGTCTATTGACTCTGCTGTTGGACAGACTGACATTAGTCAGAATCCACACTGTTTTCATATGGAGAATCAAATGACAGAAAATACAGTTCAACCTGAGCCCTGCTCCCCTTCTCAATCCATGATAACCGGAAAAGCTCAACTCGACCCCTCCTTACTTTCCCTTACTGCCCCCTACACACCCAGTCATTGTCAGAGTAGGCTCATCACCCTGGTATAGACAGTAAGAATATATATCCTTTTTGCAAGTGATAGTGTGTGTCTCAGATAAACTATCTCCTCACAATGCCAAAATGGCAACCATGAGCTCTAGGTATTATACTCACAGCTCTGAATTGCCACAAAAAACTTCATCCCCACAAATAGTTAAAATGAAACTCTAAACACAACTACACTGTGGGGACCATTTCCAAATTAGAGGTAGAACTTAGAGGCCAGAGTTGTTCTTTAGTGGGCCACTGTATTGCTTCTTCCCCTTTCTTACCTCTTGTTGAGTCGCTCAGTCATGTCTGACTCTGCGACCTCATGGACGGAAGCACACCAGGCTCCTGTGTCCCCCACTGTCTCCCGTAGTTTGCTAAAATTCATGTCCATTGAGTCAGTGATGCTATCCAACCATCTCATCCTCTGCCCTCCTCTTCTCCTTTTTGCTTTCTTACCTCTATCAACACTTACAAATACATCTAAACATTTACAAAGCGTTCCATCACTATTGTCCACTGAAGGACAACTCTGACTTACTATGCTTCAGCCACACCTGAAGTTAGAACTCTCATAGCACATTCTTGTTTTTTGAATTAAAGAAATCCTTATTACTTAAGCCAGTTCAAGGTGTATCTTACAGTACACTCTTATATAAAAGAAATACAACCAATATATGAGTGAGAAAAGAACAGCAAAACCCTTGACAGGTTGATCAGGAAAACATCTAATATTGGGCTCTGAGAAATGTGGGAATAATGTTTTATTCAAAATAGGCTATGTGGATGAAAAGCTATAGGTTTTGAGCACAGATTTCTGTGTTTGTTCATTAGGGATCCTTGAACACACTACCTGCACTGGCATGCCCGTTATTGGGCTAAGTGGGAACATCAGTCTCTCAAAAATCAATACATTCTCTTAAGTTTCTGAAGGCCAGATCCTTAGCTGATGCTTTATAGTTTGCTTCCAATAGCTTAGAATCACAGATGTGGAAAAGGGAATCCTAGTGTTGGTAACCATGCGCAAAGTTGTCTGTATCTCCGCCCATTTTTGCTGATTTTCACTGTTGCTGTGCACAGTGATAACTGCTTTTACCAAATAACTGCAGTTCTCCACCTACAGGCTTTATCTGGTATCCTGAGCTCAATCATGAGAAAAGATTAAAGGGTTAGGGAATCAAGAAGCAATCCTCAAGCAATGATGGAAAGGAACAAGAGGATAAATGCCCCCAATTCTGCACTGTTGTAGTGACAATTCTGAAACACTTCTATTCCACCTCCCTGAGGTCCCCAACAGGCTTTAGCCTCAGTCATCAATAACACAGTAACTAATTCATCCCTTTTTGGCTTTAATTCCCTTTCATAGCTCATGGTCTCAGTTCTTATTTTCCTACCACTGCCCCTGAAATCACCTCCAAAAAAAAATTTTTTTTTCTTACTCTCAAATCCTTGCCCCTGAGTCTGATTCTTTTATTATGTGGATAAACAAAGTAAATGAATATATGGAATCAGAAAAAGTAACAGGCAGCATCACAGGAGACATAACAAAGTTTATGTTAAGAGAAGCCTGAAGACAATCTAAGTGAAGCTGGAAAGTTCAGAAGCTAGTCCTCACACGAAAAGCTATGTCTTTTAAGTAAAAATACCTATTTAAAATACCTTCAGTGAACAGACACCCACATATGCAACCACTCACACTGTATTTTCTTATTTGTATTCTGTGTTCTTCCATAGTTCTAGAATTTGGTCTCAGTTAAAGAAACTGACTTTAATTCATTGGAAGAACTGATGCTGAAACTGAAGCTTCAATACTTTGGCCACCTGATGTGAAGTGCTGACTCATTAGAAAATGAGTCAATGATACTGGGGAGATAAAAAGCAGGAGGAGAAGGGGATGACAGAGGATGAGATGGTTGGATAGCATCACCAACTCAATGGACATGAGTTTGAACAAACTCCAGGAGATGGTGAAGGGCAGGGAAGCCTGGTGTGCTGCACTCCATGGGGTCGCAAAGAGTCGGACACAACTGAGCCACTAAACAATCACCAAGAAACTGACAAAGGCAGCTTGTATTTTTGCAAAACTGTCCAATAATATTATCTGTAGTAGAAGCATATACTTTTTCCAGGAGATAGTCGAAGAGTTTCAATAAACTTAGGCCAACTGTGCTGTCAAGAGTTTGGAAAAACTGTCAAGAAACCTCAGCCTGAAATTTAATAACTTGTAAACCATGTCTTTCCAGTAACCAGTTTTGCTATAGGACTCACAAGAGCAATGCATGCTAAGTTCCCAATTTTTAGGAAGTTGGTAAGGAAATCCCAGATGAGTAAAAGAGCCCCAAAATATCTATGTTTGAAATAAGCAGAAATTTGAATACTTGTCCTCAGGAATAATAGGCTAAGTCCTAGGTGGGAAACATTCACCATAGAATAAGAATAATACTAGCAACAGGAAAAAAAAACCAAAACAAAACAGGAACATACTGCTTAAAGGAAAAGATTCCCTTTATTGGGCGGCAGGACATTGAAAAATGCTCCTCTACCCTACCCCCGCCCCCCAATAGTGTGTTCATATCTTACTTTAATTTCAAAAGAATATATACCATATCTTCTGCCACCTACAAAAAAACAAACATAGTAATAAAATCTAATTTCAACAGCCAATGACTATTTACACTTTCCACTTTGAAATTCCATTACATTCTTTTTTTTTTTTTTTTCTACTCTCTGTTCTCTTAAGTTGACACGTTGATTTGAAATTCAATGAAAATCTCATTAAAAAATATGTTTGGAGGCAATCCAGAGTGGGAAAAGGAGAGAACTGACCTGTGGGTGGTCTTGACTATGCTGGATATGATGCTGATGTGGAGTCATTCTTTCTAAACAAAGCCGCCCTGATCTGCAGTTTCTGTACATCATTATTCCTGGGGCTTGAATGACACATCTGTCCCCGAAAAAGGGGAAACTCTTAAGCTCCCAGGGTCTTGTGTGACGTCCTTCAGTGACCTGCAATCAAGTCCCAGTACTTGACATAGTGACTGCCACCCTCCCACCCCTACCCCCCACCCCGGGGTGATCCTCATCAAGACTCCAAACTGAAACCTCTGTCTCTTATACACATCTACTCACACTGTATTTTCTTATTTGTATTCTGTGTTCTTCCATAGTTCTAGAATTTGGTCTCAGTTAAAGAAACTGACTTTAATTCATTGGAAGAACTGATGCTGAAACTGAAGCTTCAATACTTTGGCCACCTGATGTGAAGTGCTGACTCATTAGAAAATGAGTCAATGATACTGGGGAGATAAAAAGCAGGAGGAGAAGGGGATGACAGAGGATGAGATGGTTGGATAGCATCACCAACTCAATGGACATGAGTTTGAACAAACTCCAGGAGATGGTGAAGGGCAGGGAAGCCTGGTGTGCTGCACTCCATGGGGTCGCAAAGAGTCGGACACAACTGAGCCACTAAACAATCACCAAGAAACTGACAAAGGCAGCTTGTATTTTTGCAAAACTGTCCAATAATATTATCTGTAGTAGAAGCATATACTTTTTCCAGGAGATAGTCGAAGAGTTTCAATAAACTTAGGCCAACTGTGCTGTCAAGAGTTTGGAAAAACTGTCAAGAAACCTCAGCCTGAAATTTAATAACTTGTAAACCATGTCTTTCCAGTAACCAGTTTTGCTATAGGACTCACAAGAGCAATGCATGCTAAGTTCCCAATTTTTAGGAAGTTGGTAAGGAAATCCCAGATGAGTAAAAGAGCCCCAAAATATCTATGTTTGAAATAAGCAGAAATTTGAATACTTGTCCTCAGGAATAATAGGCTAAGTCCTAGGTGGGAAACATTCACCATAGAATAAGAATAATACTAGCAACAGGAAAAAAAAACCAAAACAAAACAGGAACATACTGCTTAAAGGAAAAGATTCCCTTTATTGGGCGGCAGGACATTGAAAAATGCTCCTCTACCCTACCCCCGCCCCCCAATAGTGTGTTCATATCTTACTTTAATTTCAAAAGAATATATACCATATCTTCTGCCACCTACAAAAAAACAAACATAGTAATAAAATCTAATTTCAACAGCCAATGACTATTACACTTTCCACTTTGAAATTCCATTACATTCTTTTTTTTTTTTTTT
>SJYA01001039.1:0-13994 GCA_006410615.1 Neotragus moschatus | reverse complement strand
CAAGACTCCAAACTGAAACCTTGCAATCTTAAGGGGCCTGCATTGAAACCACAGTGTGTGTCTAATAGATTGGTTGGATCAGCCTCATTCCATAGCATGCAATGTGTGTACACATGATAAAAAAAGATGAAAGAACTCCAATCTAAGTTGGAAATAAATACGCAGAGGGACATATTTCACCTAATTCTTACAGCTCTGTGGAAAGGTAAACGGTAACAATTTTTTTCACTTTCATAAATGGTAATGTAGCACCGCTGTTAACTCAATGCAACACACACACACACACACCTGGAAGATTTTAATCCAAAACTAAATCCTTTAAGGGGAAAAGAGAAGAGATTGTATTGAAGTATAGAGAAAAAAAAATAAGTTTGTTCAAAAGAGGGATAATCACAAACTATCATAAATTAGCTTTCTTTTGAAGGACAAGAAGCATGAGAAGTTGTAGGTGGTCTTATGGATCTCTTCATTATTGAATTTATACTCTTCAAGATTGGGCAGTTTATACTCAGGGAGTGTTCTTGATCTTTTATTCAAAAGAAATTGAAGTCTTTTTCCCATTTTAGAAGTGGAGAAAATGAGTCATAAAACGTACTGTTCCCAGAACATTATCCATCAGGGAAGAATTCAAACAAGTTATTTACCCAACTGTGGTACACGGTATATTAAATATGAAGATTTTGGAAAATTTTAACACATTTTTAAAATAAATTGATCTATTATTTTTAGAATAACTAAGTTGTCTAGCCAAGACAATATACACCCAGATTCATTCTGGAGAGTCTGAAAACTTTTTTTTTTTTTTTTAAATGTCAAACACATCTTAGTTTTTAACATACTTAGTTCAGTAAATCTCTGAATTCACAGGGAATTGGAACCTTTACAATTAAATCTACTACTCCTCACTGAAATGTTACCACATAATGCTGATTTCCACTTAACACACACATATTTTCAGAAAAACTAGTAGTAAGAGTCATGTGGCAAACAACACCCTCTTTTAAGTTACTCTAGGGTCCCTATGGTAGAGATCAGTGTGAAAATACTTTCACAAAATTTATCTTGTTTAACTTACATGACATATGGTAATATATCATATTTATTTTCCAACAGGTTTATTAAAATGCTCAGAGATATTCTTGATCAGCTATAGTCTCAGCTTTCCATCCTTCCTTTGTATCCTTCCCCCCCTCTCCCTGCTACAGCTTAAACATTTTCCATTTCCCCTGTTTTCAAGGTATTCTTAGTTCTTATGTAGTAACTTCATATACTCTTAGAACAAATAGAAAGTAATCTATTGCTACTGATAAAGTCATCAGTTTTCTCTTACTTCTCATATGATGGACACATTTCATATCTTGTTTTTACAGCATTTCTTTCTTTCTAGTCTATAGTTCTACTCTCTAATTTTACTCTTAACTCTAATTGTTCATCTTCAGTCTCCTTAAACAACCATTTTTTCCTACACTTCCTGTATTAATATTTCCCAGTGTCCTGACTTTATCTTTCATCTTACTTTGTAAGCTGTAATATAATACCTATGCTGTTGGTATCTATTGTCCAATTTTATAAATGAAGACAGTGATACATAGGAACTAATACATTTCTGAAGATCATATATTCAATAAGAATCACAGCCTTTATTTTAACAATGTTTACTTTCCTTCTGTCATACCACTTATGTCCCTAGGAATGGCTGGACAGCAAAACCCACAATATCTCTGACTTTGACAATGTTATGTTTGTTTTTGTTGTATGTCTGTACCTTTAGTGAAGAACTCTACATGGCTGCTTACTGGGACATCAATGGACAGAGCCTTTCCATCTAGAAGGCTGCAGGTTTTGGTGATAGAGAAAGGAAAATTAATGAGTTAAGCATCAGTAATTAAAAACTGAAATGAAGATATGAAACACAACTCACTTTAGCTTACATGTCTTTGGCTGAAGCAACTCATATGGTCATTATCCCAGGGAATGAAAGTTTAGGAGAGCTAAGTAATTAGGAGTGGAAGGTCAGGTTTCATTCCAATTTCAAAGAAAGGCAATGTCAGAGAATGTTCAAACTTCCACACAATTGCACTCATCTCACACGCTAGCAAGGTAATGCTTAAAATTCTCCAAGCCACGCTTCAACAGTACATGAACCATGAAATTCCAGATATTCAAGCTGGATTTAGAAAAGGCAGAGGAAACAGAGATCAAATTGCCAACATTTACTGGATCAGCAAGAAAGCAAGAGAGTTCCAGAGAAACTTCTGCTTTACTGACTATGCCAAAGTCTTTGTGTGGATCACAACAAACTAGAAAATTATTCAAAGATGGGAATACTAGACCACCTGACCTGCCTCCTGAAAATTTTGTATGCATACCAAGAAGCAACAATTAGAACTGGACATGGAATGACAAGCTAGTTCCAAATCAGGAGAGTAGAGCATCAAGGCTGTTTATTTTCACCCTGCTTATTTAACTTATATGCAGAGTACATCATGAGAAATGCTGGACTGGAAGAAGCACNTATAGTCTGAGGTATTAGGATTTACAATTTCAAATTTCAACATAGGAATTTTGTGAAGAGAAGTTCAATCCAGCATATAACATCCTTAAGTTTTAATTTTCCAAGCATATATAAAAATGTATACTGTACATAAACATCCAGTAAACTGAGCTTGAACATAAAATCAGGTGGTGAAGTACATAGCTCACTACTTATATAGCAAAAGATAACTAAAGCTTAGTAGTAGTAATAACAGCTATACTGTGTGCACAGAAAGTGAAAGTGAAGTCGCTCAGCCATGTCTGACTCTTTGCCACCCCATGGACTGTAACCCACCAGGCTCCTCCGTCTGTGGGAGTTTCCAGGCAAGACTCCTCGAGTGGGGTGCCATTTCCTTCTCCAGGGGATCTTCCTGACCCAGGGATCGATCCCAGGTCTCCCACATTGTAGGCAGACACTTACCATCTGAGCCAAGGAGGAGGTGCACAGAAAAGAAAACCCCAAAAGAGGAAACTTTTAAAGGATAGGTGGTGTCATCTCATTTAGTTTTATAGATATTCCTGTTCCCTGAAATGTAAATTTACTGGGTTAAATAAAAGAGCAACAATGACAACAGCAAAAACAAAATCCACCCAAACGAAAACCAGTCCTAATAATGTTCATTAGGAATAATAATAGATGGTCTTAGCCCCACTAGCTGAGATGAGTCATGAATTTCTAAGAAAATGCAATGTCTTGTAGTAGGGTGCAGACCCAGCCTGAACGTCCATGAGTCCCTTTCCCATGGTGGGAAGTAAGTCATGTGCACTTGGCTACACTCTGTATTTATTCTTTCAGTTAGACAAATATTTAGTTGGCACTTACTATGTGCCTGATGCTGCTCTCAGTAATGGGCAAAAGGAGTCAATAAAAGCCTATGCAGTAAGATCTTCTACAATTTTTAAATGTATGCTGGTATTTCTTCATATTATTAGAATTAAAAAGAAACATAATTTTAAATATGTTGCCAGTCTTGGTTTCAAAAGTAATTATTTAAAATTAATAGCTATTTAGTTAAAGAGACTACATGTCTTAAATAGTCTCATTTCAGGTGGTCTATTCCATTCTATTCTAATAAACTTTGAATTATCTAAGAAATCTCAATATGCTGGTGTTTAGTATTTGAAATCTTGTCAGTGGAGGCAAAATAATTTTTGCCTCAGAATAAATGGTTGAATAGTTATCTATTTCGAACACCTTTTTACCTAAAGCTGTAAAAGATGAAATCAATAATTAAGTCTTTAAAACAATTTGTTTCAAGCTCCTTTCCTTTTAACATTTTATCTGTCCTGATGAAAGTAAAAATGAAATAGTTTTTAGCATTATTTCTTTCATTTCTAATTCTTTTCTATTTTATACAATCTGGGGATATTACCATATAATTAAAAATGGCACAAAAACACCACCAGGATGAATAGATGAGGATTTTAGATGATGTACAAACAAAAAAAAAATCATAGAATATTAATTTTAAGCATATTTTTAACTTGATTTTAAGTTCTATTTTTATGCAAGTAAATAGCCAGTATATATCTTTTTAGTAAAGCAACTTTTTTTTAACAAACTTTTTATCATTAATACTCATGGAGAATTTTATAATGCTTTCTTAATTCACAGAAAAGATCTTGGTTATTGACTGAACTCAGTACCTTGAACCAACCTATATAAAACACTTGTAATTTGAGAAAACTGGATGTAAGCTATTTAATTGTGAAATGATATAAAATAACATAATCCTCAAAGCATTACTTGAATATAGTTCATATGTATTTGCATAGTAATGAATCCACAAAAAAAGTGTAACAAATTAAGTGAAACCTAGAAATGAAAAGAAGATATTGCCAGCAAGAAAACATGTGGCTGCATCACATTAAATTTAAATGAAAACTCTTCTTCTGAAATTCATTCTAAATGCATTTTTGTACTTGAAGAAACAAGTATTTGGAGAAAATATTTTCTAATCTTAGGGTGTGACAAATAGTATTATATTGTACATTGTATTCCTGACTGGAATAAGAATCAATAAATGTCTTAACTAATAATATTTTTCACTAATAAAGTCCTTCCTTTCATAAAGCATTTTCTTATGTAAAATGAAAAGAAATACATCTACAGAACATTCATTATGTGCTAGTATCTGCCTTGGCTTTTTAAANATTAATTTTAAGCATATTTTTAACTTGATTTTAAGTTCTATTTTTATGCAAGTAAATAGCCAGTATATATCTTTTTAGTAAAGCAACTTTTTTTTAACAAACTTTTTATCATTAATACTCATGGAGAATTTTATAATGCTTTCTTAATTCACAGAAAAGATCTTGGTTATTGACTGAACTCAGTAACTTGAACCAACCTATATAAAACACTTGTAATTTGAGAAAACTGGATGTAAGCTATTTAATTGTGAAATGATATAAAATAACATAATCCTCAAAGTATTACTTGAATATAGTTCATATGTATTTGCATAATAATGAATCCACAAAAAAAAAGTGTAACAAATTAAGTGAAACCTAGAAATGAAAAGAAGATATTGCCATCAAGAAAACATGTGGCTGCATCACATTAAATTTAAATGAAAACTCTTCTTCTGAAATTCATTCTAAATGCATTTTTGTACTTGAAGAAACAAGTATTTGGAGAAAATATTTTCTAATCTTAGGGTGTGACAAATAGTATTATATTGTACATTGTATTCCTGACTGGAATAAGAATCAATAAATTTCTTAACTAATAATATTTTTCACTAATAAAGTCCTTCCTTTCATAAAGCATTTTCTTACGTGAAATGAAAAGAAATACATCTACAGAACATTCATTATGTGCTAGTATCTGCCTTGGCTTTTTAAATGCATTACTTCATTTAATTTTCATAACTCTGTAAAAATAAAAACAATCCTCAATTTCTAGATAAGAAAAACCAGTCCCACAGAGAGATTAAATTGCTTTCTCAAAGTCATACAACTCTTAAGTATAGAGTATGGGTTTAATCTTGGCAGTCTAACTCCAGAGCTGAAGCCCCAAACCACTAAACCATGTTGTGTGTATACTGTACTCGTATTCTGTTGATCCTAGGGAAAAGCCTGTATCGTTATTGTGAGTTGATACTACAGTAGACTCTTCTAGAGAATTTTTGATGCTTCTCCATGTCACACAGTGAAGAGTAGAGCCTTATTTTGGTACCAAATGTTAATGGTCCAGATTCTTGACAAAGTAGACTATCTAGTCAACAGGATTCTTCTTCCCTTATGCTCAGGGCTCAATGTACAGATACTTCCTTAAAATGTTTCATATTCTCCAGGTCCTAAGCTCTGAGATCTGCATTACAGAGTGATATACACAGAGCACCATTTCAACGCTCCAGATTTCCTTCAAGGCACCTCAAATTTTATGTGGACATACAAACTAAGGAATGCTTTGCACTATAACAGCAAACACTGAATGGGACATTTTAAGATCCTTTTCTTTGAATTTATAGAAGTATTTGTTCCCTACTCCCAGGCCTTTCAGAAGTACATGAAAACAAAGCTTTAACAGAGCCTGAGTAGTAAAAGTGATGTATCACAATAGCGAGCAAGATCAAGTTGGAGCAGGAGGACGAAGGACTCACCTCCCTCCAGGAACACGTTAAAAATACATCTATATTGTTCACTGGAACAATCCCCAGTGAAAAATAACTGGAGACTGACAAAAAGACTCTTCTTCTACCAAAGCTGTAAGGAACATCCACATGGAACTGGTATCAAGGCAAAAATACCCATCAGGTCAAGACTCTTGAGTGGGACTCAGAAGAGGAGGGAGATTACATGGGCAGAGATTCTCCCTGGGGAATGAGCAATTTGAGCCAAATATTGGGCTCTCCAGTGATAGCCTCCAACACCAGGATGATGAATCCCCTTGGCTAGTTGGAGGCTCGTGAGACTAACAGGAGGGCTAGGGGAAGCCTAGACTTTGCCCGTGAGGAGCACACACATGCTTGCTTTCTCTTGGAACAAGGTGGAGAGTATGAATTGAAATTGCACAAGACACTGGCCAGTTTCTGGCAACTGCCCAGGCACCTCAGCATTCCAGCCACATAGCTGCACACTAGAGTAAGAGCTGCAGCAGCTGAGGGGAGAGCTCTGTTGTGAAGACAAGGCAACTCAGGCTTGAAGTGGCACCTGAGCTGGCATTGGGGAAAGGGACAGCCATTACTGATAGCAGCCAGGGCCACGAGAACTCATACTCAAATGCATGCCAAGCCTCTGCACCAGCCCCTCTTGTTCAAGCACTGATCCCTTCTAGGGCAAGGGGAGAGCAAGCACTTCAAGGGAACAGAGCCAGCTTGGACCCACTCTCAGGGATTCTGCGCCAGCAACTTAGTACTTGCCCCTACCCTCAATAGAGTGGCGCTGCCTGTTGAGCAGGGAAAGCTCTGACCCATACCTGGGTCTGGCCCTAGCCAGCCCATCTCCAATCCTACCTCCTACCAAGGTAATAGCAACCTAGGGAAAGACATGACTCACACTTATGTCAGATCCATGTCACCCACCAAAGCCACTGTGCACATGCAGACTATATAAGGATGCTCCCACACAAGTATACACTTTTAAGACTGCAATAGGTAACTGTTTCACCTCATTTGACAGAGACAAAGTGAATCAAAATGAGAGGACAGAGAAATTTGTCCCAATTGAAAGAAGAGAAAAATTGCAGAAAAAACAACTAATGAAATGGAAACAAATAATTCTGATAAATAGTTCAAAGGATTATAAATAATAATGCTAACTGAATTAGGGAAAAGAAAAAATTAACAGAGTGAAAATTTTAACAATGAACTGAAAATACCATAACTAAAATGAAAGGCACACTAGAAGGAATTAACACAGACTAGGTGATACAAGGGCTGCTGTCTATGGGGTCACACAGAGTCGGACATGACTGAAGTGACTTAGCAGCAGCAGCAGGTGATACAAAGGAGAAGGCAATGGCACCCCACTCCAGTACTCTCGCCTGGAAAATCCCATGGACGGAGGAGCCTGGTAGGCTGCAGTCCACGGGGTTGCTAAGAGTCGGACACGACTGAGTGACTTCACTTTCACTTTTGACTTTCATGCATTGGAGAAGGAAATGGCAACCCACTCCAGTGTTCTTGTCTGGGGAATCCCAGGGACGGGGAAGCCTGGTGGACTGCCCATCTATGAGGTCGCATAGAGTCGGACACAACTGAAGCAACTTAGCAACAGCAGCAGGTGATACAAAATAACTCGTAAGTTATCTAGAAGATAGAATATCAACCCAATCAGAATAGCATAAAGAAAAACAAATTTTAAAAAATGGGAACAGATTAAGGGACCTCTACAATAACAGTAAGCATACTAAAATTCACACTAGAAGTGTCTCAGAAGGAGAAAAGAGGAGTAAAAATGTGTTTGATGAAAATATGGCTATATCATAAAAAGGAAAGAAATTGGGTCATTTGTAGATGTGGATGGAACTAGAGTTGGTCATACAGAGTGAAGAAAGAAAGAAAAAAACAAATATTGCATATTGCATAGTAATGCATATATATGGAATTGAAAAACTCACACAGATTATCTTATTTACAAAGCAGAATTGACATATATATAGTATTAATACTATGTATATTGTAAAATAGATGACTAATGAGAACCTACTGTATATAGCTCAAGGAACTCTACTCAATGCTCTGTGTTCTCCACTCAACTTTCCTTCCTGACCTAAATGGGAAGGAAATGCAAAAAAAGGGGATATACACACACACACACACACACACACATATCTAATTCACTTTGCTGTACAATAGAAACTAACACAACATTGTAAAGCAACTATACTTCAACTTAAATAAAAAATTTTTAATAAATAAAATTTTAAAAACTAGATTAAAAAAAAATAATTGTGGCTGTAAACCTCCACAGAAGGAAACATATCCAGGCACAGGAAGCACAGAGAGTCCCAATCAAGAGCAACCCAAACAAACCAACACCAAGACATATCATAATTAAAATGGCAAATGTTAAAAAGAGAACTCTAAAGGCACGAGGAAAAAAAAAAGTCAGGTACAAAGAAACCCCCATAAAATTATAAGCTGATTTTTCTTCAGAAACTTTGTAGGCCAGAGGGAGTGGCATGATATATTTCAAGTGCTGAAAGGGGAAAATCTGCAACCTGGGGCTACTCTACCCTGTACAATTATGATTTAGAGTAGAAGAAGTGATCAAGAACTCAGGCAAGCAAAAATTACAAGAGTTCATCAATACTAAACCAATTCTGAAAGAAATGTTCAAGGATTTTCTATAAGTAGGAAGGTCTATAACAAAAGTTAAGCATCTATAGGAAAGGAAAAATCCCACTAGTAAAGGCAAATATACAGTAAAGTCTAGTGTAACCAAGTAAATAAACTAGTATGAACATGAAAAGACAATGTAAAACCAACTATAACTAAACTACTCACTAAAGGGATAAACATGAAATTGTAAAATATGACATCAAAAACACAAACTGTGTTTGTGGGAGGGAGGTTAAAAACAGATCTTTTAGAACTGCTTGGACTTAAATGACTATTTTGTTTAAATCAAGTAGCTATCATTATACAACAGCATATATAAATCTCCTGGTAACCGCAAATCAAAATGCTATAGTAGTGACGTAAAAACTAGAGAGAAAGGAAAACATGCATTCCACTAAAGAAAATCAATCAGAAGAAACTGGGGGAAAATAATAATAGGTAAGAACTACAAAAACAACCAGAAAACAAGCAACAAAATGACAGTAAGTGCATACCTATCGGTAATTATTTTAAATGTTAAAGGACTAAGTGCTCCATTCAAACCCATAGACTAACTGACTGGATCTTTTAAAAAGACCTATTTAAATGTTGCTAACAAGAGACTCATTTCAGAGCTAAAGACAGACTGAAAATGAAAGGATAGGAAAAGATACTTCATGCAAATAGAGACTATAAGAAAGCAGGGGTAGCAATACACAAACCAGAAAAAAAATAAAGTTTAAAACAAAATTTATATCAAAAGACAAAGACAGGCATTAAATAATGGTATAGGAATCAATACAAGAAGAGAATATTACACTTATTAACATAAATACGTCCAGTACAGGTGGACCTAATGTTTAAAGCAAAGATTAACAAACATAAAAGGAGAAACTGACAATAATGCAATAGTAGTATGGGATTTAACATCCCACAAACATCAGCGGATGGATCATCCTGAAACAAAATCAGTCTCGCAACACTGGTCTTATATGACAGATTAGATCAGCTGGACTTAGAGATAAATTGGACATTCCATCCCAAAACACCAGAATACATATTCTTTTCAAATGCACATGGAAACTTCTCCAGAATAGAGCACATGCTGGGCCACCAAACAACTTTAACCAATTTTAAGAGGATAGAAATAATAAACTATTTTTTAACTACAACAGTATGAAATGAGAAACCAATTACAAGAAGAAAATTGGGAAAACACATGAAAAGTTTTGTTTCCATTTTTATTTGTCTCAAGGTATTTCCTGATTTCCTCTTTGTTTTCTTCATTGATCTATTTTTTAAGTGAACGTGCTGGCCAATCTATAGCCAGGTTCATCAAGAAATAAAAGAGGATCCAAATAAGCAAAGTGGGAAGTGAAAGACATAATAACTAATATCACAGAGGTAGAAAAAAATTATAAGAAAATACTACAGGCAGTTATACACCAAAGTGAACAATCTATAAGAAAAAGCAAATTTTTAGAAACATATAACTTTTCAAGATTGAATCGTAAAGAAATAGAAATCAGAAGAGAAGAGATCAATCAATAGGAATGAACTGAATCTAGAAAAAAAAAAAGTCCAGCAAACAAAATTCTAGAACCAGACAGCTTTACAGGAGAATTCTATCAAACATAATGCTGAGCTAAAAATTTCTATCCTTCTCTATTCCAAAATACAGAAGAGGAACAAACACTCCCAAACTCACTGTACAAAACCAGATAAGAGACAATAGCAAAACCAGATAAGACAGGACAAAAAAAGAAAACTACAGGTCAATATCTCTGATTAATATACTTGCAAAAATTCTCAGCAAAATACTAGTACACACTGCTATATTTAAAATAGGTTACCAACCAAGGACCTACTGTATATCACAGCGAACTCGGCTCAATATTCCCTAATAACCTGAATGGGAAAAGAATTTGAAAAAGAATAGATATATGTGCGTATGTCTCTATATATGTGTGTGTGTGTGTATGTATATCAGTTCAGTTCAGTTGCTCAGTCGTGTCCGACTCTTTGCGACCCCATGAATCGCACCACACCAGGCCTCCCTGTCCATCACCAACTCTCAGAGTTCACTCAGACTCACGTCCATTGAGTCAGTGATGCCATCCAGCCATCTCATCCTCTGTCGTCCACTTCTCCTGCTGCCCCCAATCCCTCCCAGCATCAGAGTCTTTTCCAATGAGTCAACTCTTCGCATGAGGTGGCCACAGTACTGGAGCTTCAGCTTCAGCCTCATTCCCTCAAAAGAAATTCCACGGCTGATCTCCTTCAGAATGGACTGGTTGGATCTTGCAGTCCACAACTGAACTTTACTATACACCTGAAATACATTATTAATCAACAATACTCCAAAGTAAATTAAAAATTAAAGTATAAAAAATAAAATCTCTAACAAGCTGAATTTAATAATATATAAAAAAGTATCACACACGATGATCAAGTGTCATTTATTCCACAGATACAAGAATGGTTCAACACAAAAATCAATATTATATACCACATTAATGAGAAAAACCAAAATCACATGAGCATCTTAAAAGATTCAGAAAAAGCATTTGATAAAATTCAACCTCCATTCACAATAAAAACTTTCAAAGTGAGTATGAAGGGAACACACAATAAAAGCCATTCATGACAAACCACAGCTAACATACTCAGTGGTGAGAAGAAGAAAGCCTTACCTTTTAAATCAACAATAAGACAAGGATGCCTACTATCACTACTTCTATTTAACCTAGTATTAGAAGTCCTAGCCATAGCAGTCATATAAAAGAAGAGTTAAGTAAAAGGTATCCAGATTGCAAAGGAAGAAGTAAAACTGTCACTATTTACATGGTACAAAATATAGAAATCCTTGAAGTTTCCATCAAAAAAACTATTAGAACTAGCAAATATATTCAGTAAAGTGACAGGATACAAGATTAATAAACAGAAACCTATTGCTTTCTATAGACTAATAATATAGTACCAGAAAGAGAGAGAAAGCAATCTTATTTAAAATCACATCAAAAAGAATAAAATACTTAGAAACAAACCAATGAGATGAAAGACATCTATATTCTGAAAACTATAAAATATTGATAAAAGAAATTTAAGATGATACAAAGAAATAGAAAGATGTCTCATGTTCTTGGATTGAAAGATTATTTAAAAAGTCTGTATATCAAAAGCAATCTACAGATTTAATGCACTCCTTATCAAAGTACTCATGACATTTTTCACAGAATTAGAACAATTCTAGAAAGTTTATTTTGAACCAAAGAAGACTGAATTGCCAAAGAAATCTTGGGAAAAAAGAGCAAAACTGTAGATATGATGGTCCCTCATTTCAGACTAGACTACAAGGCTACTCTAATTAAAACAACATGTTACTGGCACAAATGAAAGGCAAGGCATGTAGATCAATGGACAGAATAGATAGCCCAGAAATAAAAACATAAAAGCCAGACATTCACGGTCAATTAATCTATGACAAAGGAGGCAATAATGTACAATGAAGAAAGACAGTCTCTTCCCTAAGTGGTGGCAGGGAAAACTAGATAGCTACATGTACAAGAATGAAATTAGATCATTTCCTCACATTACATTTAAAAAAAATGCTCGAAAGAGATTAAAAACCTAAATGTAAAACCTGAAAGCATAAAGCTCCTAGGAGATAAATAGGCAGACCAGTTTATAACATAAATCATAGCAATGTTTTTATATGCATAGTGGAATATTACTCAGCCATAAAAAAGAATGAAGTTCTGCCATTTTGCCGCAACATGGATGGACCTAGAGGGTATTATGCTCAGTAAAATAAGTCAGATAAAGACAAATACTGTTATCACTTTTTGTTGAATCCAAAAACCAGAACAATGAATGAATATTACAAAATAGAAGCAGACTCACAGAGAACAAACTAGTGGTTACCAGTGAGGGAATGAAGGGGGAAAAGGCAAGATAGGGGTATGAGATGAAGAAATAAGCTACAAGGCATAAAATAAATAAGCAAAAAGGACATATTGTACAGCACAGGGAAATGCAGTCATTATTTTGTAATAATTTTAAATGGAATATAAAAATATTGAATCACTATTATACACCTAAAACTAATAACAGATTATAAATTTAAGTAAACTACACTTCAACTTTTTTTCTAAAAAATGATTTCTGACCATTTCTGACAATCTCCAAGTTAAATATCATCCATCTATCCATTCATTCAAGAGATATGCATTACTATGTAAAGGCATTTTCTAGGCTCTACAAGCATAGCAATGAAAAAGTAGTCAGAGATACCTATTTATATAGAACTTACTTTTTAAAATTATTTTTTGTTGAAGGATAATTTCTTTACAGAGTTTTGCTGTTTTCTGTCAAACCTCAACATGAATCAGCCATAGGTATACATATATCCACTCCCTTTTGAAACTCCCTCCCATCGCCCTCCCCATTCCACCCCTCTAGGTTGATACAAGCCCCTGTTTGAGTTTCCTGAGCCAGACAGCTTTAATGGGGGTAGAGAGTTGATAAACACAGTATCTAAGTATAAAATGTAGAGTGTCAGATGTTAGTAAGTAGTAAGAAGGGAAATAAAGAAAGGCAATGGGATAGAAATGTCAGGGATATTGCACTGTAAGGACATTTCATTATTGACAAGGATTTCTTCCTGTGGCCAGTGATTTTTATTTTGGCCAGGCAAAAATAAATTCAATTATTTCACTAACACTTTGTGGTATTACATTCAGTAGTTATACCTGACACACCTGTAAAGTCTTCTATAGTACTGCAAGTTTCATTTGCACTTTCCATAGCAGAATCAATCACATCTAATATTCACACCATATGGATCAGAAGTATATTTTGAAGAACTATCATCATCTGAGACACTAGTAATATATGTTGCTTAAACAATCAGAGAAAAAAATCTATAGGATTCACTGAAAAATTCTTCACTCAGAATTTCATGAGGTGTCATTTTTAAAATGTTATCATAGTAAACTTTCATTTATATACATATACAAGGCTGGGATAAAAGCCTAACACATGAGCAAGATGTTACTGACAATGACAATCATAAGTTGTATGATGAAACTTTTATCAATTTTAAGGTCAAACAACTTCTTCAAGCAGAAGATATTAAGAAGAGGTGGCAAGAATACACAGAAAAACTGTACAAAAAAGATCTTCACAACC
>SJYA01001038.1:1408390-1578525 GCA_006410615.1 Neotragus moschatus | reverse complement strand
TCTGATGCTGGGAGGGATTGGGGGCGGGAGGAGAAGGGGACGGCAGAGGATGAGATGGCTGGATGGCATGGCTGACTCAATGGACGTGAGTTTGAGTGAACTCCAGGAGTTGGTGACGGACAGGGAGGACTAGCATACTGTGATTCTTGGGTTCATGAAGAGTTAGATATGACTGAGTGACTGAACTGAACTGAACTCCTTGGAAGAAAATTTATGACCAGAGTAGACAGCATATTAAAAAGCAGAGACATTACTTTGCCAGCAAAGGCCCATCTAATCAAGCCTATAGTTTTTCCAGTAGTCATGTTTGGATGTGAGAGTTGGAGTATAAAGAAAGCTGAGTGCTGAAGTACTGATGCTTTTGAACTGTGGTTTTGTAGAAGACTCTTGAGAGTCCCTTGGACGGCAAGCATATCCAACAAGTCCATACTAAAAGAAATCAGTCCTGAGTGTTCACTGAAAGACTGATGTTGTAGCTGAAACTCCAATACTTTGGCCACCTGATGCAAAAAACTGACTCATTGGAAAAGACCCTGATTCTGGGAAAGATTGTAGGAGGGAGAAGAAAGGGATGAAAGAAGATGAGATGGTTGGATGGCATCCCTGACTCAATGAACATGAGTTTGGTAAACCCCAGGAGTTGGTGATGGACAGGGAAGCCTGGCATTCTGCATTCCACAGGGTCAGAAAAAAAGTTGGACATACCTAAGCGACTGAACTGAACTGATATGATAATGTGTTTATTCTTAAAAATATCCTTTTTAAAAATTATTCCTTTAAAATTAGCATTCTCTATCTTCCTCCTGGAATTTTTTTTAATACTTATGTTATTCTATGTCTTATACTTTGCATGCATTTTTACTTCTTCATATTTTCCATCTATTTATTTCTCAGTGCTGCATTTAAAAAAATTTCTTTAGAGCTACTTTGCCGGGAGCCAGCATGAGGAGTCCTGCCCTTGGCAAAGATCATGAGGTTAAGGGGTAAGACAGGCAAAGGCGAATTGGGCCTTAAGGGAGTCTCGCTGAATTTTCTCAAGCATCTACCCCCAAAACCAGAGTCTGCCTGCGTTACTGCCTTGTGCCTTTCACCTACTCTTCTACTATTAACAGGGGACTATCCCCCCACTACCTTTTCTGGGAAAGATTAAGTTAGAGCTTTTAAATAATAAGTCTCTTGGGCATAATACGAATGTTTCAATCCAAAAAACCCTCTGATGGCTTTATAGCCTGCCTACAGGACTCTTACAGCTGCACATGTGATTGTTTGCAGCCTCCCAACCATGAGAGGCACAGGAAGCCTAAAACATCCTAGGAATGTAGGGGCTTCCAAGGAGTCAAAATCATTAGAATAGTACTGATTAAGGGTTTCATTTGTTGAGCCAGTACTTGCTGCCAAAATTTCATATCTTTTATTTGTTAATATAGTTGGTATATAGAAAAAACAAGTAACAACATAGACCTTTGAGTTAAATACCTTCTTTGTTATAACCCACTGCACCTTTGTTCTATAGGGATGTAAGTTTAGAGCTTTAAGGGTGATGCAGATTAAAGAAAAACACATCAGGGGAAATGAGATTAACATTCATTAAGGAAGAGAGCCATAAAGTGTTAACAGGCCTCTTGGCCAAAAGATAATGTAAGTCATCTGAGACCTTTTGTATACAAAAAGATATACAGAAAGTGTCAGGACTGCTGCCCCTGCATAACTTTGTATCTCCCATTATGTAAAACTTAGGGTATATCCTTTTACAAATAAAATTATGGGTTTTTGCACAAGCTTGGCCTTCCCCAAGTCGATTCTCTCTCTCTCTCTCCCTCTTCCTCCCTCTCCTTTTCAGGCTGATCCCTTGGAACATGGAGGCTCACCTAGTCTACCTATTTGCCGTGGCTTATAAGACCCAGGAGAATGCAACCACTCCAGTACTTTTGCCTGGAAAATCCCATGGATGGAGGAGCCTGGTGGGCTGCAGTCCATGGGGTCAGTAGAGTCAGACACGACTGAGCGACTTCACTTTCACTTTTCACTTTCATGCATTGGAGAAAGAAATGGCAACCCACTCCAGTGTTCTTGTCTGGAGAATCCCAGGGACGGGGGAGCCTGGTGGGCTGCCTTCTCTGGGGTCGCACAGAGTCGGACACGACTGAGGCAACTTTGCAGCAGCGGCAGCAGCATATAAGACCCACGTGAGAGGGAGCCCAAGGTGGGGCACCCTCCGCTATTCAAGCAGGCACCAGTGGCCTACGTAGATGGTTCAAATTACTAGTCTTGGAACTTTATTGGTTTTCCACGTAAACCAAGTTATTCAGCCTCTTTTCTCCACTAATTTTCCTACTACACTATTCTTTCCTAATCTCTCTTTACATTTCTAAATAAATAAGTTTTTCCTTGCTGACTCCATCTCCCCTTTGAATTCCCTGGATCCACCGGGACTGGACCCTGGCACTACTTAATATTTTAATAGCTCCCTTATTCAACTGTGTCAAATTTGTAACTTAACCCTGCTAATTTCAATTTAAAATGCTTTCATTATTGACAAATTAGTATATAAATTTGGTAAAGTTCCTTTTCATCATTTTCAGACATGTCTCAATATTTTTTGTGGTCTTGTGATTCTTAACTAGTTTTAATTCCCTAAAATAACTATAGTTGTATGAAAATCTATGATACATCATTATTTGTATAGGAAATCTCAAGTCTGATATTATTGTGTGACTGTTTTGTCTATTCTTCCTCAAAAAATCTTGTATGTTTTTATATTTTGTGATGTCTAATACTTGATCGCATATTCATTAGAAATTATCATTATTTAAATCTGAATGTATTTTCTTCTAGTGTAGGTTGCTTTTGCCTTTGACATGTTCCTGTGACAGTTAAAATGAAGAGCTAATTTAATTGTTTGTTTGTTTCTATCTCTGTAAACCATGTAAAGAATAAAATATTCAGACCCAAATCTATCTGAAAGTCAGCCACCTCACAAGGGAGATGTTTTTCTTTTATTTTACTGAGAGCTAATTGGATACAAGTGAATGTCGTAATTGCTTACACTAATGTTCATTATTTTTACTGTGATTTTGTTTTGTACTTTGCTCATTGTCCCTTAGCATGCTGCTTAATTCTTGTCTCATCTTGAGTATGTTCATCTCTCATTTAGCATTTGCCTAAGATTTATAGTTTCTTGTGTGGTCATTTATTTGGATAAAAGCTTTAGAATAAGATAAAACTAACCTCTCTCCCTAAATATTTGCACTTGTTTTTCATTATTAATCTCTGAAGATTTTCTTTCCACTCTTATGATATTAGTCATGATTATATTCTTCACTGAAGTATGCTGAAAAACAATCTTGATATATGTGATCCTAGAGAAGACTCTTGAGAGTTCCTTGGACTGCAAGGAGATCAAACCAATCAATCCTGAAGGAAATCAACCCTGAATATCACTGGAAGGACTAATGCTGAAGCTAACTGCAATGTCAACCTGATGGCAAAAGCCAACTCATTGAAAAAGACCCTGATGCTGGGCAAGATTAAAGGCAAAAGGAGGAGGGGGTGGGAGAGGATGACATGGTTATATAGCATCACTGACTCAACGAACACGAATTTGAGCAAACTCCAGGAGCTAGTGAAGAACAGAGGAGCCTGTTGTTCTGCAGTCCATGGGGTCCCAAACAGTAGGACAGACTTAGCGACTGAATAACACCACCACTTTGGATATTACTAAGAATTTATATTAGACAATTACTTGGCTTAAAAAATATGGTGCCTTTTCAATACATAGATTCACTTTTAATAATGCGTCATTTCTTGGATAGCAATATTTATAATTTTCTATGCACCATTTGGCAGATATGGGATTTTATTTTTAAAATACATATTGTTTTTATTTAAACTTAAATACCTTTAAGTTTAAAGTTTATTTAAACTTATTTAAATAAGTTTAAAACATATTAGGTGTTTTATTTTTCTTATTGTTTCTCTTACTACCTGATGCATGCCAAAGACATGGTCTTTCATTTTTTTCTGAAGGTCAAAGCTCAGTCCTCCCGTAAGTTTTATTTTCATTGTTTTCTTTTTGTCTGGATTGCTGATTGCAAACTATTCCGTACCTCTTACCTGCAAACTGTCTCAGTAAAAACTGTCTCATATCATGTTATGAGTTTTTCAACTACCTAATATAATTCAAGGCTGCATATTGTCACCCTACTTATTTAATTTAAATGCAGAGTACATCATGAGAAACACTGGGCTGGAGGAAGCACAAGCTGGAATCAAGATTCCTGGGAGAAATATTATTAACCTCAGATATGCAGATGACACCACCCTTATGGTAGAAAGTGAAGAGGAACTAAAAAGCCTCTTGATGAAAGTGATAGAGGACACTGAAGAAGTTGGCTTAAAGCTCAACATTCAGAAAATTAAAATCATGGCCTCCGGTCTCACCACTTCATGGCAAGTAGATGGGGAAACAGTGGAAATAGTGGCTTACTTTATTTTTCTGGGCTCCAAAATCACTGCAGATTGTTTGACTGCAGACATCAAATTAAAAGATACTTACTCCTTGGAAGGAAGTTACGACCAACCTAGACAGCATATTAAAAAACAGAGACATCACTTTGTCAACAAAGGTTCATCTAGTCAAAGCTATGGTTTCTCCAATAATTATTTATAGATGTCAGAGTTGGACTGTAAAGAATGCTGAGCTCCAAAGAATTGATGCTTTTAAACTGTGGTGCTTGAGAAGACTCTTGAAAGTCCCTTGGACTGCCAGGAGGTCCAACCAGTCCATCCTAAAGGAGATCAGACCTGGATGTTCTTTGGAAGGACTGATGTTGAAGCTGAAACTCCAATACTCTGGCCACTTGATGCAAAGAGCTGACTCATTTGAAAAGATCCTAATGCTGTGAAAGATTGAGGGCAGGAGCAGAAGCAGACGACAGAAGGTTAGATGGTTGGATGGTATCACCGACTCTATGGACATGGGTTTGGCTGGACTCTGGGAGTTGGTGATGGACAGGGAGGCCTGGCATGCTGCGGTTCATGGAGTCACAAAGAATGGGACACGACTGAGTGACTGAACTATACTGAATATAATAACACTTTTTCTCATGTTGCTATCACAACCCTCTATTTTCTTCATAGAACTTATAAAAGTAGAACAGAGCCTGGCACATATTAGATGGTTAAGAAAATATGTATAATAAGGAAACACGGCACATTTTTACAAACTCCCTGACACTTTCAAATCATGATAAACTATTGGTACTTCTGAAACCTCCGTTCCAAAATTATTTTTAAAACTATCACCTAAGTAGTTTGGTGGACACATATGACACATAGATTTTTAAAACCAGAAAGAATAGCCTTCTCCAGTAACTCCCTAACTGTTGAGAATAAATCCTTACATAGAATTCATTTTTATTGTCAAAGGCTGTAAGATTAACTGCTCTTAAGAACTAGAGAGAATAAAATAATCAAATTAGGAAGAGTGCTACTTGTTTCATAGCCTTTTGTACTTTTTAGATTATATAAAAATTGAGTAAAGCACAATCTAAGAACAGAATTAAAAGTCAGAAGTGTCACTGATTGATTTCTAAAGACCATCTGACAATTGATTTCTAAAGATGATCTGACATCAGTTCAAAGAATCAGAATAAATTGAAGTTATCTTTCTAAAGCTTGTAAGGTTACTTGGATATTGTTGATTACAATTCATTAGGAGAGTTGTTTTAAGTTGTTATTTTAGCTTTTGTTATTTCTCAATATCTACTACTACAAAAATAAAAATTCCATTATTTTGTAATCTCTATACATGTGTAAAAACAACAAAGCAAGACAAGAACTATAGCCTCTTATCTTTTTCTATAAAGTAAATCACAAACAAGTGCAAACAATTATTTCAAACTTTGTTTTTAGACCCAGAAATAAGAAAACACACTGGAGCTTCACTTTCCACCTTTAAAATAAAAGTTAAAAAAAAAAAAAAACTGACACACTAGCATGATTATTTTAAATAAGTATTTCTTTTCAAATCAGAATTTGAAAGTAAAAATTCTATTTATTTTATTTTATTTGCACAAGTACTGACTTGGGGGTCTTTCTTAAAATGTGAAAGTGAAAACTCTTCTTCAGTACTCTAATATCAGAGCAAACATGGGCTATTGTGTGTAAATTACTTTGTTTTTCAAATGAAAATTTCTGTTTTTATACATATCCAGAAAAGTAAAATCAAAGCCAATATAGAGCTATATCTAAAATGTTGATATATAGTTGTTACAATTACCGCAAATGGAACACTCACACACACAAGTCTGACATTTTTATTATTTTCTTCCTTTTTTCTTCCTACTTTAAAAATTTCCTTTCCATTAATTTGAATAGCTGAGCAGATTTTTTTTACCATCTGAGCCATGAGGGAAGCCCAAGAACTGATATGAGTAGAGATAAATTATTTAGTAGTTGGCTCCTGAGTTTCAGAGATATTTTTCGAACATAATGAAGAAATATGTCATATAACTTTTCAAGTATATATTTCGTTTTTCTGATTAGGCAGGTGAAGAAAATGAAGACTTCCCAGAATGCAGTTAGATAGCCGTTAGTGGGCCATCTGTATTCTAGGTCCTTAGAGTCTATCTGCAAGAACAGAGGTTCTCTGGAAGGACCCTTGGGAGATGGTGTAAATCTTCTAAAGCAGTACCTTTCAACAGGGATAAAAATGCAGTCAGACATTTGGCTATGTCTAGAGGCATATGTGGGGTCGCACAGAGTTGGACACGACTGGAGCGACACAGCAGCAGCAGCAGCAGCAGAGGCATATGAGATGGCTGGATGGCATCACTGACTCAATGGACTCCAACTCGATGGAGTCTGAACTCCATGAGTTGGTGATGGACAGGGAGGCCTGGCGTTCTGAGATTCATGGGGTCGCAAAGAGTCAGACATGACTGAACGACTGAACTGAACTGAACTGAGAGGCATATTTTGGAGAAGAAAATGGCACCCCACTCCAGTACTCCTGCCTGGAAAATCCCATGGACAGAGGTGTCTGGTAGGCTGCGGTCCATGGGATTGCTAAGAGTTGGACAGAACTGAGTGACTTCACTTTCTCTTTTTCACTTTCATGCATTGGAGAAGGAAATGGCAACCCACTCCAGTGTTCTTGCCTGGAGAATGCCAGGGACAGGGGATCCTGGTGTGCTGCCCTCTCTGGGGTCGCACAGAGTTGGACACAACTGAAGTGACTTAGCAGCAGCAGCAGCAGCAGCAACAGAGGCATATTTGATTATCATGACTGAGGGAGGTATTTCTGATAGCATGTGTATAGAAACCAGGATACTTCTAAACATTCTACAATGCACAGAATGTCCCACAACAAAGAATGAATCAGTTCAAAATACCATAGTATAAAGACTGAGAAACTCTGTTACAGAAATTTTAGGTGAATTTATCTTCCATAGATATTTAAATTTTTTTATGAATGCCACCATTATGGGAGCATTCTTAATCATTTCTATGTGAAAATTTCAAGAAATATAATGTAACATTAAAGATTAATTTAGAGCTTAGTAAAATAAAACTGAACTAAATTATAACATCTTGTTTTCAGTACTTCATAAATTATACATAAGTATTTACAAATTATTTATTGCTTTTATTACTGTTAAAGTATATGATGTTTAAACTGAGATAATTTACATATTAAATGTGGATGCAGTTCCTTCCCTAACTCATCAGGAGGTCTCTGTTTCTCTGATGATAACTGTCTTATTTTTTGGTCTCCATGGTCCTGGCTTTGTTCTCTGAAAGAGTCCTTTTTGTTCAATATCTTGAATAGCTGCATTTGAAGTTATGGAAGTGTTTGCTTCATTGATGGGTAAAAGGTTTCCCAGACCACCTCCCACATTATTGAGAGTAAATGTTGCTTCAGAGACTGGACAAGGGCTTTTATAGTACAGATTTGTGTTTCCTTTAATTGTATGATTTCCTCAGTAAAAGAATAAGTTTCTAACCTGTTCCTTTTTCTTTCATCTCCTGTGCAAATAACCACACCCATAGGTACTTTCTGGACATAGATTTTTAAGCCCACTGATTCTTCTTTATTTGCTGCTTTTCATATTTGATCCATCCAGCTTTTCTTTCTTTTTTTTTCTTTTTTTCCTCACTTGAATTGTGGGAAACCTAAAGCCATTAAAATTATTGGCTTGGATATGAAAGTATTAGTCTCCAATTAAAACTTTATTATTGGCTGTTCCCCCGTGTCCAGTAGAGAATAGCCAATGGAATCCTGTTCAGGGAGATTCTTGATGAATATCTTTTATTGATTTGAAAACTGTCACATTGGCTGCCTAATTGGATTTATTTAGGTTGCAATTCTAGCAAAACTATATTTTCTTCAGTCACTCCTTGCATATGGGTTGATTCTTTCCTACTCTTATTTCAATAATACTTTGATAAAAACATAAAATACCAAAACACACAAATAAATACCAGTGATATAAATTTGTCTACTGTCAGGTTTGATGCAGGATACAGGATGCTTGGGGCTGATGCACTGGGATGACCCAGAGGGATGATATGGGGAGAGAGGTGGGAGGGGGTTTTAAGATGGGGAACACGTATACACTCATGGTGGATTCATGTTGATGTATGGCAAAACCAATACAATATTGTAAACTAAAAATAATAATAATATTAATAATAATAAATAAATTATAAATGGTTAAAAAATAAAAACTGGATGTAAAAAAGAGAAACTGAGAAAAAATAATAAAACTATAGGCTTAATAGATTATAATATACCTTGCAGGTTATCATAGAATGCTACTAAATGGTTTGCCACAGCATTAAAAAAAAAAAGCAGTATGTGCTTTGCAGCCTGAAATATTTGCTTCTTTGCCAGCTATAGCTTGAGTATTATAATGCCACATTGTTTAGTTTTTCTTGTGACAGTACCCTACTCACATGTTAATGTATTAATTAAAATAAATGTTTTACTTCTTTAATAATGAGACCTAAATCCAAGTGACTCAAGTAAAATATAAGCTTATTTATCTCTCATCTAGTAATCCATGAGTAGTACAAGGGTAATGTGTATATGCTTGTGTTGGTATGGACAAATTTGATAATCCTTCAAGGATTGTCTTTTCTTCAGTGTCCTGGATGATTGCAAATGAGACAATTCCTGGACATTTTTATTTCTGGGTGTTTTGATGAGGAATCTCTAGGAGGAAGCAAGGGGGCAGGCCCAGGTGTTTTAGGTTTTTGGCCTTGGAGCTGTTGCAATTATAACATCACTAACTTGGTATACTTTTATTTGAATTGGAGAGCTACATGAAGGAGAGCTTGAGTCTCAGAGTGGCTTATCCACTTGTAAGGATGAGAGTAACAGTGAACTCAAAGGGTTCAACACACGCTGGCCTGTACAGCTCTTTGTCCCATAGGCCACTAGCAGTCAGCTTTGTATTTCATCCCTCTTTACCAAAAACTGTTAACAATTTATTAAAGAGAACAGTTTAGGTGATACAAACAACTTTATTTAACACTTCATGAAGTCAGTAGTCTCCATTTAGAGAAATTTGAAAGGGAAGCTCTTAAAGGATAAAGAATACAGAAAATGGGAGAAAAAATCGAAATTGTCTGATTGGTTGAGTCTATATAGTCAACCATGTTTGGGGTGAGAAGGCTCAGAGCTAGGTTGGCATTTGGGGATTGGATGATTAGATACAAAGGTTTCTGGTCAAACAGAATGTTTATAGGGACACAGCAGTTATCTAAGTTTCAGTTTGCAGATGTGGCACCCTGGGCAGAAGCAGCTGTTTCTAGGACCTCGAAATTCATTTCAATACCAGGGAAGAAATTTGATTTTTTTTTTTTTTAAGAGAAACTGAATTGCCTAGAAAACTACAATTTTACATTTAAAGTTACATAGTGGTGGTGGCTCAAAAGGTAAAGTGCCTGCAGGCAATGCAGGAGATCTTGGCTCGATATCTAGGTTGGGAAGATCCCTTGGAGAAGGGAATGGCTGCCCACACCAATATTCTTGCTTGGAGAATTACCGGGACAATGAAGTCTGAAGGGCTATACGGTCCATGGAGTTACATATAAATGGATACAACTGAGGAGCTAACACTGTCAGTGGCCATCTTGAAAAATGTCCTCTCGTTGGAAAGGTGACTGGATTTTATTTCCTATGATGCTGGATGGTGTTTTAAAGGACTTTTTTTGTATAATTAAAATAACATTTCTTTCAAATGTAAGCAAAAAGTCTTGTCTTCAGCATAAAAGAGAAAAATAAAATGGCAAAACAGCCTAAATGAAGCAATGTGAAAAGGAAAATTTTAAAGATATCACCATAGCAGTATTTGTCTACGTATGCTATTTGTTTGGTATTAAAGTAATGGCAGTTTCAAACCATGAAACTTAAATCAATGTAACTAGGCTCAAACACAGCTTTATTAACCAAAATAGAAACTATTACAATCAACACATTTTTGCCAAAGATAAATGTTTGTTTATTCCTGTAGCATAAAAACACATGCTTCAAAATTTGATGAACTCTTGGAAAGCATCTTCTGCCTCCTGCTGATTGTGGAAACATTTTCCCTGCAAAAAGTTGTTGAGATTGTTCAAGAAGTGATAGTCAGTTGGCCAGAGGTCAGCTTAATATATATATGAGACAAATACTCATAGCTCAATTTATTCAACTTTATTTTATATGAATTTATTTTTTTAATTGAAATATAATTGCATTATAAATTTTTGTTGTTTTCTGTCAAACATCAGCATGAATCAGCCATAGGTGTACATATGTCCCCTTCCTCATAAACCTCCCTATGTCTTTCTCCCCGTTCCACCACTCTAGGTTGATACAGAGCCCCTGTTTCAGTTCCGTGAGACAAACAGTAAATGCCCATTGGTTATCTATTATACATATAGTAAGGTAAGTTTCCATGTTACTCTATCCAGTTTTGTGACCTGTGGTTGGGCATTGTCATGGAGAAGTAGGCCCTTTCTGTTTTTGACCATAACCAGCTGTAGACAATGCAGTTTTCCAGGCATCTCATCTATTTGCTGAGCATGCTTCACAAAGACGTAATGGTTTCACTGGAATTCAGAAAGCGGTAGTGATCAAACTGGCAGCAGACCACCACAGTGACCATGACCTTTTTTTTTAGTAAAAGTTTGACTTTGGGAGGTGCTTTGGAACTTCTTTTCAGTTCAACCACTGAGCCTGTCATTGCTGTTGTCATACAAAATTCACTTTTGATCTCACATCAAATCTAACAGAGAAATGGTTCATTATTGTTGTGTAGAATAATAGAAGATGACACTACAAAACAGTGAGTTTTCTGATTTGCAGTAAGCTCATGAGGCACCCACTTATCGAACTTTTTCACCTTTCTACTTCATTTCAAATGCCAAACAGCCATAGAATGTATGATGCTGAATTCTTCGGCAGCTTCTCCTGTAGTTGTAAGAGGATCAGCTTTGATGATTGTTTTCAACTGGCCATTGTTAATTTCCGAGGACTTCTCACAGTACTTCTCATTTTCAAGGCTGTTGTCTCCTTTGCTAAACTTCTCGAGCCAACACTGCACTGTATGCTCATTAGCAGTTTCTGGGCACAATATGCTGTTGATGTTGCATATTATGTCTGTGGCTTTGCAATCCATTTGAACTTGAATAAGAAAATTGCTCAAATTTGCTTTTTTCTAGCATCATATCTATAGTTTTAAACAAAAATCTGTATGCAGGTCAAGAAGCAACATGTTGAACTTGACACGGAACAATGAACTGGTTCTAAATTGAGAAAGGAGTACATCCAGGCTGTATATTGTCACCTTGCTAATTAAACTTATATGAAGAGTACATCATGCTAAATACCGGGCCGGGTGAAGCACAAGCTAGAATCAAGATTTCAGGGAGAATTATCAATAACCTCAGTCATGGAGATGAAAAAACCCTTATGGCAGAAAGTGAAGAGGAACTAAAGAGCGTCTTGATAAAGGTGAAAGAGGACAATGACCTGGCTTAAAGCTCAGCATTCAAAAAATGAAGATCATGACATCCAGTCATATCACTTCATGGCAAATGGATGGGGAAACAGTGGAAACAATGACAGAGTTTATTTTCTTGGGCTCCAAAATCATGGCAGATGGTACCTGCCGCCACAAACTTAAAAGATGCTTGCTCCTCAGAAAGGCTTCTGTTGTATAGAATAATAAAAGATGACACTCCACAACAGTGAGTTTTTTGATTTGCAGTTGCAGTCATGAAATTAAAAGACACTCCTTGGAAGAAAAGTTATGACCAACCTAGATAGCACATTCAAACACAGAGACATTACTTTGCTGACTAAGGTCCATCTAGTCAAGGCTATGGTTTTTTTCAGTAGCCATGTATGGATGTGAGAGTTGGACTGTGAATAAGGCTGAGCACCAAAGAACTGATGCTTTTGAACTATGATGTTGGAGAAGACTCTTGAGAGTCCCTTGGACTGCAAGGAGACCCAACCAGTCCAGTCTGAAGGAAATCAACCCTGGGATTTCTTTGGAAGGAGTGATGCTAAAGCTGAAACTCCAGTACTTTGGCCACCTCCTGTGAAGAGGTGACTCATTGGAAAAGACTTTGATGCTGGGAGGGATTGGAGACAGGAGGAGAAAGGGGCGACTGAGGATGAGATGGCTGGATGGCATCACTGACTCAATGGACGGGAGTCTGAGTGAACTCCAGGAGTTGGTGATGGACAGGGAGGCCTGGTGTGCTGCATTTCATGGGGTCACAAGGAGTCGGACATGACTGAGTTACTGAACTGAACTGAACTGAAGCTCGTGAGGCACCCACTTATCGAACTTTTTTTACCTTTCCACTTTGTTTCAAATACCAAACAGCCATAGAACGTGTGACAGCTCAGTTGGTAAAGAATCTGCCTGCAAAGAAGGAGACCCTGGTTACATTCGTGTGTTGGGAAGATCCCCTGGAGAAGGGAGAGGCTACCCACTCCATTATTTTTGAGCTTCCCTTGTGGGTCAGCTTGTAAAGAATCCACCTGCAATGCGGGAGACCTGGGTTCAATTGCAGGATTGGGAAGATCCCCTGGAGAAGAGAAAGGCTACCCACTACAGTGTTCTTGCCTAGAGAATTTCATAGACTGTATAGTCTGCTCCTTGGAAGTAAAGCTGTGACCAACCTAGACAGCATATTAAAAAGCAGAGACATTACTTTGCAAACAAATATCCTTATAGTCAAACTATGATTTTTCCAGTAGTCATGTATGGATGGGAGAGTTGGGACGTAAGGAAAGCTGAGTGTCAAAAGACTGATTCTTTTGAACTGTGGTGTTGGAGAAAACTCTTAAGAGTCCCGTGGGCTACAGCAATCAGAGCAGAAAAAGAAATAAAAGGAATCCAGATTGGAAAAGAAGTAAAACTCTTACTGTTTGCAGATGACATGATCCTCTACATAGAAAACCCTAAAGACTCTACCAGAAAATTACTAGAGCTAATCAATGAATATAGTAAAGTTGCTGGATATAAAATCAACACACAGAAATCCCTTGCATTCCTATACACTAATAATGAAAAAGTAGAAAAATAAATTAAGGAAAAAATTTCATTCACCATTGCAACGAAAAGAATAAAATACTTAGGAATATACCTACCTAAAGAAACTAAAGACCTATGTATAGAAAATTATAAAACTCCGATGAAAGAAATCAAAGAGGACACTAATAGATGGAGAAATATACCATGTTCATGGATCAGAAGAATCAATACAGTGAAACTGAGTATACAACCCAAAGCAATCTACAAATTCAATGCAATCCCTATCAAGCTACCAGCAGAATTTTTCACAAAATTAGAACAAATAATTTCACAATTTGTATGGAAATACAAAAAACTTCAAATAGCCAAAGCAGTCTTGAGAAAGAAGAATGGAACTGGAGGAATCAACGTGCCTGACTTCAGGCTCTACTACAAAGCTACAGTCATGAAGACAGTATGGTACTGGCACAAAGACAGAAATATAGATAAATGGAACAAAATAGAAAACCCAGAGATAAATCCACACATCTATGGACACCTTATCTTTGACAAAGGAGGCAAGAATATACAATGGAGTAAGGACAATCTCTTTAAAAAGTGGTGCTGGGAAAACTGATCAACCACTTGTAAAAGAATGAAACTGGACCACTTTCTAACACCATACACAAAAATAGACTCAAAAAGGATTAAAGATCTAAACGTAAGACAAGAAACTGTAAAACTCCTAGAGGAGAAGATAGGCAAAACACTCTCTGATATAAACCACAGCAGGATCCTCTATGATCCATTTCCCAGAATACTGGAAATAAAAGCAAAAATAAACAAATGGGGTCTAATNTCATTGGAAAAGACTCTGATCTGGGAGGTATTGGGGGAAGGAGAAGGGGATGACCGAGGATGAGATGGCTGGATGGCATCACTAACTTGATGGACGTGAGTCTGAGTGAACTCCGGGAGTTGGTGATGGACAGGGAGTCCTGGCGTGCTGCGATTCATGGGGTCGCAAACAGTCGACACGACTGAGCGACCGAACTGAACTGAGACTATTGAAAGCAAACGTTGAATATATTTAGATATGGTTTTAAAAAAGGAGATTGAAACTGATATATTTCTATTAGTCTAGGCTGGATGAAATTGAAAGAAGAGAGTGAAAAAGTTGGTTTAAATCTCAATATTCAGAAAGTGAAGATCATTGCATCTGGTCCCATCAATTCACGGGAAATAAATGGGGAAACAGTGGAAACAGAGTCAGACTTTATTTTTGGGGGGCTCCAAAATCACTGCAGATGATGACTGCAGCCATGAAATTAAAAGACGCTTACTCCTTGGAAGAAAAGTTATGGCCAATCTAGATAGCATATTCAAAAGCAGAGACATTGCTTTGCCAACAAAATCTGTCTAGTCAAGGCTATGTTTTTTCCAGTGGTCATGTATGGATGAAAGAGTTGGACTGTGAAGAAAGCTGAGCGTCAAAGAATTGCTGCTTTTGAACTGTGGTGTTGAAGACTCTTGAGAGTCCCTTGGACTGCAAGAAGATCCAACCAATCCATTCTGAAGGAGATCAGCCCTGGGATTTCTTTGGAAGGAATGATGCTAAAGCTGAAACTCCAGTACTTTGGCCACCTCATGCGTAGAGTTGACTCATTGGAAAAGACTCTGATGCTTGGAGGGATTGGGGGCAGGAGGAAAAGGGGACAACAGAGGATGAAATGGCTGGATGACATCATCGACTCAATGGACATGAGTTTGAGTGAACTCTGGGAGTTGGTGATGGACAGGGAGGCCTGGCGTGCTGTGATTCATGAGGTCACAAAGAGTTGGACATGGCTGAGCTACTGAACTGAACTTCACTGGGGCATAGTTTAATGTTTTGTTTTATTTATTAATTTTATCCTGTGTCATGCATATAAGTAAGGGTTTCTAAGCACAATTGAAAATCTAAATTTGATGGAAAATAGTGTACATATTTTAAAAAACAAATAAGGGATACAATACATATTTTAATAAGTCAATGAAATATGAATTTACCTGTTTAAAAATAAAACATATATTTAATGTAAAACTATGTTTCTTTCATAATTTTCCTACCAGAAAGAGTATGTCACTAGTCCAGTAAATTATATATATATATATATATATATATAGTACAGAGAATCTAAAACAAATCGCTAATTCCCTTAATTTTAAAATAAATTTATGCTAATGCTCATTCTTCCTTGGAAAATCCTATGGCTATGGCTACAGTTCATGGAGTCACAAGAGTTGGACATGACTTATTGGCTAAACCACCACCATGCATGTGTATACATATGTATGTGTGTATACATATATATGTACATATGTATACACATATATATATACATACATGTGTGTATGCATGTATGTATATGTACATATATATGTATATATATAGCACACACACCCGTGTGTGTGTGCTAAATCACTTCAGTCATGTCCAATTCTGTGACCCTATAGACTATAGCCTGCCAGGATCCTTTGTCTATGGGCTTCTCCAGGCAAAAATACTGGAGTGGGTTGTCATGCCCTCTTCAAAGGGATTTTCCAGACCTAGGGATCGAACCCAGGTCTCTTATGTCTTCTGCAGTGGCCCGCAATTTCTTTACCACTAGCATCATATGGGCAGCTATATTTATGTGTGTGTGTGTATATATATATATATATATATATATGGTTTAGTGTTTCATCTTCATATACAAAGAAAATTCTAAGAAATCTCTTGGCATTTTATTGTTCACAAAATGTAATGACTCTGAAGTTTAAGATTTTTAATACTTTAAGAAAATAATTTATTCTAAGTTTTAAATCATCTAAGGAATATACTTAATTTTTTAAAATTTTATTCAGCTGTTATGAAATACTACATTTCTAAGAACTCAACCTATTGATATTTTTCTTAAGAAACTGAGGAAACAATGTCCAAAATTGCATATTATAATTATTCATACCTAGGTTGAATCACTGTCATATTTATTTTTACATGTAGTAAAGCACTTCTATAATACTAATCAAAATTTTGAAGATTTATATTGTTTTAAGTGTTTATCTTCAGCCCATGATTCTTTTATGCTGATTATACTTCAAAATCAACATATGGTTGGGTTTAAATTAAACCAAGTATGCAATATAGCAATCTTTATTTTTCTGCTTATGTGTGATACAGATTAGATATGTTATATAAAGGAATTTGTTAACTGTTTATCCTGATATAGCCAACAAAGTATCATGTGCATACATGCATAAGTATAATGAATTAGAGCAGTACAACAGATCTATCTTGTCTCTAAATATATTTCATATAACATGAACAGCTAAAAATATTTAGATTGGCTGCCTGAAGTCATGAAAGTGTTACTCAGTCATTTCTGATTTTTTGCCATCCCATGGAGTGGTTGCTATTTCCTTCTCCAAAGAGTCTTCCTAATCCAAGAACTGAATCCAGGTATCCTGTACTGCAGGTAGATTCTTTATCATCTGCGCCACCTGCAGTCATAGTCACTAATAAATAATTCAAATGCTTACATGATTTAAGCACCTTTTATCTCTGGATTTTGGAAAGTTTTTAGCTCATTATTTCACTTTAAGAAAAGTTCTGTGCAGGAAATCAGAAGAAAGACTCTTATTTTTATCTGATATATACTAACATTCCCTGTTAAGTAATCTCCCTTATTTTTAAAATGTTTCTAATATTAGTCGACAATAATAGTATTAATTATTGGCACTTGAGTCTATGGTTATAATCATCAGTTGTCTTCACATGCTAGTAGAAAGCATCCAATATTTTTGAAGGTACTGAGGCTTTGAAGTATAAGATGAGTAAATACAGAGCTTTAATTAAAGTGCTTTTCTTCCTCCAAATTTAGATTAGGTTGAAACAAATCTGTGCAGGATTCCTCCTCAGATTCAATACATTAAGGCAATCTCATTACTGATCTTAAATATTTCTAATATTTAAAAAAGAAAAGTTCCATACAAAATGTAAAACAAATCACTAATTCCCTTAATACTTTTATAAATATGTGCTAATGCTCTATTTGTATTTATAACTCTACATAAAAAAACAAAGTATTTAAATAAATTAATCTTCAGAGACTTTAGAATACATTAGTTTGAGCACAGTTTCATAAATTTAAATACATCTTTAAAGAATTTAGGTGCTATTACAATGCATATGAAGATAAAATTATTTTTCTGTATTTAATTTATACAATGTAAAGAATCTCTTTTCTTATATACTAGATATGTATTTTATAATACATAATTTTCATTTCTTTAATTTGGGTTCTTTTAATTTTGTCTGAAAACCTTATTTTTCCAAAGAATATTTTAAGCTATTTATGATATGTCATTACTCACATAGTCATATTTTTATTTGCCATCTTATTTCCGTATTTTTGTTGCTTCTTTGTCTGTTTCTCTTTTGGGAGTTGGTGAGTAATTTTTCACTATTTTTGCTATCATTTTGGAAATTATATTTTCTGTTATTATTCTTATATTAGTCTGAAAAATGTAACAAACTTACTTAGGTTTGACATTATTATATACGTCTTCCTTCTGCAAAGAAAAAATTACCTTTAGAGCATTTTAACTTAATATCTTACTTTTCTACTTAACATACAGTGTTATCATATATTATTTCCATGTTATTATTTTTAGACTTTGTAAGAACTTTTTAGTAGATGCTTAATATTATTTTCATTCTTTCTCATATTTACTAGAAATAGAGAAAAAGACACCCTCTGCTCTACATAATAAACTTTGTTTAACAGGAATGAGTCTAGCTTGGCAATGCTGTAACTACTTTTTTTATACTACATTTAAATGAATACATTAAATGTATATACATTATGGATAGTCATAATAAGTAGGTTTATCTTTGTCAGGGGTAAAAATAACAAATAAGCAAGTGGAGGGGGAAATGCTAGAATGGACTTTGTGGTAAAATTCTGTGGTGCTGGATTTAAGTCAGAAATTTCCATATGAATTCATATGTATTTAGACAAACATGATAAATATAAAAATACAGAGATATGTATATAGGTATATGTGTATATACATTGTTTAGTATTCATGCATGCATTGACTAATTTTATCACCTAAGAAGGTGTAAAAAGTACAGAAACTCAGTAGTATTTAACAAATCTAGTGTCCAGACCTAGGTTTCAAAATACCATTCTCTAATAAAAGGAACCAAACTCCCTGGATAACTGATTTATTCTAGGGCTGTAAAATGGAAAATATAAGATGCTGCTACTGCTGCTGCTGCTAAGTCGCTTCAGTAGTGTCTGACTCTGTGTGATTCCATAGATGGCAGCCCATCAGGCTCCCTGGTCCCTGGGATTCTCCAGGCAAGAATACTGGAATGGGTTGCCATTTCCTTCTCCAATGCTTGAAATTGAAAAGTAAAAGTGAAGTCGATCAATCGTGTCTGACTTGTAGCGACCCCATGGACTGCAGCCTACCAGGCTCCTCCGTCCGTGGGATTTTCAAGGCAAGAGTACTGGAGTGGGGTGCCATCACCCTCTCCAAATGAGTCTGGAGTAATTCAAAGCGTCAGAAGGTAAGAAAGTGCTAAAAGAAGGGAGATAAAAATGAAAAAAGAAAAGGAAAAGAATGGATATTGGTGTTCCCAAAGGACACAGGAGCTAAATAGAAAGAGATCTCAGCTCCTAATGGACAAAGTGGGGACAATTTGAGTGATACAATACAGTACTATTACATTATAAACCAAAAAAAATTAAAAGCATCCATCACTCCATATGGATATTTGCAACTGATTTAATTAATTAGATAACTCTTCCTTAGAGAAAAATTCCAATTAATAAATGTAGAAAAAAATAAAGGAACTATAAATGAAATCACCATTATAAACCCACATCAGTATTGTTATCATTATCCAACAATGAAAGCTAAAATTAATGAACAAACTTTAATGAACATAGATGTTTGTAGAAGCTCAACATATTCTTTCTTCCTCCCATATATAGTAATTCAAATGACAGTTTCAACATATTTTAACAAAGTATTTGACTGTTGCTGAGGATGAAACTCCAACTTTGGCTACCTAATGTGAAGAGCTGACTCATTGAAAAAGTCCTTGATGCTGGGGAAAAAAGGAAGGCAAAAAGAGAGAGAGGCGACAGAGGCTGAAATGGTTAGATTGCATCACCAACTCGATGGACATGAATTTGAGCAAACTCCGGGAGATAGTGAAGAACAGGAGAGTCCCTGGGACCACAAAGAGTAAGACACGACTTAGCAACTGAACAATAGCAACAAATTATTTGATACTCTTCTCTTTGGCAGGCAGAGCTCTTCTCTTTATTTCAGGCTGGACTTAGTGATTCACTTCTAATGAATAGAATGTAAACAGGAAAAATAAGGAGAAACCTGGCTAGCACCATCTTAACTAGAGGCCAATGTTAATATAACCAATAATAAATATCTTGATAATATATGCACACCCTTCTGTGACATGATGAGCCTTAGAAAATAAAGACAGTGTTTCATTCCAGGCCAGAGGGCAGATTAGTTATCTTCCTAATAACAAATATAATGAAAACTATGTTTCTCGAAGGGACAGAGGCTGGGCAGACATGTTAGCAGATCTCTCAAAAAGGTCTTTCCTAAACATGGATTTCCACTGCTGTGCATATTTCTATAACATAAGCTGGAGACTTCATCAGAAACACTCATGTATAAATGACATTATATTGAATGCCATTTATGATATATAATTTTATATATGAATGAAAAGATCCATTAGTAGTTAGAATGCATATTACTCTTACTTGAAATTTATATAATGAATTTGTGTAAACTGAAGTTTAAAATTTGCCTAAAAGGATGTAATCAGTCAAAATGAACCAATAGGTGCTAGTTCATAAATAAAAGTCAATTTGACCTGCCAAAGGCTTAAAAACCAGATAGTGGTAAAACAAGAATATTGAGGTTACTTGATTTAAATTCAGTAGTTTTTTTCCCCAAAATTTATTCATAGTAGTTTCCTTTAAATGAAAATAAAATAACGGACATCAAATAAAATGTTTTATATTATTAATTAGTAATTTTGTTGTTGTTGTTCATTTGCTTTGACAATGAATGGAGATATAGCTTTAGGTAATTGGATGGTCTTCTTGTTAAATTATCCAAGAACATTTGATTAATCTTTTTTCATTCTTGACAGGACACGGCAGAATGCTGCCACTATCATACCAATCTCTGGATCTTACTCATAGAAAGATAATCTTTTTTTTTTAGAGTGTATTCTTTCACAGTTTTATACTTATTGATGATTTATAGATTTGACTGTGATATTAGCTGCTCAAAGAAGCATCATTTTTCTTATTTGAATCTTAGATTTTTTTAACAATGCATACCTATATAATTAAAGAGCATTGTGTTTGTTTATCATGTGCTGTGGTATTTAACTTTACATTTCCCTTAGTTTCCTCATTGTTTTGAGGGACTTTAAATTGACTTTATGAAATTAAATCAAGGGGGTACCTATATATTTATGATATCTGTTAAAGAGCAAAATATTGCTGGGTGGTATCTAGATATCAAATTATAATGATACAGGCACTGTAATCTTTTGTGAAATTATGAACTACTTTTAATGGAGAACTAAATGACCTAACTATTGCCCCTCAATTTTCTCTCTTTCTCTCTTAATATGTTTTTAAGAATATTTATAACTTATCCAAAATTTATCCCTCTTATTCTTTAACTTTTGGCAAGATTTAGTTAAAATTTAACATTGTAATTAAATATTATAAAACATTACAAGCCACTTCCCAGGTGGCTCAGTGGTAAAGAATCTGCCTGCCAGTGCAAGAGCTGCAGGAGATACAGGTTTGATCCCTGGGTTAGGAAGATCCTTTGGAGGAGGCAACTCATTCCAGTGTTCATCCTTGGGAAATTCCATGGACAGAGAAGCTTGTTGGGCTACAGTCTATGGAATCATAGAGTTGGACATCACTGAGCGACTGAGCACACATACACACAAAAATATTACAAATAGTAATATATTCAAGTCAAACACTATATCACACTATATTACAGAACAAGTATAAAGTGAGAAATTAATTGGAAAATGGAACAAATGGTCATCCCATGCATTTTGGAAGTAAAAGAAAGCATGTGTGGCTTTAAGAGGCGTTACGGGGAGTAAAAGTTAGGAGAGCTAGAAGGAAAGAGGGTAATGAGCACACTATGCAGAAAATTTGTAGTATATTTGTCATTTTCTTGAAAATATTGGGAAACCATTGAAAGATTCTAATGACATGAACAGATTTATTTTTTAATACAGACTTTGGTTTCTAATAAGAGAAGCGATTGCAAAAAGGTCAGAGTAGATGCTATGTAATAGTCAAGTGCTTATTGGAAAATCCTTTTCACTCGCTCTCTTTCATATGTGTGTTTGTATGCATGTATTTATACATATATATGTATATATGAATACCAGTTGACCCTAGAAAAACATGGACTTGAATTACACAGATCCATTTACACTCAGATCTTTTTCATTAAAGAGTGCTACAGTACCACCAGACCCACAGTTGTTGAATTCACCAATGGAACTCCAGATAGGGAAGGCCAACTATAAAGTTATACTTGAGTTAGTTTTTGACTTCATGAGGGATCAGCACTTCTAACTACTGTGTTGTTCAATCATCAATTATCTATCTATCTTTCTAGTTAACTATCTGTCTATGTTGTTTAGGCACTAAGTTATATCTGATTTTTTTGGAAACCCATGGACTGTTGGCTATCAGACTCCTTGTGTCTGTGGGATTTCCCAGGCAAGAGTATAGGAGAGGGTTACCATCTCCTTTTCCAAGGGATCTTCTTGACCCAGGGATTGAACCCACGTCTCCTGTGTCTCCTGAGTTTGCAGGAAGGTTATTTACCACTGTGCCACCAAAGAAGACACACATATATGCTGGGAGCCAGCGTGGGAATCCCACCCGTGAAACACTCACGTGGCAGAAATCCGATGGACAAGGCGATTTGGATCTCAGAGATTCCCCCTGAGTTTCCCTGAGGATCTACACCCCCCAAAATAAGGAAACCCGAATATGCCTGCNAAGTGGGTGCCGGTGGCCCACGTAGATGGTGCAAACCTCTTGTCTCGAGGTTTTATTGGCTTTCCACATAAACCAAGTTATTCAGCCTCTTTTCTCCACTTAATTTTCCTACTACACTATTTCTTCCTAATCTAATCTTCTATTAATAAATATATACTTCTAAGACGCCAACTCCGTCCATGCTTTGAATTTCCTGTACCTGCCGGGGCTGGACCCCGGCACATATATATGCATAGATAGTTAACAGATGACAATATTGAAATTAAATATTAAGACTCAGGTAGGCCAAAGGATGAATTATCCTGGTATAAATGGCCTTTGTATTCCAGGTTAGCAGCATTGAATAGAAATAATGGGTCAATCAAAGGCAGTTTATTCAGTCTTGATAGATGAAGTGGGAGTGTGGACAAGAAAAAGGTCATGTCACACATTAGAGGGGTGCAAGAAAGCCAGAACAGTATCTTCTAGGAGATAGGAATTTATTGATTGATTTTAAATTAGGACATGCCATGCTTGGTTTTACATTTTAAAAAGCTGAATTAATTTAAAGCCACACTTGGAGCAGGGAAACCAGTTAGGAAGCTACTGGCTTGGTCTGGGTGAGAGATGCGAAGCCAAGATAAAAATGACTATAGAGCTACCATATCTGACTAATTGCAACTAAGGACAACAGTAGTGCATTTCCTCCATTAATTTAATAAAGAACAAGTTTTAGTTACAGATATACAAATTTTTCATATTTGTAAGATTATAGATTCATTAACTCAGCAGTGATCCCAAGAGCCGGGAGCAAATGATCAATGATCGAATTGGCTATAAACCCCAACCAAAGCCCAACAATCGCTCATCTCAGTTTGGAAGTTTTGAGTTTTAGAGGTGGATTATCTTAAAAGACACTTCATCCTTAGAGCAAAGCTATGACAAACCTAGACAGAATATTAAAAAGCAGAGGGATTATTTTGCCAACAAAGGTCCATCTAGTCAAAGTTATGGTTTTTCCAGTAGTCATGTGTGGATGTGAGAGTTGGACCCTAAAGAAAGCTGAATGCCAAAAAATTGATGCTTTTGAACTGTGGTGTTGGAGAAGACTCTTGAGGGTCCCTTGGACTGCAGGAATATCAAACCAGTCAATCCTAAAGGAAATCAATTCTGAATAGTCACTGGAAGGACAGATTTTGAAGCTGAAGCTCCAGTGCTTTTATCACCTGCTGCAAAGAACTGACTCATTGGAAAAGACCCTGATCCTGGGAAAGACTGAAGGCAGGAGAAGAAGGGCGTGATAGAGGATGAGATGGTAGGATGGCATCATCAACTTGATGGACATAAGTTGGGAGTTGGTGATGGACAGGGAAGCCTGGCTTGCTGCAGTCCATGGGCCTGCAAAGAGTTGGACTCAACTGAGTGATTGAGCTGAACAGAAATTCATAATGCCTTCAAATAAATTTGTAATATTTCAAGTTCATAACACCTTAAAACCCAGATTTTAAGACTGGTTTGTGATAACACTAGAAAAACAATAATTTCATAAGTGGATTATAAAACTTATGCTTCAGAAATATGCATATAATATAAATCTAAATTGTATAATGTAGGGAAATGACATTAAAATGTAATATCTGACAGGAACTACAAGAAAGATAAAATTTACATATTTTCCCTCAGAAGAGGTTGAAACTGAACGTGTCCTTTTATTGATGCAAACATTGATAGAGACAAATCATATCAGCACAGTTAGTGATTTGTAGTGTCTGAAATTAACAGATGCAGAATGTACTGAGCAATTCTCCATGTGATGATTAAAAATTCAGTGAAGTAATGATCTTGTCACATCTAATGGAAAGCAGCATTCAAGATAAGCAGATTCACATGCACATTTGTAGCATTTTCCTCTTTTAGGAAAGACTGCAGCAACTTTATATTGAAGTAAACATGATTCAATGAAAGTTCACACTTAGGCTTGTAAATTACTGTTCTGATCCACATGTCAATTTGCATAGGCTTTTAGAAACTCTATGATACTTAAATAAGCAAAACATAATCAGAATGTTGAAAAATATCCAATTTAATTAGTCAAAATATTGGAACTGCTAACTTCAATTTGGTTTTTCAATATAATTTTATCTGATACAAAGAGTTCTGGGAATCATACTGTAACAGGGACATGAATCAAAATTTGGAATTGACTGATTTTGGTGAAAATTCAGAAAATGCTCATAAAGTCCAAAAACCTAATTATGTTTTAGTAAGGAAGGGGTATTGGAGTTCTTTTCAAATACACAAATATCTGTATGTTAGCTAAAATATTCAACTTCTCTGATAACTTATAGCAAATAATTCTTATGAGTGGATGAAAACTTCAGTCTGACTTCAGTTCAAAATAAGCAAAGATTTCAAATTCTCATTGATATTTAAGTAGAGAAGTTGCCATCAACAAGAGAGTAAATTGCTCATTATTGAAGGAGTTCAAGGGCACAATGGCATTATAAAAAGAAATGCCAATCTATTCTTGTTATTTCACTCCATTCATTTAAATAGATTCCAATATTCAGTGACTCGACTTGGAGCTTTAATCCCCCTAGGATGATCCAACCATGGAAGATACAGGATATTATCTTCTATCAGGTGAAAGCCTAAATCCTAAGGGATTTCCTGACTTGCAGCAGTAATCACTATTTTATTTCGAGTTCCTAGAGCTTAAATTATATTTGGGGATGAAACTATTGATGACTCCTTATATTTCATAAAAATATTTATGAAAAATAAGCAAAATTTTTCATATTATTTCTGATCACCAAAGATTAACAATCAAAGGTTTATGAGAAATAATTTTAAAGTTTACTCTCAAATAGTTTAAGAATTATTAGGAATGTAAACATCAAAGTTTTGAGGTTTGTTTTCTTCTTAAGCAATTTTTGATGTTTAGAGGATTTCTGCTCATTTGTGAATGAGATGAAAAGGAGGATGGAAATAGAGTTGGGCCAAAACCCTTCAATTTTAGTTTATTTGATTTCATTTATACTATTTATATGAGCAGGTATATTTACCTTTAATTTAATTCTATCCATTTACTTATTTTTTTAGATTTTCTTGTATTTTAAGTCATTTTCTTTGCTTTTTCTAAACTTAGAAGAACAAAACAAACATGTACACACACACTCACATATGTGTGTGTGTGTATGTCTGTGTCTGTGTGTCTGTGTGTGTGTGCTTAGCCATGTTCAACTCTTCACTACCCATGGACCGTAGCCTGCCATGCTTTCTCTGTCCATGGAATTTTCCAGGCAAGGACACTGGAGTGGTCTTCGGTTTTCTATTCCAGGTGAATTTTCTCAGCTCAGGAATAGAATCAAGGTCTCTTGCTTTTCCCACTGCGTCACCAGGTGGCACAGATGGTAAAGAATCAGCCTGCAATGCAGGAGACCTGGGTTTGATCCCTGGGTTGGGAAGAACCCCTTGAAGAGGGTATAGCAACCCATTCCAGTATTCTTGCCTGGAAAATCCCTATGGACAGAGGAGCCTGGAGGGCTACAGTCCATGGGATCACAAAGAGTCAGACACTATTGAACAACTAAGCTCATCACAGTGCACACACACACACACAGACACACAGACACACATACATAATATACACACACTACATATATACTATATTGAAATAATGCAATTAATGAAATAAAATTATTCGGTAATAGCATTCAACATGCTTTTCACAAGTCATGTTCCTAATAAACAAGTCTTAAATGGATAGATACTATACTATGTTTATCGTCTTACTGTATCTTTGTTAAAAATGTTAGATTTACTTTGCCTCTTATGTAAAGACTTAAAAGATTTAACCAAACATATAAAGTTTTTGGTCAAAAATTAATGAATTTATAAAAATTGCAAGAAATTAAATTAAAAAATTCTATGATGTTAAATAATACCAGAAATGACTGAAAGAATATGAAAATATGTTCATATTTATTTGAATGTAATAGCTATAATCTAAGGATTGATCTGAGCTTTATTAATAGAAATTTGATTTCATTACAACTCAAAATAGACATGCGTTCATAAAGTTCAGGCTTCCCCTGTGGAGACAGTGGTAAAGAATCTGCCTGACAATGCAGGAGATGTAATAGACGTGGCTTCAATCTCTGGGTCAGGAAAATCTAGAGGAAGAAATGCCAACCCACTCCAGTATTCTTGATTGGAGAATCACATGGACAGAGGAGCCTGGTGGGCTACAGTCCATGGGGTTACAAAGAGTCGGATGTGACTAAAGTGACTTAGCAAGCAGCAGCAAAAAAATTCAAAGACGGAAACGGTGTGCATATTTAAAATCCTGAAAGATGATGCTCTTAAGTACTGCACAAAATATGCCAACAAGCCTGGAAAATTCAGTAGTGGCCACAGGACTGGAAAAGGTCAGATTTCATTCAAACTCCAAAGAAGAGCAATGCTAAAGAATTTTCAACATACCATACAATTGCCCTCATTTCACATACTAGCAAGGATAAGGTCAAAGTCATTCAGCAGTAGGTGGATCGAGAACTTTCAGATGTACAAACTGGGTTGTACAGAAGTAGAGGAACTAGAGATATAACTGCCAACATTCATTGGAACATGAAGAAAGCAAGGGAATTCCAGAAAAACATTTCTGTTTTCTTCATTGACTACACTAAAGCCTTTGACCATGTAGATCGCAACAAACTGTGGAAAATTCTTCAAGAGATGGGAATACTAAACCACCTTACTTATCATCTGAAAAAGCTGTACACAGATAAAGATGCAACAGTTACAACTAGATGTGAAACAATGGACAGGTGGCAAATTAGAAAATGAGGGTGACGTGGCTGTATATTTTCACCCTGTTTATTTAACTTCTATTCAGGTCACATTATGCAAAATGCAGGCTGGATAAATTACAAGCTGGAATCAAGATCACTGGGAGAAATATTAACAACCTGAGATATGCAGATGATACCACTCTAATGGCAGAAATTGAAGAGGAACTAAAGAGCCTCTTGATGAAAGTAAAAGAGGAGAGTGAAAAGTTGGCTTGAAACTCCACATTCATAAAACTAAGATCATGTCATCTGGTCACATCACTTCGTAGAAAATTGATGGAGAAACAGTGGAAACAGTGACAAACTATTTTTCTGGGCTCCAAAATCACTGCAGATGGTGACTGCAGCCATGAAACTAAAAGATGTTTTCTCCTTGGAAGAAAAGTTATTACCAACCTAGACAGCATATTAAAAAGCAGAGACATTACTTTTCTGACAAAGGTCCGCATAGCAAAAGCTATGGTTTTTCCAGTAGTCAGGTACAGACGTTAGATAAAGACCACAAAGAAGTCTGAGTGCTAAAGAAATGAATCTTTTAAAAAGTGGTGCTGAAGAAGACTCTTGCGAGTCACTTGGACTGTGAGGAGATCCAATCAGGCCATCCTAAAGGAAATCAGTCCTGAATATTCATTGGAAGGAATGATGCTGACGTGGAAACTCCAGTACATTGACCCATTGATGCAGAGTACCCTCATATGAAAAGACCCTGATGCTGAGAAAGATTGAAGACGGGAGGAGAAGGGGATGACAGAGGATGAGATGGTTGGATGGCATCACCGACTCAATGAATATGAGTCTGAGTAAACTGAGTTTGTGATGGACAGGGAGGCCTGATGTGCTGCAGTCCATGGGGTCACAAAAAGTCAGACACAACTGAATGACTGAACTGAACTGAATATATATATGTATAATTTGTACAGCCAACACATGGGTAAAACATTAATTTATCAGTAAATTTTATTTAAAAACTGGATTCTAAGTCAATCATTCAGTGAAATATTACCTTATTTATTCTGTTCAGGCTTGACTCATTAGTATTCTATTTTATGTTACAGCATTTTCTTTGTAACCTCTATATAATAAAAATTCAGAGATAATTCTCTTAATCACAATAAAGCTATGTACTCAACTATGTGAAGAACACTTTAAGCCCTATGAAGAAAATAAGTGGTATATTGTAGAGCAAAAGATATTCTGTTATGTATTGAGTATATTTTAATGTACTTGAGGCACTTTGTTTTGTTTTTCCCCTTAAGTGTTAACTGTCCTCTTTTCTTGTGTGATTAGTAAGATTAGGTGAAAATATATTTACATAGTGCTTAAGCTATGAATTTATTTTCTAGAAAGAGTTGAGGTAGTTGGAAGAAAATTATGTAACAAAATAAAAGTCAAGAAATGTCTGAATTATAGTGCTGTGAGACCACTAGTTATGTCAACTCCAATGTGAGAGGCCTGTTATAGTTGTATAACCCAGGGCCCTGGACATATTACATCCATGTTTTACAAAATTTAAATCTTTACCTGTTTTAGGAATTCTACTATAAAATGCCTTGCCGAAAGGATTGAGAAATTGAGTTTTCAATGTAATAGTTACTGGAGTACTTGGATAAACATATTTGTTATAACAGTTTAAAAGGAAATAGAAGTTATAGGTTTCAACATACTGAACTAAATGTTCTAATAAAATGAGAGGCTGAGAGATAAATAAAAACTATGGAAGGAAAAATGCAAAAGAGAATGTGATAATGCAAATATTGCACAGTACAAATCTGACGGGCAAAGCATATTGATGCATGAAGCTTGGGAAATGTTTGTGAGCTTGGAACTTAGAAGACAATTATTTAGAATTTATAGTTTGGCCTTTAATAGCGATAATGTCAAAATAAAACTTTAAAGCTTTCTTTATGCCTGGTGAGTATGATAAAAAAACACCAATTCTAAAATAAATTTATGACTGTGCAGCATTTCTGATATATCTTCCTACTTAATGTTTCCTTGGATGCAATGTTATTTTGAAAACTCTCAACTGAAGGCTCATAAAGTGATAAAAATGTCAACTGTTTTTCTGAACAAACATTTTTAAAAAGAAAATATATATTCTGGAAGTAGTCATTTACTTTTTACAACTGATATTATTATTTTGCTTAAATATTGTAAATTATTTTAATTCTCTAGAGTATCTATTGTTTTCAAATAGTTTTAGTTTTATTTGTGTTTGTTTCTGGAAAGTATTGTATAAAAATCTAGTTTATTGGTGTCAAGAACTTAGACATATAATTCAATGTATTTTCACATAAGTGAGTAAAGCAGTAGAGACATTTTAAAGTAAGTTAATCTTTTATTAAATATTTGTGAACTAAACAGTGAAGTGGAGAAGGCAATGGCACCCCACTCCAGTACTCTTGCCTGGAAAATCCCATGGACACAGGAGCCTGATGGGCTGCAGTCCATGGGGTTGCTAAGAGTCAGACACAACTGAGTGACTACACTTTCAGTCCTCACTTTCATGCATTGGAAAAGGCAATGGCACCCCACTCCAGTACTCTTGCTTGGAAAATCCCATGGACGCAAGAGCCTGATGGGCTGCTGTCTATGGGGTCGCACAGAGTTGGACACGACTGAAGCGACTTAGCAGCAGCAGTAAACAGTGAAATATTAATTTGTTGAATATATATATTCTTGGTTTCTCATCATCAGATCTACTTCCTTTGGAATATTGTGCTATAAATGCAATTTAATTAAACAGAAAGCAATATTGAAATCATTTTTTAATGATACAAACTTTATCTCATCCTGTATGAAACTTTACATCAAAAACTTTGTGAATATTTTTACCATAAGTTTAAAGAACAGTAACTTTCCTACAGTTAAATTTCCAAAAGCAATGTACAATTTAAGAACCTACAGCTAATATTCTATGATACTGCATCTATTGCAATTATTTCTTATATTTATAGACTATGCTTTCATCTTAAATAGCAGATAGGTTCTCAACAGTATATTTTGAATTCTCTTTGCTATGTATTTCTTTCAAGGTAAGGTTTATGTGGGCTATCAACTGCATAGGAGGGTATTACAAAGTTAAACCTTACTTACAGAAAAGATGTTTCACTGACTATGAATGATAAAAGTGAAACTGGAATACATTATGAGCAATAGAGCTCAGTCTTCATAATAAGGTAAAGTTTCCTCACAGGGCTGTATACATCTCCCCTTATGCATTTTGTATACTCAACTTGCTAGGTGGTAAGAAAAATAAAGTTTGAAAGGATTGTATAATTGAGGTTTCTGCTGTAATTATATGGAGAAGGTGATGGCACCCCACTCTCGTACTCTTGCCTGGAAAACCCCATGGACAGAGGAGTCTGGTAGGCTGCAGTCCATGGGGTCGCTACAAGTTGGACACCACTGAGCGACTTCACTTTCATTTTTCACTTTCATGCATTGGAGAAGGAAATGGCAACCTACTCCAGCATTCTTTCTTGGAGAATCTCAGGGACGGGGGAGCCTGGTGGGCTGCCGTCTATGGGGTCACACAGAGTCGGACATGACTGAAGCGACGCAGCAGCAGCTATATTACTGACCTTTCTTAATTTCTTATTTCACTATGATTAATAAACATTTCTTTATTGATAATTTCTATATCTCTCTAGATATTGTGCCATTTTGATTATTTTCTACATTATTGTTGATAAACCATCATTAGATAGCAAGCAAAATACCTTAGTGTAGTATAGACTAGAGCATAGACCCTAGAGACACGGTCACTAGGTCCACATGCCAGCTCTCCAACTTGTTGCTGTGCAACTTTGGATGAATAAATTAGTAGTTTGGTAACTAAGTTTTATCTGTAAAATGAATATAATGATAGTATGTTTTTCATGACTCTTTAAGAATTTAATGGGCCCATCACATAGTAAGTAAATATGTATTGTTTGAAATCATCATTACATTATAATCATATTGATGCTGATTTTATGCCTCTGCAATAGAAAAAAAAATAACTTAGCCATACATACTGAGACTTATTTTTAGCAAGTAGCACCTTCTTTAAAATACATGTACCTAGTAGAACTTGCATTATTTTCATAAAGCTTTTGTGAGGTACTTTCACATAGCATAAATGAATTTTGGTAAACACAAAATCCTTAGAGTCTTTTTAGTGTTGTTGTTCATCGCCTAAGTCATGTCTGACTTTTTGCAACCTCATGCCAGACAATGGCAACCCACTCCAGTACTCTTGCCTGGAAAATCCCATGACCAGAGGAGCCTGGTAGCCTTCAGTCCATGGGGTCGCTAAGAGTTGGACACGACTGAGTGTTTTCACTTTCACTTTTTACTTTCATGCATTGGAAAATGAAATGGCAAACCACTCCAGTGTTTTTGCCTGGAGAATCCCAGAGACAGGGGAGCCTGGTGGGCTGCCATCTATGGGGTCACACAGAGGCGGACACGACTGAAATGACCTAGCAGCAGTAGCAGCAGCAGACACTTCTGTACCCAACAGTCTCCTGAAAATTGTTCAAATTCATGTCCATTGACTCAGTGATGGTATCTAACCATCTCATCATCTGCAGATCCCTTCTCCTTTGCCTTCAATCTGTTCCAGCATCAGGGTCTTTTCCAGTGTGTCAGCTCTTTTCATCAGGTGCCCAAAGTATTGAAGCTTCAGCTTCAGCATCAGTCCTTCCAATAAATAGTCAGGGTTTATTTCCTTTAGGATTGACTGGTTTGATCATTTTGTTGTCCAAGGGATTCTCAAGTCTTCTCCAGCACTGTAATCGATTCTTCGGTGCTCAGCCTTCTTTATGGTCCAACTCTCACAGCCATACAAGACTACTAGAAAAACCATAGCTTTGACTATAGACCTTTTTCAACAAAGTAATGTCTTTGTTTTTAAAAACACTGTCTAGGTTTGTCATAATTTTCCTTCCAAAGAGCAAGCATCTGTTAATATCATGACTGTTGTCACCGTCCACAGTGATTTTAGAGCTCTAGGAAAAAAAATCTGTCACTGCTTCCACTTTTTCCCTTCTATTTGCTATGAAGTGATGGGACTGGATGCCATGATCTTCGTTTTTTGACTGTTGAATTTCAAACCAACATTGATAGCTTTTTCACTCTCCTCTTTATTAAGAGGCTCTTTAGTTAAAAGACGCTTTCTCCTTGGAAGAAAAGTTATGACCAACCTAGATAGCATATTCAAAAGCAGAGACATTACTTTGCCAACAAAGGTCCATCTAGTCAAGGCTATGGTTTTTCCAGTGGTCATGTATGGATGTGAGAGTTGGACTGTGAAGAAAGCTGAGCACCGAAGAATTGATGCTTTTGAACTGTGGTGTTAAAGAAGACTCTTGAGAGTCCCTTGGACTGCAAGGAGATCCAACCAGTCCATTCTGAAGGAGATCAACCCTAGGATTTCTTTGGAAGGAATGATGCTAAAGCTGAAACCTTAGTTCTTTAGCCACCTCGTGCAAAGAGTTGACTCATTGGAAAAGACTCTGATGCTGGGAGGGATTGGAGGCAGGATGAGAAGGGGACGACAGGATGAGATGGCTGGATGGCATCACTGACTAAATGGGCGTGAGTCTGAGTGAACTCCGGGAGTTGGTGATGGACAGGGAGGCCTAGTGTGCTGCAATTCATGGGGTCGCAAAGAGTCGGACACTACTGAGCAACTGAACTGAGCTGAAGTAGTTCCTCTTCAATTTTGCCATTAGAGTGGTGTCATCTATATATCTGAGGTTGTTGATATTTCTTCTAGAAATCTTGATTCAAGTTTATGATTCATCCAGCGTGGCATTTCACATGATGAATTCTGCATAGAAATTAAATAAGTAAGGTAATAGTATACAGCCTTGTCATACTACTTTCCCAATTTGGGATCAGTCAGTTGTCCCATGTCTGGTTCTATTATAACTGTTTCTTCTTGACTCAAATACAGGTTTCTCAGGAGACAGGTAAGGTGGTCTTGTATTCCCATCTCTTCAAGAAGTTTATTGTAGTCAATGAAGGAGAAGTAAATATTTTTCTGGAAACCCTTTGCTTTCTCCATAATCCAACAAATGTTGACAATTTGAGAGAGTCATAAAACACTACTATAATCAAATTTTACATCTCATCACTGCTGAAATTCCCTTGTTTCTTTTCATCCCTCATTCTTAACCTAGACAACTAATCATGTGCAAAGATGACATTTCATACATATGACATTATACTGTATTAGTATTTTTTGTATTGATTCTATTTTCTAGCACACCGTTTTGGGGATTTATATTTTCTGCTTATTATACTTCATTCACTGTTTCCCTAAGAAGTTTCCAATTGTATGGATATATTACTTTTTGTTAATCTATTCATCACTTGGTGAACCTTGGGTGTTTCTGGGTTGGAGTCAATTGGCCTATGGGCTTTGTAAGAATATATGTTTTTATTTATCTTGTGCAGATACACAGAAGTTGAATTGCTGGATTATTAGTAGAATATATTTTTATGAAATTTTGCTGAATTATTTTCCTCTGTGTCTCTAATATTTTGAATTTCTCCAACAGTGAATGCGTGTTCAGTAGGTAACAGTCCTTTAAAGTGGTATCTTTATTTTTTCTCTTCTTTTGAGATAACATTGATGTATGGCATCATTTGTTTGAATTCTACATTATATTTTAATTTCTGTTTACACTATGTTATGCTCACCACCAAAATGATTTCTCTTTGTGACTATACTGTTGACTCCTTTCACTATGCTAACCTCTATTCTGTTCTCTGTATCTATGTTTTTGTTTTTGTTTGGTTTGGCTGGTTCATTTATTCATTTTCTTATTTTAATATTTTGTGCATGAGTGATATCATATAGTTTGTTTTTCTCTGTCCAACATTTCATTTAGTATTATATCCTCAAAGTCCATCCATATTCTTGCCAGTTGCACAATTTTATCTTTTCTTGGCTAAGGAGTATTCCATTGTGTGTGTGTGTGTTTATAAAATCGTCACATAATCTTCTTTATCCATTTTTCTGCCAAGGGGAACTTAGATTGTTTCTATGATTTAACTATTATAAATAATGCTGCAATAAACATAGGTTGTATACATCTTTTTGAATTAGTAATTTTATATTCTTCAGCTCACTACCCAGAAGTGGAATCATTGGATTGTATATGATAGTAGTGTTATTCTTAATATTTTGAGAGTCTCCATACGGTTTTCCATAGTTCCACCAGTTTACATTGCCATCAATGTTTTTTTTTTTTTTTTCTCTCCACATCTTATCCAGTGCTTCTTATTAGTTATCTTTTTAATAAGACAGATTCTGAAAGATGTGAGGTGATATTGTGGTTTTGACTTGCATTTCTATAATAATTAGTGATGTTAAACATCTTTTCATGTGCCTATTGGGCATCTTGTATGTTTTCTTTGGGGAAGAGTATCTACTCAGATCATGCAATTGTGGCAAATTTATTGAAAACCTAACGTGTTCACTGGCAAATGCTGATATCTCCTTGGCAGGCTGTAAACTCAAATCTTTCCCTCTTCAGTGAAATTTTCTTTGTTTCTAAGAGGTCTTTCACTGAGGTTTCCAGTCTCCTGCCTAATACATCCTTAGATTTTGGCAAAGAAATATTTACAACTTCAAAATTGTTCTGTCATAAGTGGTATTATCCCCTTTAGTTTTTGTTGCTTCCATACTTCCCTAAGACTTGTTGCTTAAATGATTTTATATTATACTCACTTTTCTACATTTTTTTTCCAGTGGAATGTACTGTGTACTGTAAGCTACTTTATCTTGTTTGGAAATAAAACAGTCTCATCAGGTTTATAGTAAATTGTTTAATAGAGCTCATACAGTAAGATCTCTTATACTGCTATTTTTTTTCCTATAGATATATATTTTATTCATCTCTATGGTGATTTTAATAGAGTTTCAAGGAGAATAATATGTAAACTCATGTGCCAAAAACATCATCTTTAAGAGCCATCCATAACATTTGATACTTAATTAAGGAATAAATTTCATACTGTGAGTCTTTATGCTAAAAGTAGAGCATAAAATCTCACATTAGAATTAATCAGTGATAAATTGTTCTATGTGAACAAGTCAGTGTAATTAAAGAACAGGACCACATGAAAGTAATGTTTCAATTTATAACATCATTTTAACTTTATTCTTCAGAATAGCTAATATGTCTCACTAATCTGGGATAGTATATTGAAAAGCAGAGACATTACTTTGCCAACAAAGGTTCATCTAGTCAAGGCTATGGTTTTTCCAAAGGTCATATATGGATATGAAAGTTGGACTGTGAAGAAAGCTGAGCACCAAAAAATTAATGCTTTTGAACTGTGGTGTTGGAGAAAACTCTTGAGAGTCTCTTGGACTGCAAGGATATCCAATCAGTCCATCCTAAAGGAGATCAGTCCTGGGTGTTCTTTGGAAGGACTGACGCTAAAGCTGAAACTGCAATACTTTGGCGACCTCATGCGAAGAGTTGACTCATTGGAAAAGACTCTGATGCTGGGAGGGATTAGGGGCAGGAGAAAAAGGGGATCACAGAGGATGAGATGGCTGGATGGCATCACCAACTCGATGAACATGAGTTTGAGTGAACTCCAGGAGTTGGTGATGGACAGGAAGGCCTGGCATACTGCAGTTTATGGGGTCGCAAAGAGTTGGACACAGCTGAGTGACTGAACTGAACTGATCGGAACTGAATCAGGGTTCACAGCAGGAAATATCATGTTAATCAATTTTATAATAATGTATGCTTAAAATAAATATGGGCCATCAACATGGATGTTAATATTGATCTGCCTTTTAATTTTCCCTAGATATGTCTCTGCCATTTTTAATGGCTAAGAGAAAAGACATTTTAGTCACTATTACTTTTATTATTGACTTTCTGAAATTAACTTCAGTCTAATATTGAAGTTCTGATAAATGTAGCTTTATATGCTCTAAATGATAAACATACATTTTATTAAAATAAGGTATTAATAATTTAATGAGCATGAGATTTTCTACTTTTAAATTAATTCAAATGGGCAATAAATTGACTCAAAATATTTTATTTGATTATATCACTTATTCTGTTTTATATATTTTTATGAAAGTTGGTAATTATTAAAGACTCTGAAAGTGCCACAAAGATAAAGATTTTATTCTAATGCCAATCTTCCCAAATTTAATATTCGAAAGCTTTCTTCTCTCTCTCTCTCTCTTTTTAAATTTTGGATGTACTCTAGTGCTGTGACTTCAATTTCACTGAATCTTTAATTATGCAAAGTCTAATTGTAAAATTTAGTCATTTTTTAAATTTCAAATATGTGTTTCATCTCTAGAAGTCCCACTTGATCTTTTTCATTTCTTCTCAGACTTCCCAGGTGGCACAGTGGTCAAGAATCCACCTGCCAATGCAGGAGATACAACAGACATAGGTTCTACCATCGGGTCAGGAAGATCCCCTGGAGAAGGAATGGCAAACAAATCCAGTATTTTCCTGGGATAATCCCCTAGACAGAGGAGCCTGGTAGGCTACACAGTCCATGGAATTCCAAAGAGTCAGATATGACTGAGTCACTGAAGACACACAGACACAGGCATACACACACACACACACTTTTCATCATGATCGAGTCTTCTTTTTTACCTTGTCTATGAAATATAATTATTGTAACAGCTTTAACATCCTGGTCAGATAATTCTAATATTTCTGTCATTGAAATATGTTCCTATTGATGAAATTTTATCCGTTACAGGTTGAATTTTGTAGTTTTGTGTCTTCTTTTTGTACACTAGCTAATTTTTAAATTATGAACACAATATTTTGAATTTTATGTTGTCAGAAGCTAGGTTTTTTTAACCTTTAAATAATGCTGGCTTTTATTATTCTCAGGCACATTCAGATTTATTTAGAATCAATGTAAATCTTTTGATGCTTACTTTTAGATATGGTTTGTAGAGAAGGCTCTAGCACACAATTCAACAAAGAAAATAAATGGCTCCAATGAGCACATGAAAAGATCTTCAACATTTTACAGCTAACATTAGTCATTATGGAAATGCAAATCAAAACAATGAGATGCCATTTCATGCCCACTGGGATAGCTAAAATCACAAAAACAGTACATGTGTTAGTGAGAATGTGGTGAAATGGGAACTCTCACACATTGCCCCCAAGACTGTAAAATTGTGCAACCACTTCGGAAGAGTTTGGCAGTTCCTCAAAGTTTAGAGTTATCGTATAGCCCACAATCCTATTGCTAGGCAAGTTCCTGGTGGCTCAGAGGTTAAAGTGTTTGCCTGCAAGGCGGGGGACCAGGATTCAATCCCTGGGTTGGGAATACTCCCTAGAGAAGGAAATAGCAACCCACTCCAGTATTCTTGCCTGGAGAATCCCATGGATGGAGGAGCCTTGTAGGTTACAGTCCACGGGGTTGCAATTAGTCGGACACGACTGACTGACTTCGTTCACTAACTCACTGTGCCCAACAACCTATAGACTAGGGAATATTCTCAGAGAAAATATTCTCAGAACTTTTTATGGCACTCATGTATTTTGAGGTCTTTCCACCTGGTTTGTTGCAACTAGATGGGGAAACAGTGACAGACTTTATTTTTAGGGCTCCAAAATCACTGCAGATGGTGATTGCAGCCATGAAATTAAAAGATGCTTACTCCTTGCAAAGAAAGTTATGACCAAACTAGAGAGCATATTCAAAAGCAGAGACATTACTTTGCCAACAAAGGTCTGACTAGTCAAGGCTATGGTTTTTCAGTGGTCATGTATGGATGTGAGAGTTGGACTGTGATGAAAGCTGAGCACCAAAGAATTGATGCTTTTGAACTGTGATCTTGGAGAAGATTTCTGAGAGTCCCTTGCACTGCAATTAGATCCAACCAGTCCATTCTAAAGGAGATCAGTCCTGGGTGTTCTTTGGAAGGAAAAATGCTAAAGCTGAAACTCCAGTACTTTGGCCACTTCATGCAAAGAGCTGACTTCTTGGAAAAGACTCTGATGNGATCTTGGAGAAGATTTCTGAGAGTCCCTTGCACTGCAATTAGATCCAACCAGTCCATTCTAAAGGAGATCAGTCCTGGGTGTTCTTTGGAAGGAAAAATGCTAAAGCTGAAACTCCAGTACTTTGGCCACTTCATGCAAAGAGCTGACTTCTTGGAAAAGACTCTGATGTTGGGAGGGATTGGGGGCAGGATGAGAAGGAGACAATAGAGGATGAGATGGCTGGATGGCATCACCAACTCGATGGCCGTGAGTCTGAGTGAACTCCAGGAGATGGTGATGGACAGGGAGGCCTGGCGTGCTGCAATTCATGGGATTGCAAAGAGTCGGACATGACTGAGCAACTGGACTATTGCAACTAGATTATTCCCTAAGNGGGGCACCCTTAGAGATTCAAGAGGATGCCGGTGGCCCACGTAGATGGTGCAAACCTCTTGTCTCGAGGTTTTATTGGCTTTCCACGTAAACCAAGTTATTCAGCCTTTTTAATTTTCCTACTACACTATTATTTCCTAATCTAATCTTATATTTCTGAATAAATGAGTTTTCCTCGCCTATCTGTCTCCCCTTCGAATCACCCTGGATCCACCGGGGCTGGACCCCGACACTTTCCTACATGTGTAGATCAGTAACAGCCAAATATTTAAGGGAACATTTCTGCAGAACTCTGAAATGCATACTTCGTGTCTCTCTCTCTTTTGCTCTCTCCCTATTCCCTCCCCCCCTCTCTTTTTTTTCCAACACTGCACCCTGCAAATTCTGGCCTAGGCTTTACTGTACTATGAAATTTATCTGTTCAGTTAAGCTTTGTTGTGGTCTTGCTCTCTATGTTGCTGCTCCAAAACTGTTTATATTCATTAAGTCAATAGCAGGCCTTCTTGCTGGTTCCGAATCTCCCAGAGAACATTGTTCTGCGTTGAGAAACATCTCTTTACATTTTTTGTCCAGTGTTCTAATTTCCATATAGTGTGGGTTAAACATAGTACCTGTTACTTTATTCTGACTATATCAAAAGTCCTAGAAAAGCTTTTTTATTCATCAAAATTTGTCTTAACCACAAAAAATTGAAAATGAATGAATAAAAACTGAAATTTATTATTTAACTTAATAAAAATACAAAAATATATCAGAAATATAAAATTTATCTAATTTTTTAAAATGTGTTTTTTCTTTTGGATTGCAGCCATTCTGACTGGCATGAAATGGTACCTCACTGTGGTTTTGATTTGCATTTCTCTGATAATGAATTATGTTGAGCATCTTTCTTGTGTTTGTTAGCCATCTCTATGTCTTCCTTGGAGAAATGTCTATTTAGTTCTTTGGTCCATTTTTTGATTGGGTCGTTTGTTTTTCTGGAATTTAAATTTAAAAAAAGAAAATGAAAGTTAAAAAAATGAGATTTTCTTCGAAGACATCTTTGAATATGTAAGCTAAAATTGATAGAGAGCCTTTCATTGATCACAGAATTCAGTATATTAAAATAAATTAGTCATAGAAATTGATAATTTCAATTTGCCTATTAAGGAGATTATCAATGGAGTAGTGAAAGTCCAGCATTATGTATAAATTATCTGGTTGACACATGCCAGGAGCCACCACGGGAGATCCCACCCATGACAAAGTCATATGGAAGAGAACTGTTAAGCAAGGCTTCAGAAGTCAAGGGACTCCCTAGGCTTTCTCGAGTATCTACCCCAAAACCAGAATCTGTCTGTTTTACTATTTCATGACTTTCACCAACTCCTCTGACATTAATAGGGGCTAACCCTGACCACCTTTCTCTGGAGAAAATCAACTTAGGGCTATAGCTAATAAGTCTCCTGGGCATGAGAGGAATATTTCAAATCAAACCCCCTGTTAGCATTCTAGCTTCCTTAGCAGGTATATCCAGACTCTTATAGCTACACATGTGATTATTACAGCCTCCCAACTGTGAGAGGCACAGAAAGCCTAAAACATAGAGCCTATTCAAAGAGTTAAAAGTTATTAGAGTAGTGCTGATGTAGGATTTCATTTTGGACCAATGCTTGTTGCTAAGTTCCCATATCTCTTATCCACTGTGCACCTGGGAATACATTAGTTAACATAGTGAGAATGTAAGAAAAACAAGTGTAACCTTGAATTTAACCATAACAGACTTTTGAGCTAATTGGTTCTTTCTTGTAACTCACTGCATCTTTGCTATGTGAAAAACATAACTCTGTTTGGTATTTTCTGAAGCTGACATAGATTAGAAACATAAAGAAAAAATACTTTGAGGGAAAATAAGTTTTCTGGTTGAGCAGCCTTTATCAAGAGGGTCATAAAATGTTCACAGGCCTCAAAGGCCAGAAGATACTGTACACAACATCATTTGTGGGAAAGGTATGCATAAAAATCCTGGTTTTGATAAGGGCTAAACTGCTGGAATGTTTGGGCTGATTCTGTATGATCTTGCATTTTTCATTTCCCTCTGTGTATAAGGCAAGGTATAAAAGTACCCTTTGAAAACAAAGCTTTTGGGCCTCGCTCACCAAAGCAGCTTAGTCACCCCATGCTTTTTCTACTATCTTTCTTTTTCTCTGTCTCTCCCTCTCCCTCTCTTTTACAGGCTGATCCCTTGGAGCATAGAGGCTCCCTGCGTTCACTTATCTGCCCGGGTTTCTAAGACCTGAATGGGAAGACATTTTGTGTCTTCACTCCCTCTGGAGACTGGGAGGGCATCTGGAGCCTCCATGAACAGGGCAAACTTCTTGTCTTGGAGTATTATTGGTTTTCTATGTAAACCAAGGAATATCAGCTTCTTTCTCTCCTCTGTTATCTTATCTACAACATTCTTTCCTTATCTCTCTCTCTAAATCAATCGCAATCACCGATGCCTTTCCTCCTTTGGGTTTCCCTGGATCCTGCAGGGGCTGGACCCCAGTGGACACATATTTGAAAGTAGAGCTTTGTCAAAATGTTAGTAGCTAGATTCTAGGAAAAACTAAGAATATTTCTTTTTTTCTTTTGATTTATTTTTAAAGATTATTTCCTTGAAAGACAGTACATGAGTGAGCAAAAAGTGTATATTCTCTTATAAATATGTATTCTATAATATATTATGTAACCCTGGAGAACATGAAGTTAAAGTTTTAAAACACTGGAATAGCTTTAACTCTATAATTGCTTAATGAAATAAAATAATTGCTTTTATTAATACTACACATGACTTGGCCCAGTGATTATTTCCTAAGAATGTTTTCTGAAAATGAATAAAGATAAAGCAATTTTTACTAAAATGTTTATGATTGACTTATTATTACATATTAACAATAATGCCACCAGTATAAAAAGTAGTCTTTGAGCCTGAGCTCATTCAACAGTATTATCTCTGTCATGGTCAGTTCAATTTGAATCTACACTATATTCTAAATATTATATTAAATTAAAGAAAAATATTAGGTACAATTGTTACAGAAGCTAAACTTATCTAAATTCAAAAACTACACATTATTAAATTAACATTTTTGCCATTAAGTTAACAGTGATGTAAATAGTACTTTTTTCTGTTTAACACATTGTGTTTAATGAAGTTGAGTTAAATCATCAAGATTCATTTAACTTGTTAACAATCTAAATTACAGTCAAACTGAGACAGCCCAGTACTACCATTTATCCATTTTATATTTTAATCTGAATAGAAATTTCTGAGGAAGGAATAATAGTACAAACTGGAGCTCAAAAAGTAAATACTTAGAAGCTTCCCGGTTCATATGAATTCACAGTCTATCCAGTGCTCACAATTTTAGATCCAAAATATTTTTTACTTACTGATTGTAACAGACAAACTAATGTCTGTCCACCCAATGTTCCCACCATAATGCTGTGACTACATTATGTAGAAAAAGGGGACTTTTCAGATGAAACCTACTTATTTTCAAACAAGTAAAATACAGACTCCATGAAGAAAACAAGGATGACTTCTTAGCTTTGGGTAGCAATCCTGGAAGTTTTCCTCCAGCTCAATCAGTAAAGAATTCACCTGCAATACAGGAAATGCAGGCTGGATCCCTGGGTGGGAAGATTCACTGGAGAAGGAGACAGCAACCACTACAGTATTCTTGCCTGGGAAATCTCATGGACAGAGGAGCCTGTTGGGCTACAGCCCGTGGGTTTGCAAGAGTGGGACACGACTTAGCTACTAAACTACTACCACTAATCCCAGGGGACAAAGAGTAATTCTCAAGTCTTAAAACATAATACTGTTTATTTTATATGAATTTTGAAATTGATTGAAATTAATAATTCCTTTTGCCTTCCATGATCTCTTGTTTACAAATGAAAATGTCTAAAATTGATATCCTGTGGTTGTCCCATGAACTGTATTTTGAGAGCACATTGCTTTTTGCTTGATTTTTACAGGTTCAAAGACATAAAATATTTTTTTCCCCTTTAAATGATTGCATACAGAACCGCACCTATATATACTTTATTAACTTATATGGTGAGATTTGGGATTTTGAGCTGTTGAGATTTGTAGCACAGTCTGGCAATGATAACCCACTCCAGTACTCTTGCCTGGAGAATCCCAGGGATGACGGAGCCTTGTGGGCTGCCGTCTACGGTGTCGCACAGAGTCAGACACGACTTAAGCAACTTAGCAGCAGCAGCTGGACTTACACCTTTGAACTTGTGATAATTTGATATCACGACTCAAAACTAGTAAAATCACATAAGATATAAGATATAAGAGTTTATGAAAGTATGATTATTTTCCTTTTCAATAATGAACCAAACTGACTATTTAATTTACCATTTTAGTGTAAATACACACTAACATCTTCCAAAGAAAATTAACTTTTTGTTAATTTCAATAGTCAATAAACAATAAAAAACTAAAAAAAAAACATATAAATGATTTATTTCAATAATAGATATTTATTTAGGACTTTTTCATGGACATTTATTGTGATAAATGATTAAATGTTTGCATTACACAGCTGTTGACTTCTTTGATCATGTGTGTGTGCATACATAAGTTGCTTCACTCATGTCTGACTCTGTGACCCTATGGGCTATACTCCACCATATTCCTCTGTCCAGGGATACTCCAGGCAAGAATACTGAAGTGGGTTGCCATGTTCTCCTTCAAGGGATGTTCCCAACTTAGGGATGGAACCTGTGTCTCCTGTGGCTCATGAAAGGCAGGCAGATTCTTTACTGCTGAGCCATGGAGGAAAGGCTTCCTTGGTCATATGTAAATAAAAATAATTCTCAAGAATAAACTATAACTATTTTTGTGCATGTAAAAATCATCATGTATTGGTAAAATTTAAATGTCTGCATTAAAACATAAAAATTGTTATCAATATAATATTTAAATTTTATACTTTAAAGTAATGACTGTACTTAAAACAAAGAAAAATTCTCTTAAGAATCAGGCAATATAAAAATTTAGAAAAATAGTAAAATAATAAAAAACTATTGAAAATGTTAAATCAGCGTTAAAAAATAGATAACATTTTTCATGAATTGACAAGGATATTTTCATTGCAAAATATGTTAAGCAAATTTCTTAAAATGTGCAAAATTATTGATGTACAAAAACACAAATTACAGTTTTATTAAAATAACAATGATAACAAGTAATCTCAATGGCCAGTATTAGTTAAATAAGATATTATAAGGTGTTTTTACCTATCAAAATTGCTTTTATTTTTATTTTTTCTTTATTTTTAAATTTTAATTTTATTTTATTTTTTTTACTTTACAATACTGTATTGGTTTTGTCCTACATTGACATGAATCCACCACAGGCGTACATGAACTCCCAACCCTGAGCCCCCTTCCCACCACCCTTCCCATATCGTCTCTCTGGGTCATCCCAGTGCACCAGCCCCAAACATCCTGTATCCTGTATCAAACCTAGACTAGCTTTTCGTTCTTACATGATAGTATACATGTTTCAATGCCATTGTCCCATATCATCCCACCCTTGCCCTCTCCCACAGAGTCCAAAAGACTGTNACCCTGAGCCCCCTTCCCACCACCCTTCCCATATCGTCTCTCTGGGTCATCCCAGTGCACCAGCCCCAAACATCCTGTATCCTGTATCAAACCTAGACTAGCTTTTCGTTCTTACATGATAGTATACATGTTTCAATGCCATTGTCCCATATCATTCCACCCTCTCCCTCTCCCACAGAGTCCAAAAGTCTGTTCTTTACATTTGTGTTTCTTTTGCTGTCTCGCATACAGGGTTATCACTACCATCTTTCTAAATTCTGTATACACAGTGATAGTACAAATAAATGTTTTTATGCATTTATAAAGTTGCAGACATGCCTAATATAATATTAAGCACATATATATATATATATAATATTAATATAACTTTCAGTCAGTTCAGTTCAGTTCAGTCACTCAGCCATGTCCAACTCTTTGTGACCCCAAGAATCACAGCACACCAGGCCTCCTTGTCCATCATCAACACCCAGAGTTCACCAAAACTCATGTCCATCGAGTCGGTGATGCCATCCAGCCATCTCATCCTCTGTCGTCCCCTTCTCCTCCTGCCCCCAATCCCTTCCAGCATCAAGTTTTTTTCAGATGAGTCAACTCTTCACATGAAGTGGCCAAAGTGTTGGAGTTTCAGCTTCACCATCAGTCTTTCCAAAGAAATACCAGGGCCGATCTCCTTTAGAATGGACTGGCTGGATCTCCTTGCAGTCCAAGGGACTCTCAGGAGTCTTCTCCAACACCACAGTTCAAAAGCAGCAATTCTTTGGCACTGAGCTTTCTTCACAGTCCAACTCTCACATCCATACAGGACCACTGGAAAAAACGTAGCCTTGACTAGACATACTTTTGTTGGCAAAATAATATCTCTGCTTTTCAATATACTATCTAGGTTGGTTATAACTTTCCTTCCAAGGAGCAAGCGTCTTTTAATTTCATGGCTGCAATCACCATCTGCAGTGATTTTGGAGCCCCAAAAAATAAACTCTGCCACTGTTTCCACTGTTTCCCCACCTATTTGCCATGAAGTGTTGGGACCAGATGCTATGATCTTAGTTTTCTGAATGTTGAGCTTTAATAAGGTGTTTATATGGCTAAATAAAGTAATATTATAAATTATTTAACTCGTAATAATGAAATTAATGAGAGATCATTACTGAGTTAGGTCTCTAGTCTCGTAAACTCTGGGAAATCTAATAGTTGCTTTCTACGGGACCTTCTTCTCTTGGCACATGAGACTTATTCAGCAGAATGAGAAAATTGAGGAATCAGTAAGATCATCCAGGAAAGATGAAATAATATGGAATTAATCAGTCTTATTTACTCCCATCTTCTATTTCCTATAGGTCAACGTTTTTCTACAGAAGTCTACCTGCCTCTCACTTCCTAGTTGTATCACTGACCCCTACTTAGCCACTCAAGAAGTGAGGTACATTGATATTCCACTTGTCATTTCATCCTCAGTTATGAAAGTATCCATCTACAGCTAAGAAAGGATGACCAAAATTTGTGTCTATGTAAGCAGTTTTCCTCCCTTGAACTTATACATCTTTTTCACCTTACTTTTCTAATATTAATTAAAGCTTGTTCAAAAAGTAGTTGGCATTCAGTATGTACAGTAACTAATCATATCATTGAACAACAGTAAGCACAATGCAATTTGCCTTATGAATCCATCAAACTATATTTTATTGCATTTATTTATTATTATTGACTGAATTGTGTCTCTCTCTCCCAAATTCATAAGCTGAAATTCTAACCCACACTTTGGAAATGAATATGACTGTTTTTGAAAATAAGGTCTTTAAAGAGGTAATTCAGTTACATGAAGCCATTAGGGTGGACTCTTACCCAATATGACTGATACTGTTATAAGTAGAGATTAGGTCACAGACATATACAGAAGGAAGATAAAGTAAGGACAGAAAGAAGATGACCAAGAAGCAAGGCCTCAGGAAAAGCAAACAAACAGAAACACCTTTGCCCATACTTTGATCTCAGACTTTTAGACTCCAGATCTGGATAAAAACAAATTTCTGTTGTTTAAACGACAAGGTCTCTGTTGATTTGTAGTGACAGGCATAGAAAACTAATATATCTCTTAATGTCTGTAAGTGGACAAATGAAAAATTTTCAATCTTTAAGTCCCCTGAAATCTCTTTAGCATTCTGAATTAATGATTATAGCTTTCCTGATGTAAGTCTCTTGTCTCTTGGCTTCCAAGACAATAAATTGACCATAGGGCAGATTGGGTTTGCATCTTCTGCTCTGGTATAATTATTAATAATAACCTACTTAACTCTAAAAAATGTAACAGTTTGAATGATGAATTATATGTTTATCCCATGATAGCATAACTTCCTATTTTTTATTCTTCTCACTAGCAGTCTTAGTTTATTCTTCTTCAGGTGGTTTTCCTCTGTTCTTCACATTAATATTGGTCTTGGTGAGAGAAGATTTTTCTCTCTTCTATTATATATTCATCATGTAAAACTCAGTATGCAAATGTTTGCTTTAATTGGCACTACATAACATTAAAAAGATTTGAAGAGTCTCAACACCTAGCATAGCTCCTCTCATATAGTAATAACTGAAAACAAAACCCAAACATTTTCCCAAGTTTCAGAAAGGTGTTTCAAATTTAACATTTTTAGAATTAACCTCACACTGGCTCCGAATCTTGAATTTTCTTCTATGGTGAAAGCTTTATTCTTCCTGCTGTACATATTTATGTCTCAAAAACATTCTAGTCTCCTTTTCTCTCAGCTTTTATATCAAACTGATAATTGAGTTGCATTATATATATTTTGTTTAACTATTGTGAAATCTCTTTATTCTTGCTACTAATCAAAGTTTCATAAAATCTTTCCAATATTACTGCAACAGTATAAATTATCATCATTGTCCAGATTTGTCTTTCTCAGACATTCCTCAGTACTGTTAATGTATAACAAATATTTAAATATTTGCTAATAACATTTAAACAAATATTTGTATAACAAATATTTAAACATTTAATTATTTCAATAATCTTTTGATGAAATATCCAAACCCTTTTAAAAAGTTTATTCTCTCAAGGTCATGTCTTATGCTGACTTTTTCCTCTAAATTTTGTCAGTATTGCAGAGCTACTTGTAATTATTTAAATGAGCTAGGCTATTTTGTCTATGGCCTTTTTACTTGTTAGTATATGAATGATTTATTCTTCATTTATTCTTCCATCTGTTAGAAAATGTTAAGCCATCTATTTCAGTGGATTCTGAAAAGCCTTTCTAACTCCACTCTATTCCAATAAACCCCCTGATAATCTGATAATCTTCAAATTTTAGCTTAGTTATTAAATACTCCAGAAACATTTCCCTTTCATTAAATCTCCATATCAATTTGTTTATTCTGATTTTTCTGGGTTCCCACACACCTTGGGAAAATCTTTACCACAGTACTTGTCATAGTGTGATTTTTATTATTTGTTTCTACTTATTTTGAATAAATTCTGAAAACTAAATCTGTTTCCCCATCCAGGTCTAAATTTTCAGCTAGTTAAATAATAATGCACTTGAGACAAACGTCATCAGTAAAAACAAATAAGCAAATAAATAATGTAAATGCACTTTTTAAAACTTGTGTAGTGATTAACTTGTATATCATCACTTTATATTCTTTAGAAAATCTATCTCTACATTTTGGATTTAATCAGTACTCAATAATTATTTACTTTTTTTTTTTTTTTCTACAACAAAAAGTACCATAGATATGATGGCTTAAAAACACTTATTCCTCACAGTCTGGAATCTGGGAAATACAGGATCAAGACACTGGCAGATGATTCTGTGTGTGGTGACTGGGCTACTTCCTGGTTCATATATGCCCTCACATAATGGAAGGGTCAAGAGAGCAATACAGTCCCCTGATTAGGAATACACATTGTTCTTAGTTAATTCATTCTAAATTAACTAAGAACTCTATATTTTCTTGCACTTTTTAATCCTATATAATTTAATTTAATTATTTTGGCCATGTAAATATGATGATCATGACTTTTGTCATGGAATACTCATCACTTCTCTTGTTTCCATAATGAAAAAAAAATTTAATTTTNAATACAGTCCCCTGATTAGGAATACACATTGTTCTTAGTTAATTCATTCTAAATTAACTAAGAACTCTATATTTTCTTGCACTTTTTAATCCTATATAATTTAATTTAATTATTTTGGCCATGTAAATATGATGATCATGACTTTTGTCATGGAATACTCATCACTTCTCTTGTTTCCATAATGAAAAAAAAATTTAATTTTAAACTAATTATTTTAAAAGCTTAATTATGCCATTTTGGAGATGTCACTTATGTACAAATCCATAGTTTAATGACTTTGTAGTGGACAAAATATAGGAGAAAACTCTCTGTCCAGGGCTGTGCTGTTATATATATTATATTCTAAAAAGATCCTTTCCTGGCTAATAACTGTAAAATAACATTTTAGTAGTAGCACATGCCAATATAATATCCTTTTAAAGTATCCCTCCATGACCACAAAATTCTGCAAAATAGCATATTTTAAAACTTGACTCATGATGGCAGCTCTCCACTAAAAACCAATTATTCTGGAATATTCTGGTACTAAAATGAATCACAAATGCTCTTCATTCACTAGAGTCTCATGAAACACTTTCAAGGCAGAAATGCAGTTTAGTTGAAATAACAGATGGGATAAATGGCCCCCCTGAACCCAATTTAAAAATTATTGTGGTTGCCATCCTGCTTATGATACTGCTTTGCTCTGCAAAGCTTTCCTTAAAATTTTCTGAGTATTTGGAATCAAATACAGCTGATTTTATTAAAGTATAAATATATAATCATGAATATGAGATAAATGTGCATGAAAATCTTGATTCTCAGATAACACTCAAGAAAAAAAAATCAGAAATTATCAAGTAAGACGATGTAGTCTCTTTTTAGTTTAGTTTTGTTCCTTTACATCTCAAGTTTTGTACTGCACTGTTCACACTGATTGGTCTATTATTTATAGACTCTATCTCTTCATAGCACCTTTATAAATAATGTTAACCTGTTTTCTCACAATTATCAGTTGACAGGCATTCCTCTTTGATATTAACATATTTTTATTATAGCATGTAAATATATATTTAAGAGCAAATATTTTTCTCAGTTTTTGTCCTCCTGTCTTTGTCATTCTTTTTTTCCCCTTAAATATCTTATTTTCGTGACAGAATTTTAGAAAAAATATGAGGGAAGAAAGTAAATTGGTTTTGATACTTCTATTGTTCTGATGCCTAATATATATTATTTCAATATATCTTCATATCAGTAAAGTAGATTTTAGAATCTTAGTTTACATGAGGAACATGAGGTTCAAAATCTCAACGATGTGAACACGATAATAGAAAAAAACAAAGTGAAGACACAAATCTAATTCTGGTTACCCCAGGCATCTCAATAAAAGCATATAAAAACATTGAGAATTATTAGTACTATAATAAAATAAATTTGCAAGTCTTCACTTTAAAAATAGGAAGCAGAAATCATGGCCCTTGGATTGAATTTGATTTTCAGTTTTGTTAACAATACTTTACTTTTGTTGCTCTTTTTAATAGTTAACCATTTTAAAATTAGTTTTAAAATTAGAAGACGTCTCATTTCATTTCAGACTTCTTTTGAAAAACTACTACATAGCAACACAAAGCAACACTTGAAGCATGCCCTCTGATACTATGTGTGATCTTTAATTTGCCTCATTTCATGATCTATTTGTGCAGTTTACTTATTTCCCTGTATGTTTCCAGTAAGCATTCATATTTTCTACCCTCGTGTAAATATTCCGTGCTTCCTCTTGAAATCAATCACTTCCACCAGATGGCAGGTTATACTTACTTCCCTGACTGGAACAAGACAAGAGAAATTTTGAATGAAGTTTACGACCCTTAAGTTTAAATACAGAGCAGAGCAACCCAGTTTGACAGCATTTTCACATTATCTTCATATTCTAAGGTGTGGTATATAACTTCAGAAGACAGAAAATTATAATTTTGTTTCTTCTGTGATTATGATCTCAAACTCTTCCTTACAGCCAGAGAAAGGAAGATACCATTTACAGAAAAGGAGCAAAAAGGAAGGAAAAAAAAAACAAAATAAACACAATAAACACAAAGGCATGAAAAAAGAGAAAGATCATTCAAAAAATTTTCATATCTATAGTTTTCTCAAAGCCCTCAACTCTATTTTTCTCGGATTTTGGTGATTTGGCCAGTAAAAGCCCAATACAGTTTAATTTAATTTGAATATAACTGTATTGTTTTGCATTTAAAATGAAAAATAGAGAAAGATAAGCATAAAGATAGGGAGGAAAATAGTAATGTCTAGGTATCCATAGCTGAGGATTGTTTAAATATACAACACATAATCACTGAATGCAATATTACAAGTACAGTTAGCCAAATTATTTGGACTAACTACACTTATTTCTGCTTTATTGACTATACCAAAGCCTTTGACTGTGTATGGATCAAAATAAACTGTGGAAAATTCTGAAGGAGATGGGAATACCAGACCACCTGACCCACCTCTTGAGAAATCTGTATGGAGGTCAGGAAGCAACAGTTAGAACTGGACGTGGAACAACAGACTGGTTTCAAATAGGAAAAGGAGTACGNGCATTCTGTCTATCAGATCTAATCTCTTAAATCTATTTCTCACTTCCACTGTATAATCATAAGAGATTTGATTTAGGTCATACCTGAATGGTTTTGTGATTTTTCCCTACTTTCTTCAATTTCAGTCTGAATTTGGCAATAAGGAGCTCATGATCTGAGCCACAGTCACTTCCTTGTCTTCTTTTTGCTGACTGTATAGAGCTTCTTCATCTCTGGCTGCAAGGAATATAATCAATCTGATTTTGGTGTTGACCATTTGATGATGTCCATGAGTATTCTCTTTTGTTGTTGGAAGAGGATATTTGCTATGACCAGTGTGTTCTCTTGGCAAAATTGTATTAGCCTTTGCCCTGCTTCATTCTGCATTCCAAGGCCATATTTTCCTGTTACCCCAGGTGTTTCTTGACTTCCTACTTTTGCTTTACAGTCCCTTATAATGAAAAGGACATCTTTTTGGGGTGTTAGTTCTAAAAAGTCTTCTAGGTCTTCAGAGAACCATTCAACTTCAGCTTCTTCAGTGTTACTGTTTGGGGTATAGACTTGGATTTTTGTGATATTGAATGATTTACCTTGGAATCGAACAGATCATTCTGTCGNCAGTCCCTTATAATGAAAAGGACATCTTTTTGGGGTGTTAGTTCTAAAAAGTCTTCTAGGTCTTCAGAGAACCATTCAACTTCAGCTTCTTCAGTGTTACTGTTTGGGGTATAGACTTGGATTTTTGTGATATTGAATGATTTACCTTGGAATCGAACAGATCATTCTGTCGTTTTTGAGATTGCATCCAAGTACTGCATGTCAGACTCTTTTGTTGACCATAATGGCTATTCCATTTCTTCTAAGGATTCCTGCCCACAGCAGTATATAATGTTCATCTGAGTTAAATTCACCCACTCCAGTCCATTTTAGTTCATTGATTCCTAGAATGTCGACATTCACTCTTGACATCTCCTGTTTTACCTCTTCCAATTTGCCTTGATTCATGGACCTAACATTTCACGTTTCTATGTATTATTGCTCTTTACAGCATCGGACCTTGCTTCTATCACTAGTCACATCCACAATTGGATATTGTTTTTTCTTTGGCTCTATTCCTTCATTCTTTCTGGAGTTATATCTCCACTAATCTCCAGTAGCATATTGGGTACCTACAGACTTGGAGATTTCCTCTTTCAGGATCCTATCATTTTACCAGTTGCCTGGACAATATGGTCAGATAGAAAGGCAATGGAGAGCTGTGTCTATTTTGGGAATGCATGCTTGGAAACAGTATTATGGAAATGTAAGTGATGCAATATATAGGACATATTAATATTCGTTGGAGGAACGCCCTTCCAGGCTCAGAGAACAATGGAAATTGACAAGTACATTCACCATGTGCTCAATTAAGTTGGCCAACTGGCTCCATGAACTGAGCCAGCATGGAGATTATTCAGCAAAGAGAGTTGGATTGAATCTAGCTGTGGTACTCTTGCACTTTCTGAGGCACAAAACTGTTAGTAAGAACTATTCTATCAGCAAAAGAGACAAAAACGTCAGATGTTTGTGTGACAGATTTCCTGTGGGGAAGACCCTGAACATGGATGGCAAATAAAACTGCTGTTGGTAGCCCCAGGTGACCATAAACAGTTCTTGACAGGTTGTTGCTCAGTTGCTTAGTCGTGTTTAACTCTTTGTGACCCAATGAACTGCAGCATGCCAGGCTTCCCTGCCCTTCATCATCTCCTGGAGCTTGTTCAAACTCACACGCATTTAGTTGGTAATGCCAGCCAACCCTCTCGTCCTCTATTGTCCCCTTCCTTTCCTGCCTTCAATCTTTCTGAACATCAGGGTATTTTCCAATGAGTAGGCTTTTTGCATCAGATATCCAAAATATTGGAATTTCAGCTTCAGCATCAGTCTCTCCAAAGAATATTCAGGACTAATTTCCTTTAATATTGACTGGTTTGATCTCCTTGCAGTCCAGGGGATTCTCGAGTCTTCTCCAACACCACAGTTCAAAAGCCTTCTTTATGGTCGAACTCTCACATCCATACATGACTACTGGAAAATCCAAAGCTTTGACTATAACGATCTTTATCAGCAAAGTAATGTTTCTTCTTTTTAATACGCTGTCTAAGTTGGTCATAGTTTTTCTTCCAGAGAGCAAGCATCTTTTAATTTTGTGGCTGCAGTCACCATCTGCAGTGATTTTGGAGCCCAAGAAAATAAAGTCTGTCACAGTTTCCATTATTTCCCATCTATATAACACGAAGTGACAGAATTAGATGTCATGATCTCATTTTTTGAATGTTGAGTTTTAAGCGAGCTTTTTCCCTCTTCTCTTTCATCTCCATCAAGAGACACTTTCGTTTCTCTTCACTTTCTGCCATAAGGGTGGTGTTATTGGTATATCTGAGGTTATTGATATTTCTCCAGTTTGTGCTTCATCCAGTCTGGCGTTTCACATAATGTGCTCTACGTGTAAGTTAAATAAGCAAAATGACAATATACAGCCTTGATGTGTTCCTTTCCCAATTTTGAACCAGTCTGCTGTTCCATGCCCGGTTTTAACTGTCGTTTCCTAACCTGCATACAGGTTTCACAGGAGGCAGGTCAAGTGGTCTGGTATTCCCATCTCGAAGAATTTCCCCCAGTTTCTTGAGTTCCACAAAGTCAAAGGCTTTAGCATAGTCAATGAATCAGAAGTAAATCTTTTATTCTGGAATTCTTTTGCTTTTTCTATCATTCAATGGATGTTGGCAATTCAATCTCTGGTTACTCTGCCTTTTCTAAATCCAGTTTGAACATCTGGGATTTCTCTGTTCATTGATAACTGTTGAAGCCTAGCTTGGAGAATTTTGAGCATTACTTTGCTAACATGTGAAATGAGTGCAATTGTGCAGTAGTATGAGCATTCTTTGACAATGCCAGAACTGCGAGAGACATGGATTTGATCCCTGATCACATGAAAAAGGGCATGGCAACCCAGCCTAGTGTTCTTGCCTGGAAAATTCATGGACAGAGGAGCCTGGCGGGCTATAGTCCATAAGGTTATAAAGAGTCAGACATGACTGAGGCAACTGAGTACACACACATGCACAACATACTTTACAGCCTGTAATGTCCATCTGTAGGCAGAAAGATAGCCTCCTCAGGGTAATAGTTTGATAGAGAATTAGAATGGACAGTTGAAACACTGGTTGTCTAAAATAGACAGATAAGCATGAAGAGCTGGCTTACATGCTTTCAAAAGGGTGTAGAGTTAGTGGTTTAGTCATGTCTGACTCTGTGACCCTTGGATTGTAGCCTGCTGGGATCCTCTGTCCCTGGGGTTCTGCAGGCAAAAATCCTGTAGTGGGTTTCCATTTCTTCCTCCATGGGACCTTCCTGACCTAGGAATCGAACCTGGCTCTCCTGCACTGGAAGCAGATTATTTACCATCTGAGCCATTATGTAATAAGCCCATGCTTAGACCCAAGTGGTGGAAAATAAGAGGGTTGCCACACTGGATAGATTTCTGTGTTTTCTATTGGATCTGGGAAGCAAATTGGCAGGATGCTGGTAGAACTGTGAAATTCTTAACAAGGGTTGGAAATTAAAGTTAACAGTGAATTCAGTATTCTTGGCTGGCAGTAAAGATACCCCAGTCCTTCTACACCTATGTAATTGGTGTGCAGCAATTCATGGGATCACAAAGAGTCAGACACGACTGAGGGACTGAACTGAACTGAACCTACTCTATGTGTATGAGAGCAGGCTCAAGGAGAGAAACTTGTTATATTATTTCCTGAAATCTAGACCAACACAATGACTTAATTTAATGTGTTCTTCAGAGGTGGAAGAGTTTAAGTATAAATGAGGAAAATAAAAGAATAACAAGGGATAAAGCAATAAATAAATTGGTTATGTATTAAGAGAAATTTACACTTACATTAATAACCTCAAAAGAAGCTTACAACAAGAGATGTCATCTCAGAGATCAATTATACCAAATTCCTGAAGGGAAAGTAAAATCTTCTATTTCTAAGACCATTTCTGCCTTTAGAACCTGACAAGATCAAAGGCAAAACTGAGTTGTCTTGCCCTGGAAAATCTTTCAATATGGTATGGTGGTGGACTGGATTATTATTAATGACAGAATTGGATTTTAGGAATGTGCCAGTGTCTTTTGACTTTTTTTATCATTTTTCTATAAGGAGTTTGTGGCTAGAGATGTAAAAAGAAATATATATTTGACTTTTGCCACTGTTCCCTGACACAAAGCTCCTAAAATCTTTGTAACTTCCCAGTGATAGAAGTGCTTGGAGCCTCTTTGTTTTAAAATTTGTTCTTGGATCCTGGTTCTAGTCAAAGAGATTCTAAAACTCTTATAATGTCCTGACTCATCAGAGTGCTATGAACATCTTTTGTTCTAATTTTTTTCTTTGACCCTGGTTCCTGACGCAGAGCTCCTAAATCCCTTTGTCTTTTGTGGATAATAGTAGTGTCACTTGTTCTGTTAAAGTGCATCTTGCTGGGCACTTGGATGGCTTCAAGGTGGTGACTGCTTACCAAAAAGACCAAGCCATGATTAGAAACTGTAATTTCAGTCCCTCCTTTCATCCACTGAGAGGGGCTGGAAACTGAGTAAACAATGGATCATGTATCCATTGTGAAGCCTCCATAAAAAATCCCTAAACTACAGGGTGGGCAGAACTTCCAAGCAGTACACTTCTACTTCATGGGAATAGATGCTCCTGCACTGGAGACACTGTCAGAGTTTCCTTTAACCCTAACTTAAAGTTTGTGTGTGCTCAGTCACTCTCGTGTCTGGCTCTTTGTGACTCCATAGTTTTTAGCCCGCCAGGCTCTTCTGTTCATGGAATTTCCCAGGCAAAAATATTGGATGAGTTTGCCATTTCCTGCTTCCTGACCCAGGGATTGAACCCGTGCTTCTTCAATCCCCTGCTTTGGCAAGTGGATTCTTTACTATTGCACCAACTAGGAAGCCCCTAACTCCAAGACATGATACAAATTTTGTTCCATTGTGCCAAGAAGATATGAACAAAGATTTTTAGCAAATAGCTACAAATTTCTAGCATTATTATTTATATTTAAATTAAATGCAAACAAAATATCTTGGTTTGTGAGTTCTAGGTAACAGAATCATAAATAAGAATTAAGGATTTTTTTTAATCATTACTGTTATTCAGGTAATCAGTTCACATTACTTATCAAATTAATCTTTTCTAAAAAATTCCTAGTTTAAATGTTTACAAAGAAGTTACTTTTTTAAAATTTCTGCCTTAGAAACGTAAGTCTGATATTATAATTAAGAAAGTTCTTTGTTACCTTCAAGATGAACCTTAAGAGACAGGATGAATAAGTGTAATGTCATGTTCTAGATGTGATCCTGGAACAGTCTCAAGGACATTAGTTACAAATAATGGAAATCTAAATGAAGTATAGATTTAGTTACTAATAATATATCAATATTTGTTCATTAATTGTGACAAGTTACTGTACAAATATAACACGTTCACAGTAGGAGAAACTTGATGTGTCTGGATATGGGACGCAGTATTATATTTGAAAATTTTAATATAAATTTAAAACAACTATAAAATTTAAAATGTGATGAAAAATAGAAAATCTGTGATTTCAAAAAGGAATACTATCCAAAATGAACAAATACTTTGGATAATTTTGGAATATATTCTGAAAATACATTCAATATTTTTGGAATTATTGCATAAGAGAAAGTTGTTTGATTATTTATTTATTTATTTTTGGCTGCTCCGTGTGGCCTACAGGATCTTAGTTCCTTGACCAAGGATTAGACCCAACCCATCGGCTGTGAAAGCACAGAGTCCTAACCACTGGACCATTGGGGAATTATCTCATAGTTTTTAATTCATAGAATCACCAACCTAAGAAATATCCCCTTGCTTATTTATTACAGTTCCTGAAATGTTCCCAAAACTAATTTTTTACATTTGTATTTATAGATTTGAGTGTATATATTTGTGGTATTTGTTTTGTTTTAATTTTCAGAGTATCTATAAAACTATTTCTGCTTTGCTCATTTTTCAAGGATATATAACTTCTCTTTGGTAATTTTACTGTATAAGTTGCAGTGATCTGTGAGTTATTAATAAAGAACTATATTTCTTGACAGATGTCATTTAAATGCATAAGAAGTCCATTCATCTCAGAATAGTTCTCACATTTGTAGTTTTCTGCAACTAGTTTTCTATTTTTTCTTTGTTAAATAAAATATTTGTTGTTTACAGAATTTAAATTAATCATTGATCACAAATGTATCTGCTTTTGAATTTAAATATTAATAGAATAAAATAAGAAATGGACCAGAAAGGGAAATAGAGGAAATATACTGGGTAGTAAGAATTATTATATGACTGTTAGAAACAATCTAGAAACAGATAAAATATGAAAAAAATAAAATTAATTATCTTGTTCAAAATCCTCTTATTTAGCAACCAAAAAATTACATTAATTGAGTTCCTTAAGAAGTAGTCTGTATAAAATTAAAAGTGGTATCTAAATGTCAGATTCTCTGTTTCATGCTGGTTTGTCTTAACCTCTTGCTGTAACAAGTTCCTATGTTGTTGAGTTGTTTTCAGAAAGGAAGAGAAGAAAAGCTTCATCAAAATACATCTCTGATAATTAGTTGTTTCCATTATAAAAGAATCGAAATCTTGCATCACTATCAGATACCATTGTTCATGATTTATTTGTTTCTGCCCTTAATAGCAGCTTGTGTGTGTTTGTGAGCTTAGTAGCCCAGTCGTGTCTGACTCTGTGACCAGTGGACTGTAACCTGTCAGGCTCCTCTGTCCATGGGGATTCTCCAGTCAAAAATATTGGAATGAATTGCCATACTGTCCTTCAGGGGATCTTCCTGACTCAGGGTTCAAACCCAAGTCTTCCGAATTGCAAGCAGATTCTTTACTGTCTGAGCTACCAGGGAAGCCATATAGTAGCATTTTTATCAATTAGGGAAGGGTACACTTTCACATTTCTTAAAACATATTTCGCTCCCAAATTCATTGATTCATTTTTGCAAAGACAACTTTTTCTCTTCTATAAAGTGTAGGGTGTTAACATTTCTTTGTACATGCTAATATAAAATATAATTTATCATATTAATTTTTTCTTTAGTTACTCAGAAAGTAATGTTCTGTGAACCGTTAATATCAATACAATTTTGTAGAACAAATATATTTCCACTTGGTTAGTTTTCTTTTATTCTTCTAGACTTTAAATAAAGCTTTGTAATATTTACTACTGTATATTTGATACCTAGAACTCTTTGAGTCCTGTGATAAATGTCCAAAAAATATGTTGAATTTATGCAGCATGTAGAAAAACAAGTCTCATTCTCTTTCTTTAGAGTTGCTTCTAGGTTCTAACCTACTGTATAATTTGGGGTCTTTTAGGGGGGATGAGGGTTAAAGATACATTGGAGAGGGAAAGGCTACCCACTCCAGTATTCTTGCCTGGAAAATCTCCATGGACAGAAGAGCCTGGCAGGCTATGGTCAATGGGGTGGCAAAGAGTCAGACACAACTGAGCGACTTTCACTTTCACTAGTGAGAGAGGGGAAAGAAAATTCATATGTGAAGCATGTTTCAATACCATTAAAATTAGTGTTTGGATGATATGCCTAGCCAACTTTGCTCTTAAGAAATGGTGAATTGAACTTAAATATTCTGGTTAATAAAAAAGTAGTTTGTATCCTTTCAAAAGAAAGGGGAAAACCTTGCATTGTTAGAGATATGGACCTTTGAATAAGAGTTTGTATTAAAGTTCTGTGTTGTCCGTAATGTGAATTTACTTCCCTGCTTCCCTGGAAATCTTTATTAGAGAACACATTTTATTATGAAATGCATTATGGACAACAATTGCCCATGGATTGCTTATTGAATTCCCTGTGGATTCCTTACTGTCTGAGTCACTAAGAAAGCTATGTAGCCCTCACAGTTAACAAAACAGTCTAAAATGCACTACTTGGATGCAGTCTCAAAAGTGACAGAATGACTTTGTTTTTTTTTCCAAGGCCAACAATTCAGTATCACAGTAATCCAAGTCTATGCCCCAAGCAGTAATACTGAAGAATCTGAAGGTAAATGGTTCTATGAAGACCTATAAGACATTCTAGAACTAACACCCAAAAAATGTCATTTTCATTATAGGGGACTGGAATGCAAATTAGGAAGTTAAGAGATACCTGGCATAACAGGCAAGTTTGACCTTGAAGTATAAAATGAAGCAGGGCAAAGGTCAACAGAATTTCATCAAGAGAACGCACTAGTCGTATAGCAAACACACTCTTTCAACAACACAGGAGAAGACCTTACACATGGGCATCACCAGATGGTCAATAACAAAATCAAACTGATTATATTCTTTGGAGCTGAAAATGGAGAAGCTCTATACAGTCTTAAAAAAACAAAACAAAACAAAACAAAACCCACAGCTGACTATGGCTCTGGTCATGAACTCCTTATTGCCAAATTCAGACTTCAATTGAAGAAAGTAGGTAAAAACACTAGTAGGTAAAAGGCCATTCATGTATGACTGAAATCAAATCTCTTATGACTTTGGAAGTGAGAAATAGATTCAAGGGATTACATCTGATAGAAAAAGTGCCTGAAGAACTATGGATGGAGGCAGTGATCAAAACCATCACCAAGGGAAACAAATGCAAAAAGGCAAAATGGTTGTCTGAGGAAGCCTTATAAAGAGCTTTGAAAAGAAGAGGAGCAAAAGCAAAGGAGAAAAGTAAAGATATACCCATTTGGATTCAGAGTTTCAAAGAATAACAAGGAAAGATAAGAAAGCCTTCCTCAGTGCTTAGTGCAGAGAAATAGAGGAAAACAATAGAATGGGAAAGACTAGAGATCTCTTCAAGAAATTTGTCATATGAAGGGAATGTTTCATGCAAAGATGGGCACAATAAAGGACAGAAATGATATGGACCTAACAGAAGCAGAAGAAATTGAGAGGTGGAAAGAATAAACAGAATACCTGTACAAAAAAAAAAAAAAAAAAAAACTTCACGACCCAGGTAATCACGATGGTGTGATCACTCATCTAGATCCAGACACCCTGGAATGCAAAGTCAAGTGAGCCTTAGGAAGCATCACTGCTAACAAAGCTAGTGGAGGTGATGGGATTCCATTTGAGCCATTTCAAATCCTAAAAGATGATGCTGTGAACGTATTACACTCAATATGCCAGCAAATTTGGAAAAACCCAGCAGTGGGCACTGGACTGGAAATGGTAAGTTTTAATTCTAATCCCAAAGAAGGGCAATGTCAAAGAATCTTCAAACTACTACACAGTTGCATGCATTTCACACGCTAGCAAAGTAATGCTCAAATTCTCCAAGAGAGGCTTCAACAGTATGTGAACCATGAACTTCCAGATGTTCAAGCTGGATTTAGAAAATTCAGAGGAACTAGAGATTGAATTGCCAACATGTGTTGGATCATCTAAAAAGCAAGCAAATTCGAGAAAAACATCTACTTCTGCTTTACTGATTATGCCAAAGCCTTTGTCTGTGTAAATCACAACAAACTGTGGAAAATTCCTAAAGATATCGAAATACCAGACCACCTTACCTGTCTCCTGGGAAATCTGTGTACAGGTCAAGAAGCAGCTGTTAGAACCAGACATGGAACAAATGACTGGTTCCAAATTGGGAAAGGAGTGTGTCAAGATGGTATACTGTCACCCTACTTATTTAACTTATATGTAGAGTACAATATGTGAAATGGAGGGCTGGATGAAGCACACGCTGGAATCAAGATTGTCTGGAGAAATATCAATAACCTCAGATATGCAGATGACACCACCTTTATGGCAGAAAGTGAAGAGGAACTAAAGAACCTCTTGACGAAAGTGAAAGATGAGAGTGGAAAAGCTGGCTTAAAACTCAACATTCAAAAAACCAAGATCATGGCATCTGATCCCATCACTTCATGCCAAATAGATTGGGAAACCATGGAAACAGTGACAAAGTTTATTTCCTTTGGGCTCCAAAATCACTGCAGATTGTGACTGCAGCCATGAAATTAAAAAATGCTTGCTTCTTGGAAGAAAAGCTATAACCAACCTGCTGCTGCTGCTGCTAAATCGCTTCAGTCATGTCCGAATCTGTGCGACCCCATAGACGGCAGCCTACCAGGCTCCCCTGTACCTGGGATTCTCCAGGCAAGAACACCGGAGTGGGTTGCCATTTCCTTCTCTAATGTGTGAAAGTGAAAAGTGAGAGTGAAGTCCCTGAGTCGTGTCTGACTCTTCGCAATCCCATGGACTGCAGCTTACCAGGCTCCTCCATCCATGGGGTTTTCCAGGCAAGAGTACTGGAGTGGGGTGCCATCGCCTTCTCCAACAGACAGCATATTAAAAAGCAGAGACATTACTTGCCATCAGAGGTACATCTTGTCAAAGCTATGATTTTTCCTGTAGTCATGTGTGGATGTGAAAGTTGTATTATAAAGAAAGCTGAGCACTGAAGAATTGATGCTTTTGAACTATGGTGTTGGAGAAAACTCTTGAGAATCCCTTGGACTACGAGAAGATCCAACTGGTCCATCCTAAAAAAAAAATATCTCCTGAATATTCTTTGGAAAGACTGATGTTAAAGTTGAAACTCCAGTACTTTTGCAACCTGATGCAAAGAAGTGACTCATTTGAAAAGACCCTGATGCTGGGAAAGATTGAAGGCAGGAGAAGGGAAGGACACAGGATAAGATGGCTTGGTGACATCACCGACTCAATGGCCATGAGTTGAGTAGACTCTAGGAGTTGAACAGGGAGGCCTGGCATGCTGTTGGCCATGGGGCTGCAAAGAGTTGGACACAACTCAGTGACTCAACTGATCTGAGCTACTCTTTCCACATATATATATAGTATTTTCTATGCAGAGAAATACTTGAACATTGTGGATTAATTGGTTAGGTTTGAGTCTAGGTTTACTTGCCAGATTAGTTCAGGAAGGTTATTTACTCTCTGTTGGTGTCAATTTCTTCATTTGTAGACTGAAGCCAATAATATACCATCTTGCAATTGGGTTAACACATAAAAAACACTTGAACCTGTATTTTTGATATTTAATTTTGAAACCATTTTTTTTTTAATATACAGCCCATTTTTTTTTGACAATAGCTTTATATTGTTTTTAATATGATAATCCAGAAAAGTGGCTCTGGATATTTTGCTTTTTCAGTGAGAATATTAACGATGAATTTGAATGAGGATGCATTTAAATATACATAATCATGGAATCATTTATTTACGTGAAAGTAAATTCATAAGAAAAAAGATATCACACCTCATATGTAGTAATATTTTGAGCAAAGTTTAGATGTTTTCAAGTAAGAATAATTTTAGTTGATTTTTACTCCATATTTAAGTTTCTTGTTTATTTTGGAAGAATTTTATTATTGTTTCATGTGAAAGTGAAAGTGTGAGATGCTCAGTCTGCCCAACTCTTTGTTACCCCATGGACTGTAGGCTGCTGAGCTCATCTGTCCATGACTTCTAATTTTATTTTTAGATATGAAGATGAAGAGCTTTATTGATAATTTGAAAGAAAATTTTTAAAATCACCAAACTTGAATATAAATTTTATTACTATGTCAAGGGAAATTTACTTTTTTCGCACAATTTCTCATTCTTTTCTGATTTTGGGTGACAGATTGTTAACAATTCTCACTACTTGTAAGTATCCTGGTTTTTAAGAATTATTTTTCAAGGAAATAAACCTGAATAGTCAAATATTTTTAATAGTAATTTCACATATTATCATGTGCAGTTTTATTTTGAATATATTATGTCCTTCTTTACATGGTAAAGTTAACAGTTTTCTTAGGTCATTTCAAGTATTGTCACTGAAATTTTAATTATTTTTTCATAAGACATTTGAATTCAATAATACTGCATAGTTTAAGGCAAATGTATGTTTCCTTTCTCTACTATTAATAAATTTTCCCTATAATCTTTAGAATAAAATAAAATAAAAAGACATCTAGGTATTCAGTAGGAGTGGATAAGATTCAGAGATAGTATGCCTTTGTATAGAAATCATTCTTAAAATATTTTTTGTTAAGAAAATAAAGAGCCATTCCCATAATAACATGTTAACTCATTCTCCTTTAATTCTATGCTGACATTCCACTATAAAAATTCTAATGCTCTTGCTTATAATCCCTAAGCACATATTAACAGATCATACAAAATCATTATGCCTAACAAAAAAACTAGCAAATAATACTCATTTTATATATTTAGGATATTTGACAATGATAGGACAATGGTAGGACAATGTTAGGACAATGATATCGTTATTTGAAAATGTCTTTTTTTATTATTTTTAATTTTATTTATTTTTTAGCTTTTTTTTAAATTTACTTATTTTAATTGGAGGTGAATTACTTTAAACTATTGCATTGGTTTTGCTATATATCTGTTAAGAGAAGAGCAGCTCTGTTTTTTTCTTTGCACATTTTAATGTGTATATTCAAAAAGTGTCCCTTCACATGGTTCATATACCACAAATAGCCTTAAATGTCTAATACTAAGTCAGTCAGTCAGCTCATTTACTCAGTCGTGTCCAATTCTTTGCAACCCCATGGGCTACAGCATGCCAGGCTTCCATGTCCATCACCAACTCCCACAGCTTGCTTAAATTCTTGTCCATTGACTTGGTGATGCCACCCATCTGTCTCATCCTCTGTCCTCCCCTCTTCTCCTGTTTTCAATCTGTCTCAGAATCAGGGTCTTTTATGGTGAGTCATTTCTTTGTATCAGGTGGCCAAAGTATTGGAGCTTCAGCTTCACCGTCAGTCCTTCCAATGAATATTCAAAATTGATTTCCTTTCCTTTAGTTTAATCTAAAACTAAATCTTAACTTTTAAACACAGTGGAGACAACTTTTCCAGACATGTAATAGGAGATTTTTATTAATAGATTTCTATAACAAAATTTTCTAACCAGTGTTTAAAGCTCCCTTTCTTAGTTTTAATTCTCAAAATTTTTGTTTCTTCTGAACTTGCTTCTTTCACATTCACTATTACACACTAGCCTTTTATTTGGCAGTTTTGAAATTTTTCTTTTATTTTTTTTTCTTTTCCAAATAAACCTTTACTTTTGTGTATTTTAAATTCATTTAGTGATTATACAGTAATACACCAGAGTGATTAATTCTCTTCATAAATTGAAGAAATTTAAGGATTTGATATGTAACCTTGATAACAAGATTAAAAACAACATGTTGAAATCAAGCTCTTCCTAGTTCATTTTATTTTCTCCATTGTGTATATACAGAGATTCAGTGAAAAATCTGAACTTAGTAAACAATGAATAAAAGAGTTCAATTGAGAAGATTTTTAGGCCAAAGAACCGTGTGTTAGAAAACTATATTAATCAGTTTTAGATCAATAACATTTCTTAGGTCATAGGATTAGCTTTAGTTGAGGCTTCACATTCTGACAAAAATGACTTTATTTCTGGAAAGAGTTAAATGACTTGATAATAATGGATAATCAACCTCATTCTTGATAGTAAACTCAGGATTAATCTATTTTTTAGTTAGATCAATATATGTGAATTTTCTCCCTGTTCCTATTCAACAGTAACTTGCCTTCTTTCATATGTCATGACAAACATACAATAATCTTTTCCAAGAATAAGTAATAACTACAGATACATGTCATAATGACAAAACTTAAAATTATTTCAGAGGATACTGTTAAATTAATGTGTTGATCAAAGAATGTGCCTTATTTTCCGAGAACACTGATGGCTTATTCAATAGGACAAGTTATAGCAACAAGCAAATGACTTCAAGACATCCTAATTTAACTAGCATAGAATATATTTAAAAACAAACCTTTATGTTCCATTTTAGAGCAAAAGAGTATTTTTATGAAAATAGTTTTAAAACAGTCTATATTTCTCTCTAGGTAGAGATAAGATTAGTAGACATTTGTATGTTTTTCCCCTCAAGGAGATTAAGGGGATAAGCATTAATTCAATGAGCAATATATTTGCAATAAGTATATGCCATATGGGCTTCCCAGATGGCTCCATGGTAAAGAACTCCCTACTTAGCAGGAGACGCAGGTTCAATCCCTGTATCAGGAAGACCTCCTGAAGAAGGAAATGGCTGCACACTGTATTCTTGCCTGGGAAATCCTGAGGACAGAGAAGCCTGGTAGATGGTCACAAAGAGACACTACTGAGAGACTGGATAGCAGTAAGTATGCCTAGGAGAAGAATAACAAAGTTTTATTAAACAACAACAACAACAACAACAGGTTTCCAGTAACAAATGAAAATAAATTTGAAAAAGCTTTGAAACTTATAATGAAATAAAAATCTATAATAATGTATTATTTAATGATGAGAATAAGAATTTAGAAAAAGAAAAAAAAAGTGTTGTTCTGTTGCTAAGTCCTACCCGACTCTTTGTGAGCCCATGGACTGCAGTATAGCAGGCTTGCCTGTCCTTCATTATCTCCCAGAATTTTCTCAACTCTTGTCCACTGAGTTGTAATGCCATCCAGCAATCTCATCTGCTTTTGCCCCCTTCTCCTTCTGCTCTCAATTTATCCCAGCATCAGGGTCTTTTCCGGTGAGTTGACTTTTCCCATCAGGTGCCTAAAGTATAGGAGCTTCAGGTTCATTATCAGTCCTTCCAGTGAATATTCAGGATTTATTTCTTTTAGGATTAACTGCTTTGATATCCTTGCTGTCCAAGGGATTCTGAAGAGTATTCTCCAGCATCACAAGTTGAAAGCATCAATATTTGGATCTTGTTTATGGTTCATCTCACGTCCCCACATTGACTGCTGGAAAAACAATAGCATTGACTATACAGACTTTTGTTGGAAAAGTGATGTCTTTGCTTTTTAATATGCTGTCTAGGTTTGTCATAGCTTTTCTTCCAGGGAGCAAGTGTCTTTTAATTTCATAGCTGTAGTCACAGTCTGCAGTAAGTTTGGAGCCCAAGAAAAGAAAATCTGTCACCGTTTCTACTTTTTCCCCATCTATTTGCCATGAAGTGATGGAACTAGATGCAATGATCTTAGTTTTTAGAATGTTGAGTTTTTAGGAAGCTTTTTCACTCTTCTCATTCACCCTCATCAAGAGGCTCTTTTCTTCATTAGAGTAGTATTGTCTGCATATATAAGGTTTTTGATATTTCTCAAAAAATATATAGTTGTAAAGAAATTAACCTATATGAACATTGAATATTCTATGTTTTATACTGGGGCAATGCTGGGAAAGTCATTTTAGGTAGGAGTTTTAAGGATCAATGTATAGAATCTGAAACTTTAAGGTATATTGAGTGCCCTGAGGAATTCATTATTACTGGATTTTAGTATTATCAGAAATAATGTTATTTGCTGATTACTGGTCTTTTTTTATGCAATATATTTTGATCTTGGAAATTTTGGTTTTGAAAACCTCTCATTTATTTCCTTTACTCTCTTTCTCTTTTTATCTCTCCCCATATACCTTGTACCACAGATTTAAATATCATCTCTATATTAAATTTATATCTATAGCCTCACCTCACCAATAAATTGATAACTCATAACCACTTAACTAATCATTTATTGTACCTAGACATCTGAAAGTACTCTCAAGCAGAATATATCTAGAGTGTACCTTTGACCTTTCCCCAGATTTCAATGACTCAGTTAACAGACCTCTATCTACCCAGTTGCTCATTGTTCTTGTTCAGTTGGCCAGTTGTGTCCAACTCTTTGTGACCCCAAAGACTACAACACACCAGGCCTCCCTGTTCCTCACCGTCTCCCAGAATTTGCCCAAGTTCACATTCATTGTGTCAGTGATGCTATCCAGCTGTCTCATCCTCTGATGCCCACTTCTTCTTCTATCTTCAGTCTTTCCCAGCATCAAGGACTTTTCCAATGAATTGTCTATTCACATCAGATGACCAAAATACAGGAGCTTCAACTTTAGCATCAGTCCTTCCAGTGAATATTCAGGGTTGATCTCCTTACGATTGACTGGTTTGATCTTCATGTTGGCCAAGGGACTTTCAGGAATCTTCTCCAGCACCACAGTTTGAAGGCATCTGTTCTTTGGCATTCTGCCTTCATTATCGTCCAACTCTCATAACTGTACATGACCATTTGGAAGACCATAGCTTTGAATATACAGACCTTTGTCAGCAAAGTAATGTCTCTGATTTTCTACATACTGTCCAGTTTTGTCATTGCTTTCTTGCCAAGAAGCAGTTATCTTCTGATTTGTAACTGCAGTCATGATCTGTAGTGATTTTGGAGTCCAAGAAGGGAAATCTGTCACTCCTGCAACCTCTTCCCATTTGATTTTCCATGAAGTAATGGGGACACTCAGATGACCATTATAGCTAACACTATGGGCAAGAATCTCTTAGAATAAATGGAGTAGCCATCTTGGTCCACAAAAGAGTCCAAAATGCAGTGCGTGGGTGAAAACTCAAAAACGACAGGATGATCTTTGTTTGGCAAACCATTCAATATCATAGTAATCCAAGACTTTGTTCAGACCAGTAATGCTTAAGAAGTTGAAATGTTCTATGAAGACCTACAAGTTCTCCTAGAATTAGCACCCAATAAAGATGTCCTTTTCGTTATAGGGGACTGGAATGCAAAATAGGAAGTCAAGAAACACCTGGAGTAACAGGCAAATTTTGCCTTGGAGTACAGAAAGAAGCAGGGCAAAGGCTAATAGAGTTTTGCCAAGAGATGTCATTGGTCATAGCAAACACCTTCTTCCAACAATACAAATGAAGTTTCTACACATGAACATCACCAGATGGTCAACACTGAAATCAGATTGATTATATTCTTTGCAGCCAAAGATGGAGAAGCTCTATACAGTCAGCAAAAACAAAACCAGGGGCTGACTGTGGCTCAGATTATGAATTTCTTATTGCCAAATTCAGACTTAAAGAAAGACAGAAAATCACTAAAGCATTCAATATGACCGAAAACAAATCACTTCCAATTATACAGTGGAAGTGACAGATTCAAGGGATTAGATCTGAAAGACAGAGTGCCTGATGAATTATAGATGGAGGTTCATGACATTGTACAGGAGACAGGGATCAAACCATCCCTATGGAAAAGAAATGTAAAAAAGCAAATTGGATGTCTGGGAAGGCCTTACAAATAGCTGTGAAAAGAAGAGAAGCGAAAAGCAAAGGAGAAAAAGGAAAGATATAAGCATCTGAATGCAGAGTTCCAAAGAATAGCAAGGAAAGATAAGAAAGATTCCCTCAGCAATCAATGCAAAAAATAGAGGAAAACAACAGAATGAGAAGACTAGAGATCTCTTCAAGAAAATTAAAGATACCAAGGGACTATTTCATGCAAAGATTGGCTCAATAAAGGACGAAAATGATATGGACCAAACAGAAGCAGAAGATATTAAGAAGAGGTGGCAAGAATACACAGAAGAACTGTACAAAGAAGATCTTCATGACCAAGATAATCACGATGGTGTGATCACTCACCTAGAGCTACACATCCTCGAATGTGAGATCAAGTGGGCCTTAGAAAGCATCATTATGAACAGAACTAGTGGAGGTGATGGAATTCCAGTCGAGCTATTTCAAACCCTGAAAGATGATGCTGTGAAAGTGTTGCACTCAATATGCCAGCTAATTTGGAAAACTCAACAGTGGCAAGAAGACTGGAGAATGTCAGTTTTCATTCCAATTTCAAAGAAAGGCAATGCCAAAGAATGCTCAAACTACTGCACAATTGCACTCTTCTCATACGCTAGTAAAGTAATGCTCAAAATTCTGCAAGCAAGGCTTCAGCAATACGTGAACTGTGAACTTGCAGAGGTTCAAGCTGGTTTCACAAAAGGCAGAGGAACCAGAGATCAAATTGCCAACATGTGTTGGATCATCAAAAAAGCAAGATAATTCCAGAAAAAAATCTATTTCTGCTTCATTGACTATGCCAAAGCCTTTGATTGTGTGGATCACAATAAACTATGGAAAATTCTGAAAGAGATCGATATACCAGACCACCTGAACTGCCTCTTGAGAAATTTGTATGCAGGCCAGGAAGCAACAGTTAGAACTGGACATGGAACAACAGACTGNAAAGGGACCTAATGAAACTTTAAAGCTTTTGCACAACGAAGGAAACTATAAGTAATATGAAAAGACAGCCTTCAGAATGGGAGAAAATAATAGCAAATGAAGCAACTGACAAATAATTAATCTCAAAAATATACAAGCAGCTCCTGCAGCTCAATTCCAGAAAAATAAAAGACCTAATCCAAAAATGGGCCAAAGAACTAAACAGACATTTCTCCAAAGAAGACAGACAGATGACTAACAAACACATGAAAAGATGCTCAACATTACTCATTATCAGATAAATTCAAATCAAAACCACATTGAGGTACCATCTCACATTGGTCAGCATGGCTGCTAACCAAAATTCTTTAAGCAATAAGTGCTGAAGAGGGTGTGGAGAAAAGGGAACCCTCTTACACTGTTGGTGGGAATGCAAACTAGTACAGCCACTATGGAAAACAGTGTGGAGATTCTTTAAAAAACCTGGAGATAGAACTGCCATATAACCCAGCAATCCCACTGCTGTGCATACACACTGAGGAAATCAGAATTGAAACAGGCATGTGCAACCCAAAGTTCATTGCAGCACTGTTTACCATAGCCAGCATAGGGAAGCTACCTAGATGTCCATTGGCAGACGACTGGATGAGAAAGCTGTGGTACATATACACAGTGGACTATTATTCAACCATTGAAAAGAATGCATTTGAATCAGTTCTAATGAGGTGGATGAAACTGGAGCCTCTTATACAGAGCAAAGTAAGACAGAAAGAAAAACACCAATACAGTATACTATGCGGGATATCAAAAAAGACACAGATGTATAGAATAGTCTTTTGGACTTTGTGAGGGTGGGATGATTTGAGAGAATAGCATTGTAACATGTATATTATCATATGTGAAATGATCCCCAGCTCAGGTTCAGTGCATGAGACAGGGTGCTCACGGCTGGTGCACAGGGATGACCCTGAGGCATGGGATGGGGAGGGAGTTCGAAGGGGGGTTCAAGATCAGGAACACATGTACATCCATGGCTGATTCATGTCAATGTATGGCAAAAACCAGTACAATATTGTAAAGTACTTAGCCTCTAATTAGAATTAATTAATTAATTAAAAAATATATCAGGAGGAAAAAAAATTAGTTATTCAAATCACACATACACACACACAAATCTCTCCCATAAGAGATTTGTTAACTTTACTCCACAATTTGTATTACTGGCTTTGCTATGCCAGGTGTTTTCCTTTAAGCACTATTTCTTGCTGCACTTCTGATACTGCCCGGTCATGTACTGATTAACCTATGTACCTTTATTTGATAGCAATCATTATCATTTCAAAATTTACAGACTTAATAGAATTTATTGCAACTTCATTTGTTCTCCCCACTCCCCACTTCCCTTTTTTTTTCTTTGGTCACCATCATCTGAGTAAAAATGTGGGCTGCATTCTTCTAACAGGCATGTTTTTAACCATATGCTTCTTCACTAGCCATGGGGAAGGTAGGAATATAAGTATGTCAAAAATAGGCAAAATTTTCACAGGCCAAGAAGAAAATCCTTCCAAACTTTAAACATTCAAATTAGGGGAAGAAAACAAAATAAAACTTAAAGTTTTAAATAAAATAGCTTCAAAAATAAGCATCAATTTCTTTATATTTTGTGGTTGTATTGGTAGTGATGGTGATGGTGGTATTTGTATATCTGATTAATTTTGCTTCTATCTTCTTTTTTTTTTTTTTTCAATACATGAGGCAGAGTATGGGTTTAAATGAGGAAATTGGAGTTATTGTTAGGAAAATATCACATTATAAATGTAAGTGTTAAGAAAGCATCTTACTGAGTATTTTAATGTTCCATCTTACTTTTGCTAGACATGGAGCCATTTGGGACATAATATGTGTGCTATCTCTCAAGGTTAAACCTCGTATCTTATTCAAGAGGGGGTTTTATCCAAACCTAGCTGTTAACTTTCAAAGACAATATTTTTCCCAAAATCCCTCCCAAAGTTCTCAATGAAAACATGAATTTCATAGCATGTTGTAGAGTCTCTTTCTTCAAAATCATGAAAAGTACATGCAATTTTATGTTTCCACAGTTCTTAAAATGTAGATATTACTGTATGATAGTAAAGCTTACCTTCCCACTTATTGTTAAATTATTGCATCTCAAAAAGTACTCTATAATAAAAAAAAAAAAAGAATATACTCTCAGAGGGTGTTATTCATTCCCTTAAACCAATTTAACATTACAGCTCCATAAACATCTGGTGAATAAAATCTGACATTTCAGAGGAGATTTAAACAAACAAAAACCTGGATTATTATGAAATAACAAACTATAAATAAAGTCTCTGTTATAATCCTCTTATTTATTTCACCTAAAAGGAAGCATTTATTTTTCCTTTTATAGGCATGCAGTTGATAAAGTAGGATCCAGTATAGGAAAATAAATATTATCTTTTATTTCAGATTCAATACATGTTTTAATTTTTGAGTTAGAATTTTATGAAACATTTAATATATGTAAATGAGAAACAAAGATAAAATCTGTCTCATTTCATTCTAAATAACTATTTTATAGCTTAAATCTAGATATCAATTATTAAGCTAACAGATATGTTATATCAAATGAGATAATACATTTTCAAATACATTGTAAACTCTGAAACATTAGAATAAATATTCAGTGTTACTTTTTTCAAAGATTCAAGCAAATGGCCTAGAGCAAGCAAGCCATAGCTAATTAAGAAAAGACACATGCCAGCTTTAAAACAAAACAGTGTTCCAGCCTGCTTATTGTATTTTATTTTCACAGAATGTTGATCATTTTATAAAATAAATATTATGGACAGATAGACTCTCTAGCTAGTACTTAAGCAAATGGTAACTTATATTGTTCAAAAGAGACTGTTAAAGTCACAAAGCAAAGCAAAATAAAGAATTACATTCATGCTGATAACTTGTAAGTCTTACATAAAATATGATTAATTTTATCAACCTTAAGGTAAACAACAAAACAACAGCATTTCAATGAAGTGCCAGTTCGAAGCACCCTAAAAAACACACACATGGACATTCTTAAAGTGAAGTTAATGATGAGAAATATATTGTATTAAATATCTTGTTATTGTTGAAGACCCCAACAGCAAGGAGGGGGACAATATTGCCTATCAAACGCCTAATTATCCGCAATGTATAAGCAGATATTCAAAGTTACATGAGGTCTTTACATTTCACCTCTAAGTACCACATTAGTAATTCATGAATCTTCTACTAATGTTTCTATAGCATTCAGGCAGAGTGAAAAATTAAGCAATAATGACTTCAAAGGTGGAAGAGCCACAAAATAACTCTACTTCTGAGGTCGTTTTTACCATTTGAACACAAATTATATGAGTGCACATCATTGGCTTCAGTATTTGCAAGGCATTGCTAATGAACAGGGAAGTTATTTAGGAAATGGAGTGCAGGAGGTAGATATAGATAGAACACTGAAGCTTAACAGAATTGATTCCTAATATAAAAAGAAACTCATTTACTTCTCTTAAATGGTCATAAGTGCAAAATCTGCAAATGAAACAAATTTTGAAAAAAATCCAAGAAGTGCACCAGAATTGTTCAATAAACATGATCAGATTTAGGTTCTTGCTTTATGAGAATCTTTCCTGGCTCAGTAGGAACCCACAGTAATTTTATATTTAAGACTTTTTTGTTCTATGCAGAAGCTGTTTTTGCAAATGCAGTCACACAAGATAAATTATCTTCTCCTTGGATTGCTTAAAAGCAGTTTTCCTTCAGCTGACTAAATTGTACATTGATATATAATGTCATTGTGTTAAAATATTAAAAATGGTCCTGTAAAAAATTATCTCAGCCTTAATTGTACAATTTCAAAATAATACAAATGATAAGACAAAATTTAACTTGTAAAGTATCCAGTGTTGGATATCATTATGCAAAATAATGAAAAAAGTAAATGTAAAACTTAATAATAACATTTTGAAAATATTCTAGATTTTTAGTTCCATGCATATCCTACCATCTGATATAGATTAATCCTTTTAATATGATGTATGTGATACATCTTTATTATTTATTTCATTAGCCACATTGTAGTGACTCACATAATAAAATATTCGAATCAGCAAATATACAATGACTAGGGACTAGATGTGTTCAATGGATTATAATTATATTCGATTCATTCAATGTATTAGTGATAGCTATGAAATAATAAAATCTCCAAATAATAACTTATTCCAAATTATATCCAATATTGTGTTTGTTGATTAATATAACCCAGTACAACTAAATTTCTAATGAGTCAAATCTGATTTAATATATTTGGATGGTATTTTAATATGATTAAAATGATGAAGTCTCCAAATAAGACGGTGTAAAGTCAATAACATTCTTAAAATCCATCCTGATAAATTATCCAAAGCAATATGTGTTTCATATATTGGTATCTTTAGAAAATATTCAATAGGATATGGGTCAAATGATATATATTTATATATATATATATGCTAAATATTACTCTATGCTGAAAATATGACTGGTATGTTCTCAAGTTGAAATTGACCATGGAAAGACTGATTTTTTTATCATCTTCAATATATTTACTTGATCATTCTTCCTTTATGTAAACAATCCCCCCTCACCATCAAAGACAATGACACTCTTTATAGTGCACTCTTCTGATGCTTGTGCTTTGACATCTTGGGCCCGGCAGAACAACTTGCACTGCAGTAACTACTGCTCACTCTCCACATGAACATCTTCATTCGGCCTCAGTTCTGACACCCCATACCAGGATCTGTGGGTGCCTCTGTCATCCCACTCAGGCTCTGACACCCAAGTAGGGCAATGCCACCACTGCCCAATTATCACAAATACCTACCTTGCTCAACCTCATCTAATGACTTTTGAAATAAAATCAGGAAGGAAAAGGAGACAGAAAGGAACCTAGCATGAGCTTTCTCATGAGAATATATATATATATTCTCAGCAGTAAAGACTCTGTCTGGACACAGGTTTGAACCTTGGATTGAGAAGATTCTCTGGAGAATGAAATGACAACCCACTCTAGCATTCTTGTCTGGGAAATCCAATGGGTAGAGGAGCCTGTTGGCTACAGTCCAGGGCATCGCAGAGGAGTTGGACACATCTTGGCAACTAAAGAACAGTCACAGTAGTTCAGTTCAGTTCAGTCGCTCAGTCATGTCTAACTTTTTGTGAACCCAAAAATCACAGCACGCCAGGCCTCCCTGTCCATCAGCAACTCCCGGAGTTCACTCTGACTCATGTCCATTGAGTCAGTGATGCCCTCCAGCCATCTCATTCTCTGTTGTCTCCTTCTCCTCCTGCCCCTAATCCCTCCCAGCATCAGAGTCTTCTCCAGTGAGTCAACTTTTCACATGAGGTGGCCAAAGTATTGGACTTTCAGCTTTAGCATCATTACTTCCAAAGAACACCCAGGCCGAATCTCCTTTAGAATGGACTGGTTGGATCTCCTTGCAGTCCAAGGGACTCTCAAGAGTCTTCTCCAACACCACAGTTCAAAAGAATCAATTCTTCAGCACTCAGCTTTCTTCACAGTCCAACTCTCACATTTATACGTGACCACAGGCAAAACCATAGCCTTGAGTACATGGACCTTTGCTGGCAAAGTAATGTCTCTGCTTTTTGATATACTATCTAGGTTGGTCATAACTTTCCTTCCAAGGAGAAGCATCTTTTAATTTCATGGCTGCAATCACCATGTGCAGTGATTTAGGAGACAAAAAAAAAAAAAAAATCTGACACTGTTGTCACTGTTTCCCCATCTATTTCCCATGAAGTGATGGGACCAGATGCCATGATCTTCGTTTTCGGAATGTTGAGATTAAAGCCAATTTTTTCACTCTCCTCTGTCACTTTCATCAAGAGGCTTTTTAGTTCCTCTTCACTTTCTGCCATAAGGGTGGTATCATCTGCATATCTGAGGTTATTGATATTTCTCCTGGCAATCTTGATTCCAGCTTGTGTTTCTTCCAGCCTAGAGTTTTTCATGATGTACTTTATATAAAAGTTAAATAAGCAGGGTGACAATATACAGCCTTGATGTACTCCTTTTCCTAGTTGGAACCAGTCTGTTGTTCCATGTCCAGTTTTAATTGTTGCTTCCTGACCTGCATATAGATTTTTCAAGAGGCAGGTCAGGTGGTCTAATATTCACAACTCTTTCAGACTTTTCCACAGTTTATTTTGATCCACACAGTCAAAGGCTTTGGCATAGTCCATAAAGCAGAAATAGATGTTTTTTCTGGAACTCTGTTGCTTTTTCAATGATCCATTTGATGTTGGCAATTTGATCTCTAGTTCCTCTGCCTTTTCTAAAACCAGCATAAACATCTCGAAGTTCATGGTTCAAGTATTGCTGAAGCCTAGCTTGGAGAGTTTTAAGCATTACTTTACTAGCATGTAAGATGATGTAATTGTGCAATAGTTTGAGCATTCTTTGGCATTGCCTTTCTTTGAGATTGGAATGAAAACTGACCTTTTCCAGTCCTGTGGCCACTGTTGAGTTTTCCAAATTTTCTAGCATATTGAGTACAGCACTTTCACAACATCATCTTTCAGGATTTGAACTAGCTCAGCTGGAAATCCATCACCTCCACTAGCTTTGTTCATAGTGATACTTCCTACAGCCCACTTGACTTCACATTTCAGGATGTCTGGCTCTAGGTGAGTGACCACTCTATTGTGATTATCTGAGTAGTGAAGCTCTTTTTTGAACATATTTTCTGTGTATTCTCTCCACCTCTTCTTAATATCTTCTGCTTCTGTTAGATCCCTACATTTCTGTCCTTTACTGAGCCCATTTATACACAAAAAATTACCTTGGTATCTCTAATTTTCTTGAAGATAGCTCTAGTCTTTCCCATTCAGACTAAATCATCAACCATTCTGAAAATATACAACTACTGAGTAAAGTTCTTCCTTAGTTTTACAGTTTATGACAGATGCTTAAACTTCACAAAACTTAGGTTTTGATAGCTTATGGTGAACAATGTCAAATTTATGATCTCCTTAGAAGATTTAGCTTCCAGATCAGGAACCAAGCTTGATCAGTCAGAGCTTTTGTGGGGCTGAAGCCTTATTACAGTGAAAAAGGACAGAGAAAGCTCTGGCATAGATATCAGAAAGAGGAGAGTGCCCCACTTTCTTGTCTTATCAATGCTTTATATACTTTTACCTGACCCACTCCCACAACATCTTAAATTAACAAAATTATAACTAACAGTAGAAAGGTCTTATTAAAAAGCAGAGACATTACTTACTAACAAAGGTCAGTCTAGTCAAGGCTATGGTTTTTCCAGTGGTCATGTATGGATGTGAGAGTCAGACTATAAAAAAGTTGAGCACCAAAGAACTGATGCTTTTGAACTGCGGTTTTGGAGAAGACTCTTCAGAGTCCCTTGGACTACAAAGAGATCCAACCAGTCCATCCTAAAAGAGATCAGTCCTGAGAGTTCATTGGATGGATTGATGTTGAAGCCAAAACTCCAATACTTTGGCCACCTGATGCAAAGAGGTGACTCTTTGGAAAAGACCCTGATTCTGGGAAAGATTGAGGGCAGGAGGAGAAGGGGATGACAGAATATAGTTGGATGGCATCACTGACTCAATGGACATGGGTTTGAATGGACTGTGGCAGCTCATTATGGACAAGGAGGCCTGCCATCCTGTGGTTTATATGGTCACAAAGAGTCGGACGCAACTGAGCAAATGAACTGCACTGCACTGAACAACTCCCACAACATAACAAGATTACAAAATAACAAGATTAGTCAGAACACTCTTGTTAAGAAGAAACATGTACTCCAGAAAGATACAATGTTGTTATATAATCACTAGTACAGAGTTGAAGGAAAAACATACCCCAGAGAAAAATGAGTTGTTTTGTTGTATAATCATTAGCTCTGAGTTTAAAGAAGTTATTCTTAAAGATTGTTGTCATAACAACTGAGTTTATGAAAAAAAAAGATCTTATATGATTAAGAAAGAACAATTTAGGAAAAAAAAAATTGTCCCTTTCTCATCAAGGGCTCTGGACCCAGTTCTCCTAGAGGGGCCTGGACTCCTTATCAACCTACTTAAGAATTAACTCTTTCAATTCCTTGAATAAATTTTTATAAAGCTAGAATTTGCTCATATCCAATTTCAACGTCATGAATCATAATTTTATATATATATATATATACACTCACTATATTTACCCCTTCTTAAGTATATAATTTTTGACTTTAAGACATAAAGAAAAGCCTCTTAAGATAAGAAAACTAATTCAATAAAATATCAAGTCAGTTATCCAGCATATATTTGAAAAGCATTTGATTATTATTATCTAGGTACAATTTTTATCTAGCATATAATCTGTCATAGTGAATCAGTATACTCAGAGTAAAATAATCTATATCTAATTTATAGGAGATTTTGGCATAACATAGTTTCTTGCCCTTTGAAAAACACTAGACAAGTTACATTGAACTTAATTCTTATGAGTTGGCAAAATGATACCTAACTACCCAAAATCAGTGTAATATTTTGTTAAGATGGAGCTCAATACATTTTGTTTCCTTATAGAATTTAGTAAGTTAAAAAAAATTAAAGGTTTGATCATGTTGAAAGTGATGTTCTCATTGAATTCAGTTCAATTCAGTTCAGTCACTTTGTCGTGTCTGACTCTTTGCAACCCCATGAATCATAGCACACCAGGGCTCCCTGTCCATCACCAACTTCCGGAGTTCACTCAAACTCATTTGCATTGAGTTGGTGATGCCATCCAGCCATCTCATCCTCTTCCTTCCCCTTCTCCTCCCTCCCCCAATCCCTCCCAGCATCAGGGTTTTTTCCAATGAGTCAACTCTTCGCATGAGGTGGTCAAAGTACTGGAGCTTCAGCTTCAGCATCATTTCCTCCAATGAACATCCAGGACTGATCTCTTTTAGGATGGACTGTTTGGGTCTCCTTGCAAGCCAAAGGACTCTCAAGAGTCTTCTCCAACACCACAGTTCAAAAGCATCAATTCTTCAGTGCTCAGCTTTCTTTATGAACTCTCATATCCATACATGACTACTGGAAAAACCGTAACATTTCCTAGATGGACATTTGTTGACAAAGTAATGTCTCTGCTTTTTAATATGCTATCTAGGTTGGTCATAACTTTCTCATTGAATTAAGAATAAATAAATATTTCCCTTATCTTTTATATGTGAAATCTAAAAAATACAACAAACTGTTTAATCAAACAAAAAAGAAATAGATTCACAGATATAAAAAGTAAACTTACAGTTACCAGCAGCAAAAGGAAAGGGGTAGGGGCAAATATGGGGTAGAGGAGGAAAAGGGTTACTATGGGACTATGTGAAATCATGTATTTTGAAACTTTTTAAAATTGTAAAGCCCTATAGAATTTTTAAAACTTTTTATTCAATTAAAAAAAAATGAGAAAAAAGAATAAATAGATCCAATATATGTGGATTTTATGTGTCCCAGTTTCAACACATTACATATTAAGTTAGATTTTTGTCATTTCTCCTCTCAAATGTCTTCATTGGCTTCTGATTTTATTTGGACAAAGATTAAATAAATAACATAATTTAGGGCACATTATTATTTTATCAAGAAAATAATCAAATATTATTTTTGTACATAATTCTACTAAAATAAAAATGAATATAAGCCTTAAAATAAAAGGGTTAAAGTAGTTGTGATTAAGTTCAGCAGTTAAAGTAATTCAAACTCCATTATAAAACAGTATAGGCATAACTCCAGTTATGTCATTTTGTTTTTTCTTTTCTTTTTGAAGTGATCTGATACTTTTATTAGCTGATATTCCCACCATAATTAGGAAGAGAGTAAGAAAGATCAAGAGGGAGAAAAACACTCTAATTAAAATCTCACTCTAACTAGAAACAACATAGTATTATAATAAAGCAAGTCAGAAAAGAAATACACTTTACACTTTTGATGACTGCAGGGTAAGGTCCAATTAGATGTGATATGAATATGACAGCTGCTATAGCTAAGATAATATATTCCTCACTACCACAAAAGCCTGTAACTATCTGTCTACATATAACCTAGAAAACTTATTAGCATACTAGAATGAATGTTGAGAATACAGATATTCTTAATAAATTTAGATTTGACATGATGTTGGACTTCTGTGGGGGCTCAGATGATATATTTGACACTCTCCACATGTAAATATAATAAAACGGGAAAATTTTGAAGTGTGTATATATGTTTAAAAAATGATAACTTCCAAAATGAGTAACTCATCATATTATGTGCATATCTGGTTGAATCATTCTGTTGTTAAATTTGTTTATAATCACGTTCTGAGAATAAATTCATTTTGCAAATTGATCAATGGAGTAATAGTCAGAGAAAACATATTAAGACTTTAAGGTTAAGGTGAAAGAAAGTAACCTCCAGTTGGCTAGCCAATCTTTCTAATTCTGAATGATGCTCCTTTCTTTATTCATTCAGTGTTTGATCTTGTTTTGTCTTGTTTGGTGCTGTTTGTTTTGTTTTGTCTATTTCTTTTTGTTTGTTCTCATTTGTATTTTAATAGGAAAATTTTCTTCAAATTGTGGTATATATATGGACAGAAGACTGACAGAAACACACACACACTTTAAAGAAAAAAAATCATAAATCACAAACCATTGTAATCACACATATGCCAAGGCAAAATATATTTACATGCCACCAAAGCCTCACATTTATCTTCACCATTTAAACAAAACCTTCCTCTTGCATTCTTGACTCAGTCAGTATCCAAAATTTTATGACTAACATTTCCTTTATTTTCTTTCTACTTTTGCTCCCTAAGGCTTCCCTTGTGGCTCAGCTGGTAAAGAATCAGCCTGCAACGCAGGAGACCTGGGTTCCATCGCTAGGTGGGGAAGATCCCCTGGAGAAGGGAAAGACTAGCCACTCCAGTACTCTGGCCTGGATATTTCCATGGACTGTATAGGCCATGGGGTCACAAATAATTGGACACAACTGAGCAATTTTCACTGTCTGTTCACTCAAGCATTTCTAAAAATAAAAATATTTTATTATCTATTCTATGAATTTATATAGTAGATTCATGATTCAGTGTTCTCTTGTGTCTTACATCATTTTTAGTGATCTATATGTCTTGTTAGTTGTTTCTATAGTTCAATAATTACATTGTTGTATGGTTTATCTGCTAATATATGACAAGAATTTGTCCATTCATCCTTTTGATAGTAGATATTTTGACTGTCTATAGGTTTTTAGTTCACTGATTCCTAAAATGTCGATGTTTCCTCTTGCCATCTCCTATTTGACCACTTCCAATTTACCTTGATTCACGGACCTGACATTCCAGGTTCTTATGCAATATTCTTTATAGCATCAGACTTTACTTGCATCACCAGTTAATCCACAACTGGGCATTGTCCTCACTTTGGCTCCATCACTTCATTCTTTCTTATTTCTCCACTCCTCTCCAGTAGCATATTGGGCACTTACTAACCTGGGGACCTCATCTTTAAGTGTCCTATCTGTTTGCCTTTTCATACTGTTCATGGGGTTCTCAAGGCAAGAATACTGAAGTGGTTTGCCATTACCTTCTCCAGTGGATCACGTTTTGTCAGAACTCTCCATCATGACCCATACGTCTTGGGTGGCCCTACATAGCATGGCTTACAGTTTCATTGAGTTAGACAAGGCTGTGATCCATGTGATCAGTTTGGTTAGTTTTCTGTTATTGTGATTTTGATTCTGTCTGCCCTCGTATTGATAAGGATAAGAGGCTTATGAAAGCTTCATGATGGAAGAGACTAACTGTGGTTGAAACTGGGTCTTGCTCTGATGGACAGGGCCATGCTCAGTTCAGTTCAGCTGCTCAGTCATGTCCTACTCTGCCAGGCTTCCTTGCCCATCACCAACTCCCACAGAGTGCTCAAACTCATGTCCATCGAGTTGGTGATGCCACCTAACCATCTCATCCTTTGTTATCCCCTTCTCCTCCTGCCTTCAATCTTTACCAGCATCAGGGTCTTTTCTAATGAGTCAGTTCTTCGCATCAGGTGGCTAAAGTATTGGAACTTCATTTGAGTATCAGTCTTTCCAATGAATGTGTAGGACTGACTTCCTTTAGGATTTATTGGTTGGATCTCTTTGCAGTCCAAGGGACTCTCAAGAGTCTTCTCCAACACCACATTTCAAAAGCATCAATCCTTTGGCAGTCAGCTTTCTTCACAGTCCAACTCTCACATCCATGCATGATTACTGGAAAAACCATAGCTTTGACTTTATGGACCATTGTTGGCAAACTAATGTCTCTGCTTTTTAATATGCTATCTAGGCTGGTCATAGCTTTTCTTCCAAGGAGAAAGAGTCTTTCATTTTCATGGCTGCAGTGACCGTCTGCAGTGATTTGGAGCCCAATAAAATAAATTTGTTGCTGTTTTCATTGTTTCCCCATCTATTTGCCTTGAAGTAATGGGACTGGATACTTTTATCCTAAAGTATACTCTAACGAGTATTAATAGTACCACAAAATCATTTGTTTCACATTTGTCATATACTTTACACATATTATTACTTTTGACCTTCATAGATTTTTAGGAGTATTTTTTTTCACTATATGCATCTATTTCTATGAAGAATTAGAACTGTAAAGAGGTTAAATTACTTGATTAAATGGAATGACAATTATTTACCTAACCTACTGAATGTAGAGAAAAAGATACTATAATTCCAGGACTAGTGATTTTTGTTCTAAGTACTATATAATCCAGTATATTGGGAGATAGCTGAATCTAAGTCAGAGAAAACTTTTAAATTATAGGTTTTAATCACCCTAATGAGAAGGAGTGTTTTCAGAACTTACTGAGGCAGATTCCAAATTAAAAATACTGATATTCAAAATTGAAAGCTAGTATTGGATCCACTCATATTTTTGTAGAAACAGATAGGAAGGTACTACATAAGCTTAAGGGCTTCCCTAGTGGCTCAAATAGTAAATAATCCACTTGCAGTGCAGGAGACCTAGGTTCAATCTCTGAGTTGGGAAGATCCCCTAAAGAAGAGAATGGCTACATACTCCAGTATTCTTAACCAGAGAATTTGATGGGCAGAGAAGCCTGCCGGGCTACAATCCATGGGGTCGCAAAGAATAGGACATGACCAAGCGACTAACACTTTGATTTCACTTTTTTCCACGTGAGTTTAAATAAGTTTTGGTGTAAGTTTTTCATTTTTAGCCTCTTTGTAAAGCTCTTGATTCTTGGAAATCTTGGCCACCTGGAAATCTTTCAAACTACCTATCAAGTCACTTTCAAAGTCTTGGTCAACTAGAAATCTTTTAAGCATCTTAATGTTAAAATTTCCCAAACTAAGATTTTGACTTAATTTTAATAATTTTAATATCACTAGCATTACCAACTATGATTTATGTCCTACTGCCATAAACAGAATGACTGTGCTATGCATCACTCATTGTCTTTGAATCTTCCCCATTAATAACTCTCAGCTCCAATTAATCTCTCATCTGCTGCTTAGTCACTTTGGTCATGTCCTATGGACCGCAACCTGCCAAGTTCCTCTGTCCATGGGATTCTTTATGCAAGAGTACTAGAGTGGGTTGCTATACCCTCCTCTAGGGGATTTTCCCCATCCAGGGATCCAACCCAGGTGTTCTGCTTTGCAATCAGTGTCATTACCAGTGAACCACCAGGGAAGCACCTAGTCTATCAGCAGTAATTCTGTTTCTAGATACATCTCTGTTGCTTACCAAGTGGCTCAGTGGTAAAGAATCCACCTGCCAAGCAGGTAATGTGGGTTTGATCCTTTGGTCAGGAAGATCCCCTGGAGTAGGAATTGCCAACCCAATCCAGTATTCTTGCCTAGAAAATTCCTTGGAGAACAGAGCCTGTCAGGCTACAGTCCCTGAGGTTATAAAGAGTTAGACATGATTGAGTATGCAGGCTCAGAAACAGATAACCAAATATAGCACTGAGGGTCCTCTTAATGTACAGTTGTCACTAAAAAAGATTGAAAAGCCAAATACTGTATTTTTCAGTTGCTCTTGTTTCTAGAGATTGCCATGTGATTAGCACTTGCCAATAAAATATAACCAACAGTAGAGCATGTCACTTTCTGGCCAATGTGTTTAAACAGTAAACAAGCCTATTCAGTACCTTATAACCCACTTGCAAAATTAACAAGATCTACACATGTTGATTATATCTACTGCTGTGGGCAAGAATCCCTCAGAAGAAATGGAGTAGCCATCATGGTCAACAAAAGAGTCCGAAATGCAGTACTTGGATGCAATCTCAAAAACAACAAAATGATCCCTGTTTGTTTCCAAGGCAAACCATTCAATATCACCGTAATCCAAGTCTATGCCCCAACCAGTAATGCTGAAGAAGCTGAAATTGAACAATTCTCTGAAGACCTACAATACCTTTTAGAACTAAGACCCAAAAAAGATGCCCTTTTCCTTATAGGGACTGGAATGCAAAAGTAAGAAATCAAGAAACACCTGGAGTAACTGGCAAATTTGGCCTTGGAATACGGAATGAAGCAGGTCAAAGACTAATTGAGTTTTGCCAAGAAACTGGTCATAGCTTACAGCCTTTTCCAACAACACAAGAGAAGACTCTACACATGGACGTCACAGATGGTCAACACTGAAATTAGACTGATTATATTCTTTGTAGCCAAAAATGGAGAAGCTCTATACAGTCAACAAAAACAAGACCAGGAGTTGACTGTGGCTCAGACCATAAGCTCCTTATTGCCAAATTCAGACTTAAATTGAAGAAAGTACAGAAAACCACTAGACCATTCAGTATGACCTAAATCAAATCCCTTATGATTATACAGTGGAAGTGAGAAATAGATTTAAGGGCCTAGATCTGATAGATAGAGTGCCTGATGAACTATGGAATGAGGTTCGTGACATTGTACAGGAGACAGGGATCAAGACTATCGCCATGGAAAAGATATTCAAAAAGACAAAATGGTTGCCTGGGGAGGCCTTATAAATAGCTGTGAGAAGAAGAGAAGCAAAAAGCAAAGGAGAAAAGGAAAGATATCTGAATGCAGAGTTTCAAAGAAAAGCAAGAAGAGATAAGAAAGCCTTCTTCAGTGATCAATGCAAACATAGAGGAAAACAACAGAATGGGAAAGACTAGAGATCTCTTCAAGAAAATAAGACATACTAAGGGAATATTTCCTGAAAATGTGGGCTCAATAGAGGACAGAAATGGTCTGGACCAATATATTAAGAAGAGGTGGCAAGAATACACAGAGGAACCGTACAAAAAAGATCTCAATGACCTGGATAATCACGATGGTGTGATCACTCATCTAGAGCCAGACATCCTGGAATGTGAGGTCAAGTGGGCCTTAGAAAGCATCACTATGAACAAAGCTAGTGGAGGTGATGGAATTCCACTTGAGCTATTTTAAATCCTGAAAGATGATGCTGTAGAAAGTGCTGCACTCAATATGCCAGCAAATTTGGAAAACTCAGCCGTGGACACAAGACTGGAAAAGGTCAGTTTTCACTCCAATCCCAAAGAAAGTCAATGCCAAAGAATGCTCATACTACTGCAGAACTGCACTCAATCATATGCTAGTAANTAAATCCTGAAAGATGATGCTGTAGAAAGTGCTGCACTCAATATGCCAGCAAATTTGGAAAACTCAGCCGTGGACACAAGACTGGAAAAGGTCAGTTTTCACTCCAATCCCAAAGAAAGTCAATGCCAAAGAATGCTCATACTACTGCAGAACTGCACTCAATCATATGCTAGTAAAGCAATGCTCAAAATTCTCCAAGCCAGGCTTCAGCAATATGTGAAACGTAAACTTCCAGATGTTCAAGTTGGTTTTAGAAAAGGCAGAGGAACCAGAGATCAAATTGCCAACATCCNCAGGCTGTTGTTCCATGTCCAGTTCTAACTGTTGCTTCTTGACCTGCATACAGATTTCTCAAGAGGCAGGTCAGGTGGTCTGGTATTCCCATATCTTTCAGAATTTTCCACAGTTTATTGTGATCCACACAGTCAAAGGCTTTGGCATAGTCAATAAAGCAGAACTAGAATATTTATACTTGTATATTGAATTTTCAGGGTGCTAGTGTAAAATTTATTTTTAATTGTATTGATAAATTCCACTTGTTTGTTGCAGATATATAGGAAATTGATTGGCCTTTATATTTGAATCTTGTGTCCTACATCCTACGTATAACTGCTTCTTTGTCCAAGTTTCTTTTTTACCGGTTGGTTTGGATGTCCTCCATAAATAATCAAGTCATCTCTGAATAAAGACAGTCTTATTTCTCAGCCTGTATACCTTGAATTTCCTTTCCTTGCCTTATTATATTGGCAAGAGCTTCTAATATATTAAAAAAAAAAAAAAAAGTGGTAAGAGGCGACACCCTTGACTTACTTCTGAGCTTAGCAGGAAAGTTTCATGATGTTAGCTATATTCTTCAGTCGCTCTTCATGACCCCATGGACTGCAGCCAACCAGGCTCCTCCATCCATGGGATTTTCCATGAAGCATAGGGATACAAGACACAGATAAATAAGAGACATAGATAAATATAGTATTTTTATGAAATTTAAGAATTATCTTATGATGTAGTAATGAAATATTGTAATTCCTAGAAAGTTCAAAGAAATGAAATAAATAAGATTGAATGTAAGTGTGTTATCTCACATATAATATCAAGTGAAATGGATAATTATGGGACAAAAATAATTTGATTTTTAATATTATATGAGATACAAAAATAACTAGAACATAGTCTTATAAAATACAGTAAAAGAATTAGAATCCTTGGAGCTATACTTTTTATTTGATTAGGATTGTTTAGAAATATAAAAATATATAGTTTTTTATAAATATATATATATATATATATATATGTACCTAAAATACCAAAATTATGGTTGGAAGACTTATGCCCTCCAAAGATGTTAATGTTCCAATATCTGGGATTTGTTGGTTCACATAGCAAAATGGACTTTGCAGATGTCAATTAAATTAAGAAGAGCTGGAAAATTATCCTGTATTGTCAAGGGATGCCAAACTAATCACATGGATATTACAGTTAGAGAGCTGCAGATGGGGCTATTACTATGAGAGAATGGTAAGAGGTAATATTGCTGGTTTTGAAGAAGCTGGAAAAAAAACAAAAAAATAGGTTCTTGTCTAGAGTCTCCAGACACCTTGACTTTGGCCTAGTGAGACCCATATAAGAGTTCTGACCTACAGGACTTTAAAGTTATAAATGCGTATTTTAATGTGTATGGTGAATTGTTACAGCAGCAACAGGAAACTAACATACAAGAGCTCTCAATACTGAAGAAAAACCACACACACACTTAAAAATTTTATAGCAAATTGAAGAGTATATACAATCATATATATATGTACCTATAAAATCTATATACATTATATAAATATAGCCACATATATCAGCTGTTTCTAAGTTCCCTTTCCATAGGTGCTTTGTCATTTTTTGCCTATATGCAACAAAAGCCCCTCAATGCAAGAGAGGGCCTCTTTTCCCAATATGTGTGAACAGAATGTTCATCTATTTCTTGAGGGTTTTGTAGTTTCTGACTTAAGTGGTCAACATTAATCTTTTGTATTAGATAGCTATATCTATTTATATATTTGTTTCTTTGGATGATAAGAACACATTTAAGTGATGTTTTAGATGGGATCTATTCATTGGAAAGCATCTGACCTTTGAGAATTTAGAAGTTCTGATTATCAATAAATGAATATTGGCAACTTAAATGTTTTCTGGAAAGCATGGCATATCAGTATATAAAATATTGTGTTAATGTAGTATCCATGATTTGATTTTTTAAAAAAATAAAACACTAATGAGTTTTCACTTACCATTAATTTTTGAAATAAATTTATTTGATATATTTATAGGTTTGTTTAATATAGTTTAAATGTTTATGCATGATTCATTTTCTACTAAGAAGTGCCTAGAATATATTTTTCATTTAAGAAAATGATATAATACTAAAAAGTACTTATCTCTTTATAACTTAGATTAACCCCTATCCTCCAAGCTTTGAAGTGGTCCCTATCTATATCTTATCTACATCTGTTTATCTTGAAAATTTCTCAGATACAGAGATCTTGCTTATATCGTAAACCACCTTCTCATAATCTTCATAAATATAATGAAAGTTTAATATCAAATTCAAGTAGGAAAATGAATATGTACAAATGTAAACATTTTTTAAAATAATATCCAATATTTGTAAAAATAAATATATATAAATTCTTATACTCCTTTCTGATATATTTGGTTCTTCTTATGAGTAAAGTCTTAATAGCTCTAACTTTAGAATATTTTAGCAAGTACTCCCTGGATTTGGTTATAAAATTAATAAAATATTAGCTTGACATTCAACTTTTTTCAATAAAAAAAATGAAGTGGTTCTATAATGATTTGATTAAAATTAACTACATATAACTAGTCAGTTAGAAATTTAGGGAAATATTATTTTATGTTACAATAAGTGTTTTAAATTATTCATTAAAAACTAAATAAGAGTTCTCAATTCGGAAAATGCAATTTATTTTCCTTTGTTTTCTGGTGACTTATGGCACAAAGAGTATCATTCACGATATATTAGTCAACATTACTTGGGAGCATCTAACATCAAAGTTCTTAGTCTTTATTTCAAGGTATATTTTCCTTAATTCTTATAAATATCTCTCCACTACTTGTGATGATCAACATCCTGACACTTTATGAAGCAGAACATAAAATATGATTGAATATATATATATTTATATATATATATATATATATTTACTCACAAAAAGTGATTGACATCTGTTGGTAGACTATTTCATTTTGATACTTTTAACTTCTCTGCCCCGTGAAGATGGTGTGTCTTAGGAGACAGGTCACTTGGTTTAGTTAAGGGAACTGAGTTTGCTGACTTCAACTCCAGCAAGGTACAAGCATCAATTTACAATTATTGATTTTTTCTCACCATCAAACTCATTAGCAATATTACTTAAAACAAGGTAATAATTGCAGGAGTAACTTAACCACTTTATAGTTCCTTTATTTATTTATTATTTTTTTTTTACTTTATTTTACTTTACAATANAAAGTGATTGACATCTGTTGGTAGACTATTTCATTTTGATACTTTTAACTTCTCTGCCCCGTGAAGATGGTGTGTCTTAGGAGACAGGTCACTTGGTTTAGTTAAGGGAACTGAGTTTGCTGACTTCAACTCCAGCAAGGTACAAGCATCAATTTACAATTATTGATTTTTTCTCACCATCAAACTCATTAGCAATATTACTTAAAACAAGGTAATAATTGCAGGAGTAACTTAACCACTTTATAGTTCCTTTATTTATTTATTATTTTTTTTTTACTTTATTTTACTTTACAATACTGTATTGGTTTTGTCATACATTGACATGAATCCCTTACAGGTCTTTTTTTTATCCTCAAAGACTATGTTCTTCACATTTTTGCTTTAAAAGAAAATAAAAATAATTAATAATTTTGTATTAAATTTTAGTACAATAACAAAAAATTTTTAAATGCCAAGTGAGATTTTAAAGTCAATTCACAAGTTGGCAATATGAACTCACCCAGTGCTGCCTTCCAAATCATTTTTAGTACATCACTGACTAATGTGTGCTTAGACTAATACTTATTGACCTATCCGTGGCTGGTAACACTCTGCTCTCTGTTTATTGCTAATTGCCTCATCTACTCTCTTTAAAATGACACGGTAAGTTAGAGTAACAATCTCAGACCCTATTATATCATTTGTTTAAGGGACCCTAGACAGATAATTAATACAATTCGCCACAGGTCAAAATCTAGAGCTCATAATGAAACCTAAAAATCTATAACTCCACCCAAGGGCACCTCTCAGGAGTTCAACTCTGTCCATTCAAGCAGTTAAAAGGATCTCATATTCTTTTACTGTATTACTCTTAATCTCTTCACTAAAGCACAAAAGCTACCTGTTTCTATACTTTCTATTCTTCCCAATCTTATTTCACTTTACTAAGGCTTGCCACATCCATCCATGTCATTTATATTTTAAAAGTAAATGTATCAATGAATGCTATTTTAATATATTAAAAAATTATTTTAATGTAATTATTTAAAAAATGTACCTTTTTAGAAAATATTCACATACTCTATGATTTTTAATTTGAATAGTATTCAGAAGAAAGGGACTATAATTTAAAAGCATCAAGATCTATAAATCAAATTAATTTATCCATCATAGTTAAATTAAGGACATTTTTAGTATGGCATTCAATGCTCATGATAAACTTAATAAAATGACCTCAATATTAACTGCAATTTCTGTTAAAAAGGTTAAGAGTTTTAAAAGAATAACCATAGGTTGACAGAAATGTTAAATTATCTGAATTATTGACTACCATGTAATAGAGAAATATATCCACTCCTTTTGTTATATAATTTCCACTTAAAAGTGGAAAATTTTCCCCTGTTCCATTCAGGTGAGGTGTTGTTTGGTTTAAAACTGCATCTAGCCAGTTGTTACAGCACTATCTAGAGTGAGAAAATGAGCCCAGAGGAAGTGAGGAAGGTAAAAGAGGACTGTGATACGCCCTTTTACACATAGAGATGAGCTTGTAATTTGCATTAAATGCTAAGAGTCATACGTAGAGCTTCCCTGATATTTTGAGAGAAATTCAGCATAAAAAGAATGATATTTTCACATACATTTCACATTGCAGCAGCTAGCCCCAAGGCTGTATTTGGTCATTTATTTTCTCCCTTCTATCCATTTTAAATTCCCTTTCCTTTTGGCCAGATAACTGACATTTTACATGAAGACATTATAACTCTTAGCCACTTTATTCTTATAAGTCTTGGATGATCTATTGAAATTACCATTCATGATAAATACTGGACATGAAGTAAAATGAGGTGAAATTTGGTCATTCATGCCTAACTCTTTGTGACCCCATAGACTATACAGTCCATGGAATTCTCCAGGCCAGAACACTGGAGTGGATAGCTGTTCCTTTCTCCAGGGGATCTTCCCAACCCTGGGATCGAACCTAGGTCTCCTGCATAGCAGGTGGATTCTTCACAGTCTGAGCTACCAGGGAAGCCCAATAATGTCCAGAAAGCAGTTCAATTGAATTCTTTGGGAAAGGACAGGGAATATATACTGTTATTTTCCTCACATAAAAGAATTTTTATCTTTCCATTGACAGATACTGATGAAGGGGGTGTTTTTCAGATCAATAGCTACATACCAAATTCAAGAAACTTATTTTAATGTGTTCCACAAAAATACCGTATCTTGTGGAATAGCTCATAATGGAATTACATGGATAAGCTTATAGTAGGCCTTCATCATCCACCCCAAAATCCTACTTGTTTATTCCATAATAGTGCATATTACCATGATCATGAATCTGCAGTGCTTAATTATTTGTTATTAGTGCTAATCTCTATTACATTTTGATAAAACTAATTATTGATATTGTGGTCTATCTTAGATTGTGCATAGGACATTAGACTTGGTCTTTTCCTACCACACACCTCCTAGTGTCAACAGTTAACTATATCCATTCTAATTATGCATTTTGGGGCCAGGAAATTAACAGAAGGTGGGTTCACAGGCCTGTTTAAACCCCTTGAGGTGGACATGGACCATGATTTCACTTATGGTTTGTATTCCATTAATTTTGCCTTACAGTGCCTTAAGGAAGGATTGAAAATATTTAATTTGTCTTATACATTTAGTGTAGCATTTCAGGGCTTTTCTACAAAAGAATATGTCTTCTCCTTTACTCTGGGTCTAAGGTTTGGCTTAGATTTGCAAACTAGTAAGAGAATATGGTTGTAGAACCTGAAATCATGACTGTGTTCTCAGCTTTCAATTTTTTATTTCTCCATAAATAAGTCAAAGACTGTTCTGGTTACCTGCAGAGGTATCTTGACCATAGAAAGACTTTGGTCTTTTAGCATTGCAAGTTATCCCTGAGGCCAAGTCATCTAGATTGCCACTCTAACCTTAGTGCCCATTAAAATAATTATATTCACCTTTCTTTGTCAGTTAATTGAAATTCCTGGGCTTCTAAAATTTCAGAATTCTATTAATTCCCATGAAACCAGGGAGCGCATTTCCATGGTAACATCTCTTATTGTTAACTTTGATTTAAAAAGGCAACCGCCATTGAACTTTTCAAATGTGCCAGCGCCCTTCATCTTTTATTCCTTACTGAAGAATTTTTTTTTTCTTATTTGTTCTTTTTGCTTTATTAAACTGTGTTCTTTAGGTGATCATGGAAAATATATTCAAGTGGTAGATTCTATGGTCTCCCTAATAAATGCATCCTAACCTTAGTCCAGAACTATCTAACTCCATACTCTGCTAAGGAAGTTCAGGTATTTCTACCTCATTGACTATAAGCCATCCCATGTATTCAGGTTTCCTGAAACTATTCCTAGAAGCATTTTAAAACTTGCCTCAAGTTTCCTTACTGAAATATTAAGCATGATTAATGAGTAAACACATTCATTTCAACAAATTATCTCCTACAAGCTCTAAATTTTACCTTACCTATTCCAACTCTATCAAAATTAGTTATGACACAATTGGCTGAGGATTTTGCAATGTTTCCTCCATAGATGTTAAAGGAGGTGTTTTTACTTGCTCAAAGGGTCAGGGGAAATGCGTGTGTTCAGGATTCTCAAGTTCTTCCACTCAAGTATTCAGTGGAGAGTCTAGGTCCCAAGTCTCCAGGATTCTCTGTCAGAGAAGTTGGCAAAAATAACTCTTAAAACTATGTAATCTGCCCCCTTTGTATCCTAGTTATTAATTGTATCTTGAGCCTGACTTTACTAGAGAATCTGCCCTGTTCTTGCAGAAGATATGAGTCTCTTTACATGCTGTCATGGAGGTGTTTTACCTTTGATAGTATGCCTTGACCTGATACTGGCTAAGTTGAGACTGTTACTTTTTTCTGGGCTTCTAAAGCCATTACCACAAGCCAGTGATTTCTACAATCTTTAAAACAAACACTAATTTCCCCATACTAGTCATGTCTCCCATGCCTTCCATAAACTAATGCTTCACCATAAACTTGTGAGTCAGTCCAGGCCTCCACTTGTGAGAATCCTACAAATTATGATCTTATTACATACTTAAGGTTCTCATCATGTATCAAAATCCTGAAACTTGTGTAAGGTTCCTTACCTCTGACTGCAGAGTGACTGCATCAGAACTCTCTTATTAATGATGGAAATCTGGGTTCCACTAAAATAAGAGACTAGCTCCCGCACTTGACTGCAGATGGTTCAATATAGGAAGTTAATTAAAAGAATAGAGTGGGATTAAGAAGAAGCAAACCTGAAAGACAGGAAAGCCAGTCGAAATGGTATGCAATTGAATTTGCCAAAACTGTGTACAACTGGCATTGAAATTTTCACTTCAATAAACCTTGTTAAATGATGTCATTTAATAAGACCTTTAAAATGAGTCTTAGAATTGTCTGTCTGAAACATGAAAGAGGAACACACAAATCCACAAGTTTCTGTTTCCCTTTAATTTTACCATGTGCAATTTATTTTTCCATATCACAAGCAATTCGCCAAATCTCCAATTCTCAGCAGATATCGACTTGGTGTCCTACATTTTTACTAGATGCTGGCACTCTACCTAGAATTAGCACATTCGGTCCCATAGATTAAGAGCTTAGTCCTACCTCTTCCTCTCCATTTCAGATATCTGTTGGGAGTCTAGGTTGTTATCTGTATTTCTGATCAAAGTACTATACGTCAAAGATTCCTATGACTCCCACACTGGGTTTGAATAATTTGCTAGAGCATCTCACAGGACTCTGAGAAATAATTACCCAAGTTTACTAGCTTATTTTAAAAGGATGTAACTCAGGAACAACCAAGCAGACAAGAACGAGATGCTTCCTGGCTTTCTCTAGATGATTCACTTTGCACAGATCGCCACATGTTCACCAATCTCAAATCTCTCCAAATCCCCTCTGTTTTTAATATCTGTAGAGGCTCCATTATAAATGATTAAATGGTTACATCGGATAAGATGGCTTTAATCATTAGCCATTGGCGACTCATCCACCAATGAATCCAGACCCACTCCTCCTCCCAGAAGGTAACTCAATGGAACTGAAAGTTCCAACCTTCTAATCAGGGTCAGTTCCCTGGAATCCCCTCTTCCCCTACCTTAGGTTAACTTGAGTTTTACCAAAGTCACTTCATTAACTTAACAAAAAACACTTTTAATGCTCTCATTACTTAGGAAAGTCAAAGGTTTTAGGAACTCTTTGCTAGAGGAGGGTTTTTTTGTTTGTTTGTTTGTATTTTTCTTATAAAACAAAATGTCATAGATTGTCAAATCCCTTACACTCCTGGATTAGCCCTTGTGTCAGACTGTAAATGGTGCACAACAGGTTGATCCAGCAATATCTGCATTTAAAAAATATGGACTCAAATTATGTGAAGCAGAGTGATTCATATAAGGTAACTCCATAATTGTGGCCTGTAGGAATTACTGCATCTTAGCTATCATAAAGAAACTATTAGCAGTATTATAATAATGCCTCTTAAATGCAGAGTAAAAATGAGCACTGATAATTCCTAGCCACAGTGGAAGGCCCAGAAAATCAAAATGAAAATGAACATTGCATTTTCTGCTTTTATTTTCAAATTAAGGTACCTTTAAATTTGGCATTTGAATCACTTAAAGAAGCCATATAACAAAGCTCATTTTCTACTATTTGTTTTCCATATAATTTGATCTGAAGTGTCTACCTAGTAGAATAACACTGGGAAAATTCAAGTCATAAAACTCTTCCATTAAAACTTATCTGATAATTCCTATTTGCTAATCACATCACTCTCATTTTTTTTCTGTTATAGTACTGAAATAATAGTTCTGTGAAATTCACAGAAGTTTTTCTTTCCTTTCTTTTGTTTCCTTTCTCAGTTCTTTTGAATGTAATATTAAGATAGTAAACTCTAAGACCCATGCATTACCCTGCTGAATCTCTTTTCTTTGAAGTAGAGATTATGTCACCCATTTTAATAAATCAAAGCCAGTCACAAACTTTTCTATTGTATGAAATGTCTATACTATTACATAAATTAGTTATATTTTCATATTTTATTAAATCATGATTACATATCTAACAATATTTGTTTTCTTAATAGCAAAATCATGTTTTAATCATCTTATTTGTATGAATTAGCAAGAAGCTGGAATCAAGATTGCCAGGAGAAATATCAATAACCTCAGATATGCAGATGACAACACCCTTATGGCAGAAAGTGAAGAGGAATTAAAAAGCCACTCGATGAAAGTGAAAGAGTGAAAAAGTTAGCTTAAACCTCAACATTCAGAAAACGAAGATCATGGCATCTTGTTCCATCACTTCATGGGAAATAGATGGGGAAACAGTGGAAACAAAGTCAGACTTTATTTTTGGGGGGTCCAAAAGTCACTGCAGATGGTGATTGCAGCCATGAAATTAAAAGACGCTTACTCTTTGGAAGAAAAGTTATGACCAACCTAAATAGCATATTCAAAAGCAGAGACATTACTTTGCCAACAAAGGTCCGTCTAGTCAAGGCTGTGGTTTTTCCAGCGGTCATGTATGGATGTGACAGTTGGACTGTGAAGACAGTTGAGTGCCGAAGAATTGATGCTTTTGAACTGTGGTGTTGGAGAAGACTCTTGAGAGTCCCTTGGACTGCAAGGAGATCCAACCAGTCCATCTTAAAGGAGATCAGTCCTGTATGTTCTTTGGAAGGAATGATATTAAAGCTGAAACGCCAGTACTTTTGCCACCTCATGCGAAGAGTTGTCTCATTGGAAAAGACTCTCATGCTGGGAGGGATTGGGGGCAGAAGCAGAAGGGGATGACAGAAGATGAGATGGCTAGATGGCATCTCTGACTTGATGGACGTGAGTTTGAATGAACTCCGAGAGTTGTTGATGGACAGGGAGGCCTGGCATGCTGCAATTCATGGGGTTGCAAAGAGCTGGACACAACTGAGTGACTGAACTGAACTGAACTGATAAGTCTTGACTCTATCAAATGCCACGTTACACTCTTTTTCCTCATGGAAATATTTTGACTATCTACAGTCTATGTCATAAAACTAGACATCTTAACTTATATTCTCTTGTGCATTTTATTTAACTTAACTTTCCAAATACTTATTTACCTATGGATGATAAAACTGAAATAGGCCCCCTCACCCATCCCACACTAATTCCATTAATTCCATTAGTCAGTTTTGAGTAAATTACAGTCAAGCTTCATCTTTTATTATTTGAAATAGCTCAGCTGGAATTCCATCACCTTCACTAGTTTTGCTTCTAGTGATACTTCCTAAGGCCCACTTGACTTAGCATTCTGGGATGGCTTGCTTAGGTGAGTGATCACACCACTCTGGTTATCTGGGATATTAAGATATTTATTGTATAGTTCTTCTGTGTATTCTTTTTTTAAAAAACTTTTGATTCTGCTTTTTTCTTTTTCTTCTTCTCCTGTGTATTGTTGGAACTTTGTCTTCCTATCTTCTACTTCTGTTGGGTTCATGTTGTTTCTGTCCTTTACTGTGCCCAACTTGCATCAAATGTTTCCTTTGTATGTCTAGTTTTCTTAAAGAGATCTCTAGTCTTTCCCATTCTATTATTTTTCTTTATTTATTTGCACTGATCACTTAGGAAGGCTATCATATCTCTCCTTGCTACTTGACAGAACTCTGCATTCAGATGGGTGTACGATTCCTTTTTGCCTTTTCCTTTCACTTAACAAACTAGTGGAGGTGATGGAATTCCAGTTGAGTTAATTCAAATCCTAAAAGATGATGCTGTGAAAGTGCTGTACTCAATATGCCACNTTAGGAAGGCTATCATATCTCTCCTTGCTACTTGACAGAACTCTGCATTCAGATGGGTGTACGATTCCTTTTTGCCTTTTCCTTTCACTTAACAAACTAGTGGAGGTGATGGAATTCCAGTTGAGTTAATTCAAATCCTAAAAGATGATGCTGTGAAAGTGCTGTACTCAATATGCCACCAAATTTGGAAGACTCAGCAGTGGCCACAGGACTGGAAAAGGCCAGTTTTCATTCCAATCCCAAAGAAAGGCAATGCCAATGAATGTTCGAACTACCACACAATTACACTCATCTCACACACTAGCAAAGTAATGCTCAAAATTCTCCAACCTAGCCTTCAGCAGTAGGTGAATTGAGGGCTTCCAGATATTTAAGCTGGATTTAGAAAAGCAGAGGAACTAGAGATCAAATTGCCAATATCTGTTGGATCATAGAAAAATCAAAAGAATCCCAGAAAAACATCTACTTCTGTTTTATTTACTACACTTTGGAAAAATCTTTTTTTTTTCTTTTTTAGTTTGTTTGCTTTACAATACTGTATTCATTTTGCTATACACTGACATGAATTAGCCATGAATGTATATGAGCTCCCAATCCAAATCCCTCAGCCCCTCCTGCCCCTCACACCATCTCTCTGGATCATCCCCATGTGTCAGTCCCAAGCATCCTGAATCCTGCATTGAACTGTGAATACCAGATCACCTTAACTGCCTCCTAAAAAATCTGTATGCAGGACAGGAAGCAACAGAACTGGATATGGAACAATGACTGGTTCCAAATTGGGAAAGGAACACATCAAGTCTACATATTGTCACCCTACTAATTTAACTTAAATGTAGAGTACATCATGAGGAATGCTGGACTGGATGAAGCACAAACTGGAATCAAGAGTGCTGGTAGAAATATCGATAACCTCATCTATGTAGATCACACCACCCTTATGGCAGAAAGTGAAGAGGAACTAAAGAGCTCCTTGATGAAAGTGAAAGAGGAATATGAAAAAGCTGGCTTTAAATTCAACACTGCAAACGAAGATCATAGGAACTCGTCCCATCTCTTCATGTCAAATAGGTAGAGAAACAGTGAAACAGTGGCAGTCTTTACTTTCTTTGGCTCCAATTTTCCTGGGCTGCTCCACATTTCAGCAGCCATGAAATTAATACACTTTCTCCTTGGAAAAAAAGCTTATAATCAACCTAGACAGCATATTAAAAAACAGTGACATTGCTTTGCCAACAAAGATCTGTTTAGTCAAAGCTATGGTTTTTCGAGTCGTCATGTATGAATGAGAGAGTTTGACCACTAAGAAAGTTGAGCACCAAGAATTAATGGTTTTGAACTGTGGTGTTCAAGAAGACTCTTGAGAATCCCTTGGACTTCAAGAGTTCCTTTCCTAAAGGAAATCGATCCTGAATATCCATGGGAGCACTGATGATGAAGCTGAAGCTCCAATACTTAGGCCACATCATGCAAATAGGTGACTGGTTGGAAAGGATCCTTATGCTGGGAAAGATTGAAGGCAGGAGAAGAAAGTGATAACAGAGGATGAGATGGTAGGATGGTATCACCTACTCAATGGACATGAGTTTGAGCAAGCTCCAGGACTTGATGAACCAGCAGGGAAGCCTGGTGTGCTTCAGTCCACGGAGTCACAAAGAGCTGAACAGGACTGAGTGACTGAACTGAACTGAACTGATAGTCAAGCTTATCCATATAATTGTATATTGGGACTATAATAATAGTGAATAAAGAAATAATATAACATTTTCTGTGAGCCCAGTTTTATGCAGGGTATTTAATTTAGGTAAAAACTTTTATTTACATCATAATCACTTGAGGTTAAGTGTTTTTATTATAGACATGGGCTGTGCTGATAAGTTGAATAGTTTTGCCAAGGTCATACAAGTAATGAAGAAAACCTACAATTTATTATTTAAAATTATTTTCCTAAGTCCAAATCCATTTACTTTTATAAGATTCCAATGTACACAGAAGCCAATTTGACCATTTAGTAGTATATGCCATGCTAGAGTACCTTTTATAAGACAAAATATGCACATTCTAGAAAGTCTATTATTTTTATAATCAATAAAACCCTTCCTCACCTATATTTAACATCTGAATGCTGTGGAAAAATGTTTTCGGATAATACTTTAGAACTCTTTATATTTGTGGTGGAGTAATATTTTGAGATAAAAATTGTTCTTTATCTCTCTCCTCATTCTTGTGTCATTGTCATTTCAAATTCTGGGAGAGGCCTATGTGCCACAGGTTAAAAAAAAAAAAAGAAAAGAAAATATTTTCTATTTAGAAACAAACCTATAGATTTATAAGAGTTATGTTTTCAGCCACAAAATTCTAAGCCCTGAATTAAGTACTCAGGACCATAGATTTGGAAGACTGAATAAAAAATCACAAATCAATGCTACTATCTTGTTCTAGAGAATGTGTGCAGTGCTGTGCTTAGTCGTGTCCTACTATTTGAACCCCATGGTGCCTGTCAGGTTCTTCTGTGCATGGAGATTCTCCAGAAAAGAATACTGGAATGGGTTGCCATGCCCTCCTCCAAGGGATTTTTCCAACCAAGGGATCAAACCCACGTCTCCAACACTGCAGGTGGATTCTTTACGATCTGAGCCACCCAGGAAGCCCAAGAATACTGGTGTGGGTAGTCTATTCCTTCTCCATGACATCTTCTTGACCCAGGCATCAAATTGGGGTCTCCTGCATTGCAAGTGGATTCTTTATCAGCTAAGCTACAAGAGAAATGTGTTCTAGAGAATAGTAATTATTTATTGGTTATGGAGGAAAAGAAAAAACAATCCTTGAGAAAAGGTAATTTTTTTTTTCTTCTGGTAAAGCTGATGACATACTTCCTTATGCATTAGGGATGAGAGGTGAAGAAGTACCTTTCATTGGAGGACTGTGTATAGCAGCAATCAGCAGGGACTGCCTATCTTTTCCCAATGCAGTCACATGATGGAAGCCTTAGTATAGAAGGGAAAAAATAAATTAACTAGATTTTAGTTAAGATTTGATTAGTTGGTAGTGAAATTCAATTCCAAATGATGAGGGATGCATAAAGATTGAAGATTATTTCTCTTATATAAACAGCTTTCAAAGGAATGTTGTCTGGGACTACATAATTCTCTGAGGCTTAGCATCACAATTCCAGACTTTCTCCATCTCATTGCTCTATAATCCATGGCCATGGTTCTGGGGTCGTTTCATAGTCCCAGGTGGCAACTCCAGGTTTAGTCATCATGTCAGCATTTATAACCCTAGAAAAGAAGAAAAGCAAGAGAAGTGGATGCATCTTTCTGTAAATATATAACCCTTCTCAAATTATGCTCTCACCACTTTTTCTTACATCTTCATATCAGAATTAAGTTATGTGGTCACCCCTCACTGTTAAAAAAAAAAAATAAAAGGAAAAAAAAGCATGAATAAAATGTAATCTTTACTTTGTTTACTGTTTATATTATTGTATAAGAAGAGAAGGGTTATCATGGCACCATTAGCATTTTCTTCTACTAGAAGGGATCCTTCAATGACTTATTTTTAATCAACCAGAAAGTTTGTGATTTAAATTTTATTATGATTTAAATTTTATTGTGATATTATAGAAAAACAAAGTTGCATTTTATGAAGCAAAATGTGTACACACAACACATCTGGAAAAAAGTTAGAAAATTAAATCATTGAAATATTTGAAGTCACACTTCCATCAAGAACAGATGAAGAATCATGCATTTTAAGTTTCATCATCTATTACTAGTTATTTCTCATGGCCATCTGTATATTCTTTCATGATAATTTCTGAGAAAAGTTAAGAAAAAAATTCATTTTATAAACCATATGTTCCTCACATAAGTACAGTTGAAAGGTTTTAAAGGTAACAAACACAATTCTTTAAGAATCACAGAATTTTTGCAGCAATAAATTTGTGTCATTTGGCTGAAGTGGTAAGTGGTTTAGCTAGCTAAGGTGTGAATGTTGAAATGGATTCTCTAAGTGTCAAGCAAAACTAAACTTATGTCTTAAATCACCATCTACTTTTGAGGTATAATTTATAAATAAGTATAGTACTCTTGCCTGGAAAATCCCATGGGCTGAGGAGCCTGGTGAACTACAGTCCATGAGGTCACTAAGTTGGACATGATTANAAGTGATAACAGAGGATGAGATGGTAGGATGGTATCACCTACTCAATGGACATGAGTTTGAGCAAGCTCCAGGACTTGATGAACCAGCAGGGAAGCCTGGTGTGCTTCAGTCCACGGAGTCACAAAGAGCTGAACAGGACTGAGTGACTGAACTGAACTGAACTGATAGTCAAGCTTATCCATATAATTGTATATTGGGACTATAATAATAGTGAATAAAGAAATAATATAACATTTTCTGTGAGCCCAGTTTTATGCAGGGTATTTAATTTAGGTAAAAACTTTTATTTACATCATAATCACTTGAGGTTAAGTGTTTTTATTATAGACATGGGCTGTGCTGATAAGTTGAATAGTTTTGCCAAGGTCATACAAGTAATGAAGAAAACCTACAATTTATTATTTAAAATTATTTTCCTAAGTCCAAATCCATTTACTTTTATAAGATTCCAATGTACACAGAAGCCAATTTGACCATTTAGTAGTATATGCCATGCTAGAGTACCTTTTATAAGACAAAATATGCACATTCTAGAAAGTCTATTATTTTTATAATCAATAAAACCCTTCCTCACCTATATTTAACATCTGAATGCTGTGGAAAAATGTTTTCGGATAATACTTTAGAACTCTTTATATTTGTGGTGGAGTAATATTTTGAGATAAAAATTGTTCTTTATCTCTCTCCTCATTCTTGTGTCATTGTCATTTCAAATTCTGGGAGAGGCCTATGTGCCACAGGTTAAAAAAAAAAAAAGAAAAGAAAATATTTTCTATTTAGAAACAAACCTATAGATTTATAAGAGTTATGTTTTCAGCCACAAAATTCTAAGCCCTGAATTAAGTACTCAGGACCATAGATTTGGAAGACTGAATAAAAAATCACAAATCAATGCTACTATCTTGTTCTAGAGAATGTGTGCAGTGCTGTGCTTAGTCGTGTCCTACTATTTGAACCCCATGGTGCCTGTCAGGTTCTTCTGTGCATGGAGATTCTCCAGAAAAGAATACTGGAATGGGTTGCCATGCCCTCCTCCAAGGGATTTTTCCAACCAAGGGATCAAACCCACGTCTCCAACACTGCAGGTGGATTCTTTACGATCTGAGCCACCCAGGAAGCCCAAGAATACTGGTGTGGGTAGTCTATTCCTTCTCCATGACATCTTCTTGACCCAGGCATCAAATTGGGGTCTCCTGCATTGCAAGTGGATTCTTTATCAGCTAAGCTACAAGAGAAATGTGTTCTAGAGAATAGTAATTATTTATTGGTTATGGAGGAAAAGAAAAAACAATCCTTGAGAAAAGGTAATTTTTTTTTTCTTCTGGTAAAGCTGATGACATACTTCCTTATGCATTAGGGATGAGAGGTGAAGAAGTACCTTTCATTGGAGGACTGTGTATAGCAGCAATCAGCAGGGACTGCCTATCTTTTCCCAATGCAGTCACATGATGGAAGCCTTAGTATAGAAGGGAAAAAATAAATTAACTAGATTTTAGTTAAGATTTGATTAGTTGGTAGTGAAATTCAATTCCAAATGATGAGGGATGCATAAAGATTGAAGATTATTTCTCTTATATAAACAGCTTTCAAAGGAATGTTGTCTGGGACTACATAATTCTCTGAGGCTTAGCATCACAATTCCAGACTTTCTCCATCTCATTGCTCTATAATCCATGGCCATGGTTCTGGGGTCGTTTCATAGTCCCAGGTGGCAACTCCAGGTTTAGTCATCATGTCAGCATTTATAACCCTAGAAAAGAAGAAAAGCAAGAGAAGTGGATGCATCTTTCTGTAAATATATAACCCTTCTCAAATTATGCTCTCACCACTTTTTCTTACATCTTCATATCAGAATTAAGTTATGTGGTCACCCCTCACTGTTAAAAAAAAAAAATAAAAGGAAAAAAAAGCATGAATAAAATGTAATCTTTACTTTGTTTACTGTTTATATTATTGTATAAGAAGAGAAGGGTTATCATGGCACCATTAGCATTTTCTTCTACTAGAAGGGATCCTTCAATGACTTATTTTTAATCAACCAGAAAGTTTGTGATTTAAATTTTATTATGATTTAAATTTTATTGTGATATTATAGAAAAACAAAGTTGCATTTTATGAAGCAAAATGTGTACACACAACACATCTGGAAAAAAGTTAGAAAATTAAATCATTGAAATATTTGAAGTCACACTTCCATCAAGAACAGATGAAGAATCATGCATTTTAAGTTTCATCATCTATTACTAGTTATTTCTCATGGCCATCTGTATATTCTTTCATGATAATTTCTGAGAAAAGTTAAGAAAAAAATTCATTTTATAAACCATATGTTCCTCACATAAGTACAGTTGAAAGGTTTTAAAGGTAACAAACACAATTCTTTAAGAATCACAGAATTTTTGCAGCAATAAATTTGTGTCATTTGGCTGAAGTGGTAAGTGGTTTAGCTAGCTAAGGTGTGAATGTTGAAATGGATTCTCTAAGTGTCAAGCAAAACTAAACTTATGTCTTAAATCACCATCTACTTTTGAGGTATAATTTATAAATAAGTATAGTACTCTTGCCTGGAAAATCCCATGGGCTGAGGAGCCTGGTGAACTACAGTCCATGAGGTCACTAAGTTGGACATGATTAAGCGACTTCACTTTCACTTTTCACTTTCATGCATTAGAGAAGGAAATGGCAACTCACTCCAGTGTTCTTGTCTGGAGAATCCCAGGGATGGGGGAGCCTGGTGGGCTACCATCTACGGGGTCACACAGAGTTGGACATGACTGAAGCGACTTAGCAGCAGCATATATTACAGGCAAAAGGATTTTTTGATATATAAAACAAATTTGTGATCATTTATTAAGAAATAAAAATGTGATTGGCACAGTTTTGCAAAGTTGTGATATACATTGCAAAATAAGCATGCTAACATCTTCAATTAAAAAACAATGCATTAGGCCACATCATACTATAATGGTGGGGAAATTTTGTTTACAACTTGTCTTGATAATTTTTCAAGAACCTTGGAGCTAGTCCTGCATCAAATATGGTAGACCTGAGTTTGATCTCTGGGTCGGGAGCATCCCCTGGAGAAGGGAATGACTACACACTCCAGTATTCTTGCCTGGAGAATTCCATGGACATAAACACCTTAACATTCTTTCCAGTAAGCTCAACCGAAGAAAGGAAAGAACAAGTCAGAATCACAAGACCTAAGTCCTTCATCCCAGGATCATGCCTGCAGGATGAGGAGAAGGGGTTGGAGTCGTGCCTCCATTTTGTCAGTAATGCCTAATGCGGCTCCCAACAAATACGCTATCTAGGTTGGTCATAACTTTCCTTCCAAGGAGTAAGCATCTTTTAATTTTATGACTGCAATCGCCATCTACTAATTACTTGTATATATAAAAATTATTTCTGCCTTATCAAAACCACACCAGATAATACAAAAATACGTCATCACATCACTAAGTTATTGAAACTAGTACAACTGAATTGGTTTAAAAAAAAAAAGAAAAATAAAAATGTGTTATTAGCTTTAGTCAAATATAATAACACTTAATCATTAGTGTATAGATTCCTTAAAAAAAAAAAAAAAACAGGCACTCAGCACAAGTGACTGTGACGGCCGGGCGGGCCAGCACACTCAGCATGGCCGAGAGGAGCTACCTCACATCGGAGGACAGAGACAGCAGCTGAGAGTGCCAGGCTGCAATGGCACAGGAACAACTGAGAGAAGCTACCCCATGTCCGAGGTCAGGGTTGGGGGCCAGGAAGAGCCACCCCACATCCGAGGTCAGGGGCAGCGGCCAGGAGGAGACACCCCGTGCCCCCCGCCAGGGCGGGAGCTGTGAAGAGCCACTGATTAATTAACACTCAGCACAAGTGGCTGTGACGGCTGGTGCACACAGCGCAAGTGGCTACAACAACTGGCGCACTCAGCGCGGACGAGAGGAGTTACCCCATGTCCGAGGTCAGGGGCAGCAGCCGAGAATGCCAGGCTGCAATGGCACAGGAACAGCTGAGAGGAGCCACCCTGCGTCCAAGGCCAGGGTCGGGGGCAGGGAAGATCAACCTGCATTCAAGGAGCAGTAGTTGCCCTGGCGCAAGAGGGCCTAGAGGAGCTATCCCACGTTGAAGGTCAGAAATGGTGGTGGTGAGGAGACACCCTTCGTCCAAGGTAAGGATCAGCAGCTGTGCTTTGCTGGAACAGCTGTGAAGAAATACTCCATACTCAAGAGAGAAGAAATCCAGCTCCACCCACCAGAACTCCAAAACAAGCCTCCCTAACCNATACAGAATGAAGTAAGCCAGAAAGAAAAGCACCAATGCAGTATACTAATACATATATATGGAATTTAGAAAGATGGTAATGATAACCCTGTATGCAAGACAGCAAAAGACACACAGATGTATAGAATGGACTTTTGGACTTTGAGGGAGAGGGAGAGGGTGGGATTATCTGGGAGAATGGCACTGAAACATGTACACTGTCATGTAAGAAATGAATTGCCAGTCTATGTTCGATACGGGGTACAGGATGCTTGGAACTGGTGCACGGGGATGATCCAGAGAGTTGATATGGGGTGAGAGGTGGGGGGGAGGGTTCAAGATTGGGAACTCATGTACACCTGAGATGGAAAAAAATAAATAAGTTTTAAAATATACAAAATAAAATTTAAAAAAAAACATACTCTATGTTCCAATAATATTACCTGGTGTATGCTCAGTCATGTGCAACTCTTTGCAAATCCATGGACTACAGCCCAACAAACTCCTCTGCGTTCGATATGTCAGCAAATTATGAAAATACAGCAGTGGCCACAGGACTGGGGAATTGGCAGAACTTTGGAACTTGATTTGTCAAAATCATCAAAGGTCACTTTAAGAACTAAGATGATCAGTTCAGTTCAGTTCAGTCGCTCAATCGTGTCCGACTCTTTGCGAACCTATGAATCGCAGCACGCCACGCCTCCCTGTCCATCACCAACTCCCGGAGTTCACTCAGACTTATGTCCATCGAGTCAGTGATGCCATCCAGCCATCTCATCCTCTGNCACTTTAAGAACTAAGATGATCAGTTCAGTTCAGTTCAGTCGCTCAATCGTGTCCGACTCTTTGCGAACCTATGAATCGCAGCACGCCACGCCTCCCTGTCCATCACCAACTCCCGGAGTTCACTCAGACTTATGTCCATCGAGTCAGTGATGCCATCCAGCCATCTCATCCTCTGTCATCCCCTTCTCCTCCTGCCCCCAATCCCTCCCAGCATCAGAGTCTTTTCCAATGAGTCAACTCTTCGCATGAGGTGGCCAGAGTACTGGAGTCTCAGCTTTAACATCATTCCTTCCAAAGAAATCGCAGGGTTGGTCTCCTTCAGAATGGACTGGTCGGATCTCTTTGCAGTCCAAAGGACTCTCAAGAGTCTTCTCCAACATCAAAGTTCAAAAGCATCAATTCTTTGGCGCTCAACCTTCTTCACAGTCCAAATCTCACATCTATACATGACTACTGGAAAAACCATCTGTCGTCTATGGGATCAAACAGAGTTGGACACGATTGACGTGACTTTGCATCAGCAGCATATCATCATATTCCTCTTTTCATGATATTATATATATGAGATATACCTCCTGTACTTTGGCCAACTGATGCAAAGAGTTGAATCATTGGAAAAGACTCTCATGCTAGGAAGTAAAGGGGATGACAGACTATGAGATGGCTGGATGGCATCACTGACTCTATGGATGTGAGTCTGAGTGAACTCTGGGAGATGGTAATGGACAGGGAGGCCTGGTGTGCTGCGATTCATGGGGTCACAAAGAGTTGGACACCACCAAAAAACTGAACTGAACTAAGGAACATCTGACCCTTGTGACTTTTCTTATTATTGTGGAAGAAAAGATAGATATGACTTTTTCTTTTCAGTTTTAATAATTTTTTAGTTTATTAATTTTTTTTTAATTCCTGGGATGATTTAGTAGATTATATTTTAAGGAAAATTTTATATTTTACTTAGATATTCAAACCTGAATATATTTAAAGAATGTATAATTTTGTCTTATAATTGTTCATTGTTTCTGTACTGTAATTGTGGATCTACCTTTGCTATTCATACTTTTTTCTTTTGATCTTATGAGCCAAGATTTTAAATTATGGCTTCTTCAACTCTGTTATTTCTTATATATATATTTCACTAACTACTGTCATTTTTATAAAGCCTTACCTTCTACCACATTTGGGTTTTATTGTTCTATTTCTTGGCTCAAGAGTTGAAACATTAAGTATTTTTAAAATGTCTCTTCTTCTAATGTGGATGATTTAGCAGAGAATTCCTACTTCTGGGAAATATAAGGGGTTGTTATTTCCCCTATTCTTTTCATAAATTCTGCTAAAAATCCTGGACATTATAATATAAGAATATTGAAAAAGAAAAAAGGCTGACTGTCCCAAGAAATAATACAAAATTGAGTGTCTTTGATTATATCTGACTATACTGGCCTGGGTACTGGAGAAGCCATCATCAAACAATAAATGCAAACAGGCACAGGGGGCGGGGGAAAAAAGTCATCAAGAAAGGACCACTTTCTCTGTCAAAATACAAGGTAAGGGTCAGTGTAGAATAACAAAAATCTTTTAGAAAATAACCGCTCTCCTCTAGCCAGCAACCATAATGGAGATAGATTTGTACAATTTCAGCACTCTCCTTTTGTCCAGAGTTATCTGTCTCAATCTTCACCAACTGCATCTATTGGAATATACTTAAATATACATACAATATTCTATACTGATTCCTACAGTGTTTCCCTCTGTTGTTGTTCAGTCACTAAGTCATGTCCAACTCTTTGAAACCCCATGGACTCTAGCATGCCAAGCTTCCCTGTCCTTCACTATCTCCCTGAGTTTGCCCAAACTCCTGTCCATTAAGTTGGTGATACCATCCAACCAACTAATCCTCTGTCACCCCCTTCTCTTGGCCTCAGTTTTTTCCACAACTGGGGTCTTTTCCAATGAGTCAGCTCTTTGCATCAGGTGAACAAAGTATTGGAGTTTCAGATTCATGATCAGTCCTTCCAATGAATATTCAGGATTGATCTCCTTTAGGATTGACTGGTTTCATCTCCTTGCTGTCCAAGGGGTCTCAAGTCTTCTCCAACATCATGATTCAAAGTCATCAATTCTATGGCACTCAGCCTTCTTTATGGTCCAGCTCTGATATCCATAAATGATTACTGGAAAAATCATAGCTTGACTATGCAACCTTTGTTGGCAAAGTGATGTCTCTGATTTTTAATATGCTGTCTAGATTGGTCATAGCTTCTTCCAAGGAGCAAGTGTCCTTTCATTTTGTGGCTGCAGTCACCATCTGCATTGATTTTGGAGCCCAAGAAAATGATATCTGACACTATTTCCACATTTGCCACATCTATTTGCCATGAAGTATTAGGACTGGAAGCCATGATCTTAGTTTTTTGAATGTTGAATTTTAAGCCAGCTTTTTCAGTCTCCTCTTTTATCTTCATCAAGAAGCTCTTTAGCTCCTCTTCACTTTCTGTCACTAAAGAAGTATCATCTGTATATCTAAGGTTGTTGATATTTCTCTTGGCAATATTGATTCTAGCTTGTGATTCATTCAACCTGTCATTTGGCGTGATGTACTCTGCATGGAAGTTAGATAAACAAAGTGACAATATATAGTCTTGACGTACTCCTCTTCCAATTTTGAACCAATCCATTGTTCCCATGTCCAATTCTAACTATTGCCCCTTGTCCTGCATGCAGGTTTCATAGGAGGCAGGTAAGGTGGTTTGGTATCCCCATCTCTTTAAGAATTTTCCAGTTTGTTGTGATCCACATAGTCAAAGGTTTTAGAGTCATCTAAAGGCTTCAAAGTAGCAGATTTTTAATTTTAAAAAAATTCCCTTGATTTTTCTATGATCCAGCATATGTTGGCAATTTGATCTCTGGTTGCTCTGCTTTTTCTAAATCCAGCTTGAACATCTGTAATTTTTCAGTTCACATACTGTTGAAGCCTAGCTTGAAGAATTTTGAGCATAATCTTGCTGGCATGTGCAATTGTATGATAATTTGAACATTTTTGGCATTGCCCTTCTTTGGGATTGGAATAAAACTGACCTTCTTCAGTCCTGTGGCCACTACTGAATTTTCCGAATTTGCCGGCATAATGAGTGCAGCACTTCAACAGCATCATCTTTTAAGATCTGAAATAGGTCAGCTGGAATTCCATCACCTCCATTAGCCTTATTAGTGGTAATGCTTCTTAAGGCCCACTTGACTTCACATTCTAAGATATCTGGCTCTAGGTGAGTGATAGCATAATCATGGTTAACTGGGTCACTAAGAGCTTTTTTGGTACAGTTTCTGCATATTCTTTCCACTTTTTCTTAATTTCTTCTGATTCTATTAGTTCCTTTCCATTTTGGTCTTTATTTTGCCAGTCTTTGTATGAAATATTCCCTTGATATCTCCTATTTTCTTGAAGAAATATCTAATCTTCTCCATTCTATTGTTTCCCTTCTAAAACCTAGTTAAATCATAACAGTGTCACCTACTTGTAGCGCTTATAGAGTATTTACATTGTGCCTTCCAGGCACCAAGAATTTTTCTAATATCTTTATATATGTTGGCATTCAAAAGAAGTTAGTGACAGTGTTTGTTGCTCAGTCATGTCTGACTCTTTGCAACTCCGTGGCCTGTAGTCTGCCAAACACCTCTGTTGATGGGATTCTCCAGGAAAGAATACTGAAGTGGGTACCCTTTCCCTTTTCCAGGGAATCTTTCCAACCCAAGGATTGAACTTTGGTCTCCTGCATTGCAGGCAGATTCTTTACCATCTGAGCCACCAGGGACATCTCTAACTCATTTAATTCCATTACAAAAAAATTATGATATCCTTTTTAGTATTTCCAAGTTAAAAATGAGAAAAATGAGAGAGTAGGTAAGCAATTTTCCCAATATCAAATATCATTTTCCCTTGTAATTCATACACTCTGTGTATATACACTCAGTGTATTCAGTAAGAGAGATCCACTTACCTGTATTCATGTGACATGCATCTTCAGGTAGGAAAAATTTTTTTGATCCTCTTGAAGTCTCTAGATGGGTCTGTTAATTAAAATGAAAAGACAAATTAATAGAAAGAAATTAAATATGTTTCATTAAACTTTTGCACATACATGTGAGCTTTCATGAAAGAATGAAAACTTGAAGAAGTAATTAGAGTAGAAAGGGTTTTTTTTTTAATATATTTTAGATAAAAGCATAATATTTGTGAAGAATTGAGGACACAGTGAGGTATGGGTTAAGAGCAGTAAATATTGAAGAGGTAATTAGGAAGATAAAGATTAGTTTAGCAAGGCTTTATACACATTTCTTGACCTCAATTTATCCATCTCTGCCAATAAAAATGTCGTCTTTCCTCTTGTTATGCTAAGGAACTTTTAACATGGAAGTTTTATGACCTGTTTCAGGGAAGGATGATGTGTCTATTTGAAGGTGACATTCTTTTTTTTTTTTTTTTAAATTTCTACAGCTTAATATAACAAGGTATTATGTCCTGGACCCCATCAATATATTGATTTTTTTTCCCTTTTTTTAAATATTAGTTTTTATTGGTCCTTGAAAGGATTTTAGCCTTTCCATGTATGACTTTGAACTTGTTACACATGAGAAGTCATATCTCTAAAGAGAAATTTTGCTTTTACTTTTAAGCAAAACCTATTTTAGCTTCTTTAGTTTGATGTTTTAACCAATCATGCTTTAACTTCTGTTTCATCGCTCATATTGCTCAATTCAGCCATAGCGTAATGATTGAAAAAAAAAAAAAATACACTTAATTCCAAGCCCCATATTTAGAAAGACCTACACTAGTTAAATTCTGGAGTCATATCTGGGAACAATGACCACTGTAAACTGAATAGATTAAAAAGTCCAATTGTCCAAAAATGTCCTTTTTTATTTCTAACTTTCAAAGTTTCCAAGCCATACTTTCATATGCTGAGGTTACTATATGTCTCTGAACAGTGTACATGGATTGGATAGGGGGGAAAATCTTGCCAGTTAGCAATTCGTCTCTCCTGCATGTGCTGAAATAAATTTATTCTAGGCACAAGGAGACAGATGGAAATCAAACACCATTATTTACTTGATAAAACTAGCTTTGAGATAACAAGTTGGCCCAAAATCTAAAATGAAGATTCCTTCCCTTCTTTTGTTAATGGAAACTAAAAACTAAGTACCCAATTTTAGAAGAAGCAATTTTGAAAGTTTTTTTTTTTTTCCCACAAACAGAAAAATTAGTCCCATTTCAATGAGAATATCACATCACAGGCAGAAAAAAAAAAAAAGGCAAGGAAAAATGTGCAGCCCATATGTGGCAAAAAATGTTCACACTGAAAGAAAGAGAAACAACTTTTGTCAGTTTTTAGTCAAATAATTCCTTCACTATTGGATGGAATGTGGAAAATCTCCACCACCTGAGGAGCAATAAGAGCAAGATCTGAAAATGAAAAAAGATATGTACCACATCATGTACCAACCTGAAATTAAGAGGTTATGAAGCTATTTTGCAAAGACTTGAGGTTAATTTTCCCATAATAGATTACTGCAACATGTTATGATCAAAATACATGATAATCTGTTAGTTTGTATCATTTCTGATAGATAAATTTGGATATTATATTTCAATATACTTATTCTTCCTACATTCCCAAAATACTGAAAATAATATACTTTAAAAAAATCTGTTGTTCTTTTAACTTTGGTATGTCCATATTGCTTTACCTCATAACTGCCCATTTTCTGACAGTAGTATCAATTATTTAGATGATCATGATCATTTTTTATGTTTTCTTATCTCTGTCCAACTTTGGATCATTTATTTCTGCCATTTTTTTCCTTTGTATTTTCTTCGTGATTTTTGTAAGTGTTCCTTACTGCCTTAAGACACACATTGTCATTTACTTCATTTATGTTTAAATAGCTCCCTGAAAGCAGACTTTTAACTTTAATAAATTTGGCTATATTTTCCTAGTAATGTACTCAAAACATTATTGTCATCTTATCATATTGTTTCACTAATGTTTTTGATACATTCCAGTTGCTGATGAGATAAAATTCATACTCTTCATTTTGGCATTCAAGAAACTCTATAGTATGGTGTTCCTATATTTAAAGTCTGATCTTCTAAATTCAACTTGTATTTTATTGTTTCACCAAATTATAAAAGTCATCATTTCTTAAATACAATGTGTATTCTTCTGCCATTTCATATTTGCTCTTGGTACTGTTTATATAATGTGGTATATATTGACCTTCAAAAATATGTCTTTAGAAGGGAGTCCACTCTTGTCACTGCTATTCAACATAGTTTTGGAAGTCCTAGCTATGGCAATCAGAGTAGAAAAAGAAACAAAATAAATTTAGATTAAAAAAGAAGTAAAAAAACAAAAAGAAAGAAAAGAAGTAAAGTTCTCATTGTTTGCAGACAAAATACTATATACAGAAGACCCTAAAAATCCTATCAGAAAATTACTGGAGCTAATCAGTGAATTTAGTAAAGTCACAGTATGCCAAATCAATACACAGAAATCCCTTGCATTCCTATACAATTACAACAAAAAAATCAGAAAGAGAAATTAAGGAATCAATCCCATTAACCACTGCAACAAAAAGAATAAAATCTCTAGGAATAATCTTACCTGAGGAGACAAAAGAACTGTATACAAAAACTATAGGTCACTTGTGAAAGAAATCACAAATAACATAAACAGATGGAGAGATGGTGTCAGATGGGAAGAATTAGTACTGTGAAAATGACTATACTACTCAAAGTAATCAACAGATTAAATCCAATCCCTATCAAATTACTAATGGCATTTTTCTAGAGCTAGATCAACACCATTCACAATCCATATGGAAGCATGCTGTTAAGTCACTTCATTGTGTCCGACTCTATGTGACCCCATAGATGGCAGCCCACCACGCTCCCCAATCCCTGGGATTCTCCAGGCAAGAACAGTGGAGTGGGTTGCCATTTCCTTCTCCAATGAATGAAAATGAAAAGTGAAAGTGAAGTCGCTCAGTCGTGTCTGACCCTCAGTGACCCCATCGACTGCAGCCTTCCAGGCTCCTCCATCCATAGGATTTTCCAGGCGAGAGTACTGGAGTGGGGTGTCATTGCCTTCTCCCATGAAGGCATAGAAGACCCCAAATAACCAAAGCAATTTTGGAAAGAAAGATAGAGCTGGGGAAATCAATCTTTCTGACTTCAGACTATGCTGCAAAGCTACAGTCATTAAGACAGTATAGTACTAGCACAAAAACAGAAATATAGACCAGTGGAATAAGATACAAAGCCCGGAGATAAACCCATGCATCTATGGGCACCACATCTTTGACAAACAAGGCAAGAATATATGCTGGATAAAAGACAGCTTCTTCAATAAGTAGCACTGGGAAAACTGGACAACTACATGTTAAAGAATGAAATTAGAACACTTCCTAACAACATGTGTGTGTGTGCTCAGTTGCTCAGTTATGTCCAGATCTTTGGAACCCCAAAGACTATAGCCCACCAGGCTCCTCCTTCCATGGAATTTTCTAGGCAAGAATACTGAAGTGGGTTGCCATTTGCTTCTCCAGGGAATCTTCCCAACTCAGGGATCAAACCCATATATCCTGTGTCTCCTGTAATTGGCCTGCGGATTCTTTACCACTGAGCCACCTGGGAAGCATTCTAACACAATATACAAAGGTAAATTCAAAATGGATTAAAGACCTAAATGTAAGAACAGAAACTATAAAACTCTTAGAGGAAAACATAGGCAGAACATTCTTTGACATAAATCATAGCAAGATCCTTTATGACTCACCTCCTGGAAATATGATTCACCTCCTAAAAATAAGCAAATGGAACTTAATTAAATTTAAAATCTTTCGCACAGCAAAGGAAGCCATAAACAAGATGAAAAGACAACACTCAGAATGGGAGAAAATAATTTCAAATTAAGCAACTGACAAACGAATCTCCAAAATATATAAGCAGCTCATGCAGTTCAATATCAGAAAAGCAAACAACCCAGTCAAAAAGTAAGCAAAAGTCCTAAGCAGACATTTCTCCAAAGACATATGGATGGCTAATAAACACATGAAAAAATATTTGACATTGCTTATTCTTAGAAATGAAAATAAAAACTAAAATGAGGTATCACCACACTCCCACTAGAATGGCCATCATCAAAACATCTACAAGCAATGATTGCTGAAAAAGAATGTGGAGAAAAGGGAATTCTCTTGCACAGTTGATGGAAATGTACCTTGATACAGTCACTATGGAGAACAGTATGTAGATTTCTATTAAAAAAAAAAAAAAAAAAAAAAACTAGGACTAAAACTACCATATGACCCAGCAATCAAACTACTGGGCATTTCTTTAGGAAAACCACAATTCTAAAAGACACATGTACTCCAGAGTTCACTGCAGCGCTATTTACAATAGCCAGGATATGGAAGCAATCTAGATGTCCATCAACACATGAATGAATAAAGTTGTAGCACATATATAGAATAGAATATGACTCAGCCATGAAAATGAATGAATTTGAGTCAGTTCTAGTGACATGGATGAACCTAGAGTCTGTTCTACAGAGTGAAGTCAGTCAGAAGGAGAAAAACAAGCATCGTATATTAATACATATATATAGAAACTAGAAAAATGGTACTGATGAACATATTTTCAGGGCAGGAATAGAGACACAGATCTAGAGAACAGATTTTGGACACAGGGGAGGAAGGAGATGGTGGGACAAGATGAGGGAGATATTGAAGTATATACATTATCATGTATAAAATAGATGGCTAGTGGGAATTTGCTGTATAAGACATAGAGCTTAGCCTGGTTCTTTATGATAACCTACAGGGATAAGATGAGGGGGGTTGGAAGCTCAAGAGGGAGAAGATATATGTATACTTATAGCTGATTCACATTTTTGTACAGAAGAAAACAACATAGCAATTATTGTAAAGCAATTATCCTTCAATTAAAAATAAATTTTAAAAATATCCAAAAAGGTATGTCCTTATCCTTGCCTGGAAAATTCCATGGACAGAGGTATCTGGTGAACTACAGTCCAGGGAGTCACAAAGAATTGGACACAACTGAGCGACTAAACATGCACACACACACACACACACACACACACACACACACACACAGAGTGTCTTCCTAACTTTAAGTAAATCTGGTTTGGTTTCTGTCTCCTTCATAAAGTCTTTTCTAAACTTTCTCAAACCCTAAATCTAATCCAAGTTTTTCTGTGGACTAAAAATGACTCCCAAGCCATGTATCCACTGACTACTGAATTTCTTGACATAAATAATTCAATATGTTTAAAGCAGAATGTATTTTTTTCCTTCTTATGGCAAAGATTATATAATTGTTCACGAAACCATTTCCATTTCTTCCCAGGAACTCAAATTAATTGTATTTTCCAGCCTTTTTTGAAAGTAGGTGGGGCCAACTGACTAAGGTCTAGTCAGTGCAAAGTGCTGCTGCTGCTAAGTCGCTTCAGTTGTTTCCAACTCTGTGCCACCTCATAGACAGCAGCCTACCAGGCTACCCCGTCCCTGGGATTCTCCAGGCAAGAACACTGGATTCGGTTGCCATTTCCTTCTCTAATGTATGAAAGTGAAAAGTGAAAGTGAAGGCGCTCAGTCATATCTGACTCTTCGAGACCCCATGGACTGTAGCCAACCAGGCTCCTCCGTCCATAGGATTTTTCAGGCAAGAATACTGGAGTGGGGTGCCATTACCTTCTTCAAGTGCAAAGTGAGCACAGATGAAAATAAACTACTTCCCAGAAGATCCATTAATAACAATAATAAAAAGATAGTTTCAGTGAGATTCTCCTCATGTTTTCTTTCTTCACGACCTATTTCACCAAGGACAAGATTTGAAAAATCATGGTGTTCCATTTAAGGCAGAAATTAAAGAAATTCCCTGATGGTCCAGTGGTTAGGATTGTATTTTCACTGCTGAACTAAGATCACATAAACTAAACAGTACAACCATAAGGAAAAGTTCATTCTTTTAGTCACTATGTGCTAAGATTGATGTCTATTTCAGTATAATATGAAAAATAAATATTAAGCCATTTATTTAACTTTTGCTAAGCTGGTGATATTATGGAATTGTGATTAAACTAGTGAGTTGAATTAGTCTGAAATATATATGAAATATTGCTTTCTATATTCACTTTTAACACTGGAGTCTAAGCCATAATATATCATAGTTACCTTAACTACTGCAAGGTTCTTAGTTCTCCCTTTTTCCCCACATAGCATTCAAAATTATTTTCTTCTTTATAGCCAGAAACACCTTTAAATTGTAGTCTCAGTTATATAATATATATTATATAATATACTTAAGACTATACAATGAGTTTAGCTAAAGAAATTTTTTTAGAAAAATAAATAATTACAGTTTTTCTCAGAGGACTTTCTCTTCCTATCTTACCTTTGAGTTTGTGTTTGTTGTGATTGTGTTCTCTCTTGCAACCTTCTATAGCAAATGTGTTGGGAACAGATAAATATTCCTGTACATTTTATGGGATACTGAAGTATAAGAATCCAAACCTAGGCATAGGATGGAGAAGTCTAGGCAGAATTTTGATATTCTGGTATGTGACTGAGTTTTAATTTATAGATGGGACTCTGAGAAAGAGTAAAGTGTGGGAAGAGTTGGTATGTTTATGTTTGAGTGACGAGTGGCAAATGGATTGATGGCACTATCTGAAACATGGTCAGATCTCCTTTTTCTTACCTCCATATTAGGACACTCCAGTGTTAACTGGGCTCATTTCTTTCTAGAACAAATATTAAATTCCTCAGGATCTTTACAAAGTTGGCAGAATAACAAAACAGGAGGTTATATTCCTACAATTGTGTAACCCTATACCAGTTCTGAGAGCCTATTTGTATATTTACATAAAATAAACATAAAACCACTGTCCTTTTAAGCTACTGCTACTTGGGGCTTTTCTGTTGTTTTCATGCTCACATATAAATCTAATCAAATAACGTGATAACTAATTATAAAATAATTAAATAGTTTACTAAAATGAACAATATGTATTTTAAATTTATAAGAAAAAGGATTTAAAAATCTCAGAAAAAACTAAATTCAGGGATACTAATTAAAAATGTACTCTTGCTAGCTTTGTGATTGGAATTAGATTCTAAAATTTATGAGTCTGCTCTAAAATTATGATTTCAAATTTTTATTAAAATTTGCTTTCTTCATCTGACATAGTAGAATGCTTCTCATTAAGGAACACTTAAAACAAAATCATAAAATTAAAAGTGAAAAATTGATCTATAAAAGCCTTTTAATGTCCACAGTGCATAGACAGGATCAATTTTAAAAGAAAAATAACACTGTCTTTTGTACTTATCTCACATTAGAATTCTTCCTTTGATACATATAAAGATTACATTTTATATATATAAATGTCTTAAAAAGTAACATTTTAATAAGTAAATCACTTTAATAGGAGATTTTTTAATACGACTAATTACAGATGTAGGATTTAATTTTAATTAGATATATGTAATCAGATCTAATCAAAATTTAATGACAATAATTTCATGCAAATATAAAATGTCTGAACCATGTTAGTGTGCATTTATCTTGTCTACTATATTTTTCTATTACAGTCTTTATTTAGTAACCCTGGAAACTAAATTTATTTAGTAATTCCTGGAAACTAAATTCAATACTCCAGTTCAGTTCAGTCGCTCAGTCCCGTCTGACTCTGCGACTCCATGAATCGCAGCACGCTAGGCCTCCCTGTCCATCACCAACTCCCGGAGTTCACTCAGACTCACCTCCATCGAGTCAGAGATGCCATCCAGATACCTCATCCTCTGTTTTCCCCTTCTCCTCCTGCTTCCAATCCTTCCCAGCATCAGAGTCTTTTCCAATGAGTCAACTCTTCGCATCAGGTGGCCAAAGTACTGGAGTTTCAGCTTTAGCATCATTCCTTCCAAAGAAATCCCACGGTTGATCTTCTTCAGAATGGACTGGTTGGATCTCCTTGCAGTCCAGGGTACTCTCAAGTGTCTTCTCCAACACCACAGTTCAAAAGCATCAATTCTTTGGCACTCAGCTTTCTTCATAGTCCAACTCTCACATCGCTACATGACCACTGGAAAAACCATAGCCTTGACTCGACGGACCTTAGTCGGCAAAGTAATGTCTCTGCTTTTGAATATGTTATCTAGGTTGGTCATAACTTTTCTTCCAAGGAGTAAGCATCTTTTAATTTCGTGGCTGCAATAACCATCTGCAGTGATTTTGGAGCCCAGAAAAATAAAGTTGCACACTGTTTCCACTGATTCCCCATCTATTTCCCATGAAATGATGGCACCAGGGCCATGATCTTCGTTTTCCGAATGTTGAGCTTGAAGCCAACATTTTCACTCACCTCTTTCACTTTCATCAAGAGGCTTTTTAGCTCCTCTTCACTTTCTGCCATAAGGTGGTGTCATCTGCATATCTGAGGTTATTCATATCTCTCCCAGCAATCTTGATTCCAGCTTGTGATTCTTTTGGTCCAGCGTTTCTCATGATATACTCTGCATAGAAGTTAAATAAGCAGGGTGACAATATACAGCCTTGACATACTCCTTTTCCTATTTGGAACCAGTCTGTTGTTCCATGTCTAGTTCTAACTGTTGCTTCCTGTTCTGTATACAGATTTCTCAAGAGACAGGTCAGGTGGTCTGCTATTCCCATCTCTTTCAGAATTTTCCACAGTTTATTGTGATCCACACAGTCAAAGGCTTTGGCATAGTCAATGAAGCAGAAATACATGTCTTTTTCTGGAACTCTCTTCTTTTTCCATGATCCAGTGGATGTTGACTATTTGATCTCTGGTTCCTCTGCTTTTTCTAAAACCGGCTTGAACATCAGGAAGTTCACGGTTCACATGTTGCTGAAGCCTGGCTTGGAGAATTTTGAGCATTATTTTACCAGCATGTGAGATTAATGCAATTGTGAAGTAGTTGGAGCAGTCTTTGGCATTGCCTAAATTCAATACTAGTGTTGTGTTTTTTCTCAAAAATCATATACCTATAAGGAATGAGTGAACAAAAAAAATCCCAGGAGATAGCCCAAGAGTTAAGTCTTCTAACAAAGACATGACTCTAGATGATATGTGATTGCAGCAATCAAAAGTCACCCTTTTTCTAAATAGTATTAGGGAAAAAAATCCATTTGTAATTTTCTTGTTTCTAGTTGTAGACTCTTCTTTTCTACTCTTCTAGAGAATTCCCTTTAGCATTTGTTGTAAAGCTGGTCCGATGATATTGAACTCTATTAGCTTTTGCTTGTTTGTAAAGCTTTTGATTCTCTAGTGGATCTGAATGAGAGCCTTTCTGGATAGAGTATTCTTGGTTGTAGGTTCTTCCCTTTTGACACTTTAAATATAGGATGCCATTCCCTTCTGAACCACAGGGTTTCTGCTGAGAAATCAACTAGTAACCTTATGTAAGTTTCCTTGTATGTTATTTGTTGCTTTTCCCCTATTGCTTTTAATTTTTTTTTTTTTTTTTGTATTTTACTTTTGTCAATTTGATTACTATATGTCTCAACCTGTTCCTCCAGTTTAACCTACCTAGGACTCCTCTGTGCTTCCTGAATATGGGAATGTGGGTGACTGTTTCCTTTCCTATGTTAGTGAAGTTTTCAGCTATTATCCCTTTGAATATTTTCTTAGGTCTTTCTCCTGTCTTGTTCTTCTGGAATGTAATGTGAATACTGGTGCATCTAAAGTTGTCCCAGAGGTCATCAGACTGTCTCATTTTTTTTTCTTTTATTTTTTTTTTTTTTAAATTCTGTTCTATGGCTGTGATTTTTACCATTTTGTCTTTCAGGTCACTTATGTATTCCTCTGCTTCAGTTATTCTGATAGTGATTCCTTTTAGTGTATTTTTTCATTTCAGTTATTGTACTTTTAAACTTTTGTGTTTTTACAGTTCTTCTTGGTCTTTATTAAACATTTATTGTATTTTCTTGACCCATGCCTCCATTATTTTTCTGAGCTCTTGAATCATCTTTACTACTATTTCTCTGAATTATTTTTTAGGTAGTTTGCCCATCTCTACTTCAGTTAATTGTTCTTCTGAGGTCTTATGATGTTCCTTCATCTGGGACATATTCCTCTATTGTCTCGTTTTGTCTCACTTTCTGTGATTGCATTTTCTGTTCCACTCTGCAAAGTGTTGTAGTTCTTGATTTTGCTCTCTCACCACTGGTAGATGAGACTGTCTAAAAGGCTTCTGAAAGCTTCCTTGTGAGAAGGATTCATACCTGCCCACTGGTGGGTACAACTGAGTCTTGTCCCTCTGGTGGACAAGGCTAGGTCAGGGGATGTGCTTACTGGGCAGCTGTGTATTCAAGAAGACTTTAAACAACCTGTCTGCTGATATATGAGGCCATTTTCCCACTCTATTGGTTGTTTGACTTGAGGTATCCCAGCACTGGAGCCTACAGGTTGTTGGGTGGGCCAGGTCTTTGTGAGAAAATGGTAGCCTTCGTGAGGCCTTATGTCAATGAATACACCCCAGTTCCATTGCTGCTAGTGTCCTTGTCTCTGCAGTGAATCACAGTTGTCATCTTGCTTCTGCAGAGATCCTCCAATACTAGCAGGTAAGTCTAGGTCATTCTCTTATGATGTCATTGCTTTTTTCCTTGGGTCCTAGTACACAGGAGACCTACTCTGGATCATCCAAGAGTGGAGTTTCTGTTTCTCCAAGTTCTGGGGAATTCTGGTGTCAAACCCCAAAGCTCTTCAAAGCCAGATTATCCAGGGGCTTATCCTTCCCTTGCCAGACATTGAGATGGGGAAGATTAAAGTAAAGCTAATAACTTACATTCATATGGGGGAATTTCTGTGGTAAACTTATTTTCCAGTTTTTAGGTCATCTACCTGTTATGTATAGGATTAGATTTGATTGTGATTGCACCCAACCTACCATCTTATTTTAGTGCCTCTTTTGGCTTGTATGTTGGGTATCTTTTTTGGAAGGTTCAGATTTCTTTTTTGTCGATGTTTATTCTGCAATTTTTTTTCCCTTGAAAATGAATAGAGATCATTCTGCCGTCTTCAAGATTGCATCCAAATACTGTATTTTGGACTCTTTTGTTGACTATGATGGTTACTCCATTTTTTCCTAAGGGATTCTTGCCCATCATAGTAGACATAATAGTCATATGAATTAAATTCACCCATTCCAGTCCATTTTAGTTTGCTGATTCCCAAAATGTTGATGTTCACTCTTTTCATCTCCTGTTTGACCACTTCCAATTTACCTTGATTCATGGACCTAACATTCTGGGTTCCTACACAATATTGCTCTTTAAAGCACTGGACTTTGCTTCTATTACCAGTCACGTCCACAACTGGGTGTTGTTTTTTCTTTGGCTCCATCTCTCCATTCTTTCTGGAGTTATTTCTCCACTGATCTCCAGTAACATATTGGGCACTTACCAACCTGGGGAGTTCATCTTTCAGTGTTCTATATTTTGCCTTTTCATACTGTTCATGGGGTTCTCAAGGCAAGAATACTGAAGTGGTTCAGTGGAATAGATCTGACAGAGTGACTGATGAACTATGGATGGAGGTTCTTGACATTGTACAGGAGACAGGGGTCAAGACCATCCCAAAGGAAAAGAAATGCAATAAAGCAAATGGTGATCTAAGGAGTCCTTACAAATATCTGTGAAAAGAAAACTGAAAGGCATAGGATAAAAGGAAGTATATACCTATTTGAATGCAGAGTTCCAAAGAATAGCAAGGAGAGATAAGAAAGCCTTCCTCAATGATCAGTGCAAAGTAATGGAGGAAAAGAATAGAATGGGAAAGACTAGAGATCTCTTCAAAAAAATTCAAAATACCAAGGGAAAATTTCATGCAAAGATGGGCTCAATAAAGGACAGAAATGGTATGGATCCAATAGAGGCAGAAAATATTTAGAAGAGGTGGCAAGAATACACAGAACTATACAAAAAAGATCTTTATGACCCAGACAATCACGATGGTATGATCACTAACCTAAAGCCAGATATCCTGGAATGCTAAGCCAAGTGAGCCTTAGGAAGCATCATTATGAACAAAGTTAGTGGAGGTGATGGAATTCCAGTTGAGCTATTTCAAATCCTAAAAGATGATGCTATAAAAGTGCTGCATTCAATATATCAGCTAATTTCAAAACTCAGCAGTGGCTACAAGACTGAAAATGCTCAGTTTTCATTCCAATTCCTAAGAAAGGCAATGCAAAAGAATGCTCAAACTTCCAAACAATTGCATTCATCTCACAGGATATTACAGTAATGATGAAAATTCTCCAAACCAGGCTTCAAGAGTATGTGAACCATGAACTTCCAGATGTTCAGGCTGGTTTTGGAAAAGGCAGAGGAATCAGAGATCAAAGTGCCAACATCTGTTGGATTATCAAAAAAACAAAAGAGTTAAAAAAAATTCTACTTCTGCTTTATTGACTATGCCAAAGCCTTTGACTGTGTGCATCACGACAAAGAGTGAGAAATTCTGAAAGAGATGGGAATACCAGACTGCCTGACCTGCCTCTTGAGAAACCTGTATTCAGGTCAGGAAGCAACAGTTAAAACTTGACATGGAACAACAGACTAGTTCCAAACAGGAAAAGGAGTATGTCAAGGCTGTATATTGTCACCCTGCTTATTTAACTTCTATGCAGAGAACATCATGAGAAATGCTGGGCTGGATGAAGCACAAGCTGGAATCAAGTTTGCCAAGAGAAATATCAATAACCTCAGATATGCAGATGGCACCACCCTTATGGCAGAAAGTGAAGAATAAATAAAGAGCTTCTTGATGAAAGTGAAAAAGTTGGCTTAAAGCTCAACATTCAGACAGTTAAGATCATAGCATCTGATCCCATCACTTAATGGCAAATAGATGGGGAAACATTTTGGGGGCTTCCAAAATCCCTGAAGATGGTGATTGCAGCCATGAAATTGAAGGACGCTTATTCTTTGAAAGAAAAGTTGTGACCAACCTAGATTGCATAGTAAAAAGCAGAGAATTACTTTGCCGACAAAGGTCCATCTAGTCAAGGCTATGGTTTTTCCAATAGTCAGGCATGAATGTGAGAGTTGGACTATAAAGAAAGCTGAGCACCGAAGAACTGACACTTTTGAACTGTGGTGTTGAAGAAGACTCTTGAGAGTCCCTTGAACTGCAAGGAGATCCAACCAGTCTACCCTAAAGAAAATCAGTCCTGAATATTCATTGGAAGAACTGATGTTGCAGTTGAAACTCTAATACTTTGACCACATGATGTGAAGAGCTGAGTCTTTGGAAAAAACCCTGATGCTGGGAAAGATTGAAGGAGGGAGGAGAAGGGGACGACAGAGGATGAGATGGTTTGATGGCATCATCGACTCAATGGACATGAGTTTGAGTAAGCTCTGGGAGTTGGTGAAGGACAGGGAAGCCAGGCATGCTGTAGTCAATGGGGTTGCAAAGAGCCAGGCACAACTGAGCGGCTGAACTGAACTGAACTGTTCTGCAGTTAGTTATGATTCTTGGTTTTCTATAAGAAGAGGTGAGCTTATGTTCTTCTATTCCACCAGCTTGCCTCTTCTGCTTAGAAATTCTTGGATTTGAATGGTTTGTTTACATTTACATTTCCCATCACTAAATATTTGCATTCCCATCACTACATATTTGTTCAGTATTCGAGTGATAATGAGTCATCTAAATTGCAGCAAAACTATTTTCTTTAAAGTTACTGAAAGAAAAATATATAAAGCAAATTTCTCAGGATGCCTTCCTCAAACCAGTGAATTAGAAAATCTGGTTGTGTGGTTCATTAGCATGAACTCTCATGACAAAAATAATTTTGTCTTGTTCTCTGAAGTATGCCCAACAGCTGGAATAGTCAATGACATTAGTGAATGACTAGCTCCTGTCATGTCTGAGACCTACTGATCTAAGATTTCAAAAGTTTAAAGTGTAGGAAGTACATGCTTATAAAAATTGAGTTTGTATAGTGCTGTTTTATAATGTTCTGACTCATTTACTTTGCATCTTCCTATTTATCTACTTGCAGAGAAGCTGTTTGAGCATACCAAAGTTAAATAGCTCACTTCTAATTTACTTAAACCTATTTACAGAAAAACACTTTCCAAAATCCAGTAAGATAAGAGGAAGTAGAAACACACATGTACATACTAACATACCCAAAGATAAAAAATTAAATGAAGGAAAAATTTCTATTTTAGAGATTGATTAATGCAGTATATAAAGACAATGAAAAAAAGCATGGAGAATTAGACAAAATTAAATGTTTCTTTTACAGTCTTGTTTAAATATTTTTTAGTTGTGTTAATTAAATAATTTTATACAATCTTGTCAAATGTAGTTTTATTCTTTTTTAATAGAGAAAGATAATGAGGTTGACAACTAGTGATCCAAATCTTAATAACTTTATTTAAAGAGAGAGAAGGACTAGCAGCATGACAAAATGACTACTATGCCATTACATGTCATGATAAGCCTTGAGAAAAGCACTAATAATGTGAAACTAGTCATTATCTTCTTTCATTCTCTCTCTTTTTGTTGTTGCTGCTGATTATGTACCCCACTTGCTCCTGACTTTTGGTCAAAATTTTAGGGACTTTCCTTGACTTGCTCCAAGGCTGAGATGTTTTCTATATGCAGAGAACACACTGCTGAGTCTAGGTGCCTATAGAATATGCTGCAACAGATAAGGCATCAGCCTTGGAAAACCGCAGATGGCATAAGCAGGCATTGTGCCAACTCATAATTACAACCTGGTGGGCCTAGGGGAACAGACTGTGCACCTTAAAGCTGAAACTAAATGGGTATATGTTTTTCACTATTATTCTCTTTCTTCCCATTGATTTGGCTGATGGAGCATGATGGAGTTGCGTATGTGTGTGTGTGTGTGTGTGTGTGTGTGTGTGTGTGTGTGTGTTTGTATGCATTTTAAGTTTTCAAGGGATCAATGAACTAAATAGCAACCAGAGACAAATACATAGTTTGACCATTTATAGGTAAGCTCAGTTCAGTTCAGTTCAGTCCCTCAGTCCTGTGCAACTCTTTGTGACCCCATGAATTGCAGCACACCAGGCCTCCCTGTCCATCATCCACTCCGGGAGTTCACCCAAACCCATGTCCAATGAGTCAGTGATTCCATCCAGCCATCTCATCCTCTGTCGTCCCCTTTTCCTCCTGCCCCCAATCCCTCCCACCATCAGGGTCTTTTCCAATGAGTCAACTCTTCGCATGAGGTGGCCAAAGTACTGGAGTTTCAGCTTTAGCATCTTTCCTTCCAAAGAACACCCAGGACTGATCTCCTTTAGAATGGACTGGTTGGATCTCCTTGCAGTCCATGGGACTCTCAAGAGTCTTCTCCAACACCACAGTTCAGTAGCATCAATTCTTTGGCACTCAGCTTTCTTCACAATGCAACTCTGACATCCATACATGACCACTGGAAAAACTATAGCCTTGACTAGATGGACCTTTGTTAGGAAAGTAATGTCTCATATTTTGAATATGCTATCTAGGTTGGTCATAACTTTTCTTCCAAGGTGTAAGCGTCTTTTAATTTCATGGCTGCAGTCACCACCTGAAGTGATTTTGGAGTCCAAAAAAATAAAGTCTGACACTGTTTCCACTGTTTCCTCATCTATTTCCCATGAAGTGTTGGGACCAGCTGCCATGATCTTCATTTTCTGAATGTTGAGAGGAATGTTTCACTCTTCTCTTTCACTTTCATCAAGAGGCTTTGTAATTCTTCTTCACTTTCTGCCATAAGGGTGGTGTCATCTGCGTATCTGAGGTTATTGATATTTCTCCCAGCAATCTTGATTCCAACTGTGCTTCCTCCAGCCCAGCGTTTCTCATGATGTACTCTGCATTGAAGTTAAATAAGCAGGGTGACAATATACAGCCTTGACATACTCCTTTTCCTCTTTGGAACCAGTCTGTTGTTCCATGTGCAGTTCTAACTGTTTCTTCCTAACCTGCATACAGATTTCTCAAGAGGCAGGTCAGGTGGTCTGGTATTCCTATCTCTTGAAAAATTTTCCACAGTTTATTATAAGCCAGACTGTCAAAGTTTTTGGTGTAGTCAATAAAGCAGAAATAGATGTGAAAATGGACCATTTTGTGGCTACAGATTTTGAATTTGCTGTATTTGATGAGATTTCTTCTTATTCAGACAGAGGCTGCATTTGTTTGTTGACAACCAGCTATGTGGTTAATATACGAAATGGAAATTTGTAATGTGCATCATTTTATTTTCATAATATTTTTTCATACATGAAAACTGATAACAAGTAGCTCTAAGGAAGCACAACTGGCTTTTGATAGGACTTTGTGAGCAACTGAATCTCTATTCAGAGAGCAGTGCAGCAGTTGTTGCTGACTATCTGTAAATAGATGTGAAGGTAATGAGAAAGACAACACAAACACTTACACTTGTACCAGATTCTATCCTTAGGACCATATCCATGGATTCCACAGCATAAATATGAGATAAACAGTGACTTTAGGTTTTGTGAATATAATGAGGTAACTTAGCTTTCCCTTAACTTTCTAAGCAACAAAGACTTTTTTTAGAGTTTACAAGGGGGGATTGGATATAGAATATTTTCTTTCTACCCATTTAACTATTTAACTGAATAATAGATGTAATTTAATTTTGTTTTTATCTCTTTTGGATATTATCCTGTTACAGTATATCCAATTAGTGCCCAATTATTTCATGCCTCCCTGAATCCATACTTCATTGTGTTCCCTCCAAACTGAATTCAGCCAAAGCCAATAGAGTAATAGCTTTCATGATTAAAAAAATGGAGACGAATATATTTTTCACATTGAGACTCGCCCTCTCCTGTTGTATTTGGGAACCCTGTAATTATCATCATGAGAAGAAGCCTGGATAGTAGGCTGGTAGATGAGAGACTGTATGGGAAAAGGCTTAGTCATCCTAGCTATATAAATAAGACCATAACTAGTGTAATAGCTTCTAGTTCAAGATGGCAGAATAGAAAGACATGTGTTCATCTCCTCCTGGGAGAGCACCAAAATCAAAGCTAGCTGTTGAACAACCATCAACAGGGGGACACTGGAACCTACCAAAAAAAAAAAAAAAAAAAAATACTCCATGCCCAAAGACAAAGAAGAAGCTGCAGTGAAATAGGAGGAGAGGCACAATCATGATAAAATCAAATCCCAAACCAACTTGGTGAGTGACTGAAAAACTGGAGAACAATAATACCAAATAAGTACTTCAACTGTTGTGAAGATTCTGAACCCCACCTCAGGCTTCTCAGTTTGGAAACCAACAAAGGGACTGGACTTTCCCAGGAAATCTGACCTTGAAAGCCAGCAGGATTTGATTATAAGACTTCCACAGAGCTCGGGGAAATAGAGCCTTCAGTCTTGGAGGGGACAAACAAAACCATGCATTCACAAAATCTCAGAGGAAAGGATCAGTGACATCAAAGGAGGCTGAACCAAAACTACTTTCTAAGCTTCAACAGTTCATGAACTAAGAACTTCTAGATGTACAAGCTGGATTTAGAAAAGGCAAAGGAACCAGAGATCAAATTGCCAACACCCACTGCATCATAGAAAATGCATCACTCAGTCATGTCCAACTCTGTGTGACCCGTATGGACTGTAGCCTGCCAGGTTCCTCTGTCCTTGGAATTATCCAGGCAAGAATACTGGAGTGGGTGGCCATTCCCTTCTCCAGGGTGTGTTCCCTTCTCCAGGGGATCTTCCCAACCCAGGGATTGAACCTGGGTCTTCTGCATTGCAGGCAGATTCTTTACCATCTGAGCCACAAAAGAAGTCCATAGAAAATACAGTGGAATCCACACTCCCCCCCCCAAAAAAAAAAATCTGCCTCATTGAATACACTAAAGCCTTTGACTGTGTGGATCACAACAAAATGTGGAAGATTCTTAGAGAGATGAGAATACCAGACCACCTAGCCTTTCTCCTGAAAAACCTGTATGCAGGACAAGAAGCAACAGTTAGAACCAGACTTGGAACAATTGGATTGGTTCCAAATTGGGAAAGGAGTACTTCAAGGCTATATATTGACCCCTGCTTATTTAACTTATATGCATAGTATATTATGCAAAATGCTGGACTAGACGAGTCACAAGATGAAATCAAGGTTTTTGGAGGAAATATCAACAACCTAAGATAAGAATATGATAACACTGTAATGGCTGAAAGAAAAGAGGAACTAAAGACTCTTTACATGAGGGTGAAAGAGGAGAGTGAAAAAGTTGGATTAAAACAGTATTCAAAACACCAAGATCGATGTGATTCCTGATTTTGTGAGTGCCTTGGATTGCAAGGTGTGAGTCCCTTGAACTTCAAGGTGATCAAGCCAATCAATCTTAAAGGAAATCAATCCTGAATATTCATTGGAAGGAGTGACGCTGAAGTTCCAATACTTTGGTCACCTGATGAGAAGAGATGATTCACTGGGAAAGACCCTGATGCTGGGGAAGATTGAGGGCAGGAGAAGGAGACAATAGAGGATGAGATAATTGGATGGCATCACGAACTCAATGTCATGAGTTTGAGCAAACTCTGGGAGATATGGAAAGATAGGGAAGCAGGGAACACTGCAGTTCATATGGTCATAAAGAATCAGATGTGACAGCAACTGAACAGCAAAGTATTTGTGTGTGTGTGTGTGATTGTTACTGTTCTGTTTTACTATAGAAAACAGACAACATCATAGAAAAAAATCTAAATATCTAGTCAGGTTTAACACTTAAATTTAAATTGTTGAAATCTACCATAAATGGCAAACAATTGCCATTTTTTTGAATAAAGAATTAGAATGAATTATGTATTTAACTATGCTAGTTGTTAAAATTACTAGAAGCAACCATTAAGTTGTTAGTTTAGAATTAAAAGGTGCAAGTGATTTCTGAGTCTCTATGTGCAAAGTAAAGTATTAATACATTAAATGTTTTCCCATGGTTTTAAATATTTATTTTTATAGCTCACAAATGATTTATTATGATGTGGTTTTTATATTCAGTTATATTACAAAATAAAGACTTGAAAAATGAAATGAAATGTAATTATTAAAATAAAATCTATACAATAGAGTCTCTAATATTAGTCTGCAGAGAACTGAAGCAATGTTAGTGAAAGAGAAGGCCCAGTTAAATAATTCTAGATAACATAGAATAAGAAAAGAAATGGAAAGAAAGAGAAAGAAGATATGTGGATTATGGATCCAGAATTTCTCACTTTTTTCTAATTGGAGTACCAAGGGAAACATGGGGAAAAAATAAAACATATATATTAAGGGGAAAAAAAAAAGGCTGAATATTTCCAACAACTGAAGAGATAGGTTTTCCTCAATTAAAAAAGTAAAGAAGTGCGGATCATTATTTTTAAAAGGGGGGGGGAGACTATAGCAATAAATTAAGTTTTACATTTGAGTATGTTAGTGAACCATGAGTTCATTTTAGGAGAGAAATGACTGAAATACATCAGAATATAGAAAAAAAAATCACTTATTAAGGATTAGATTGTTATCCATCTACTATTCAATAATGCTATGTACAAGATAAAGTGCTTTTAAATTTTTTGATTTATTATGAAAGATTACCGCCTTTACCTTTCTCGAGAGATTTCATTACATACACCTTGATCTTATCAGGCAGCCAGATGACCATACCTCTTTTCTGGGTGCATTTCCTTCAGCTGAAACAAATCAGTCGCAGTTAGTGAATTCTTTCTTACATCTTAATAATTCCTTCTTTGACCTAAATCTAGGTCTTAATGATTACATCTATGGATTCTTGACAAAGCATTTCATTTTCCAAATCCCAGAATTTCTGAGTTATCTTAATTCTCAGTTTATTAATTCCCTTGTAATCTAATCAATTCTTTTGTGAGCTCCTTCTCCTCCCCCTCCTTTTATTTTTTTTTTTAATCTGGAGACAACAAATTTCAACAATCAATATGTGCCTTTGAAACCATTTCACCCAAAGTCTTGAATCACTTAAGCACATTTTCTGCTCCACATGTTATTAGAGAAGATAATTGAGCTAATCTTTCCTGACTATATATAGTGTGTCACAATCCTCTGGCTTTCTTTACTAGTTTCTTCACCATCTACTATCCAATCTCAAAATCAGTGTTACATAATAGCAGCCTTCCCCTTTTAACTTATCTCATTAATTGGGTTTTGAATGACTATTCTTGGCTTTGGATGAATAGAAATGAAAACAACTGTAAATCTAATCTAAGTCATCATTCTTGGTCAGTAATTAAATTTGGATTATCCTTATTTAGTCCGACTGATCTCAGTAGCTAAATAAATGTGGAATGATATGGCTAAACAATACAAAATAATTGTAATAATCAACACCAGAAGGATATTATAGAATACTACAGTTGTTTTATATTATTTGGAGCCCTTAAAATGGAAAGATCTATTGGGAGTTTTAAAATAAAGATGTATTATACATAATTTTCAAATTATTTAAAAATAAAACTTCTCTCCCTCTTCACTCATTCGCTATCTCCCTTCCTCTCCCTCTTACGGTCCCTCCTCCTCATTTTTTTTAGAACATTTTTAGAGAGCAAAATTTCACAAAGCACATTTTTATCTGCACAATCTTAAATCAAAATAGAGATCTGATACAATTAGAATACTTACTTAGAAATTATTTTTCTGTTCTATTTTTACCAAAATAGATATAATAATGTTGTTTGTTAGAAGTTTTTGATGTAATTTTTATAATTTTAAATTTAATAAGTTGCGTGAAGACAATGAAACACAAATTCTTAACTTCAAGAATAAATATTCTTCCTAAAGGAAAAGCATAACAACAATTACAAAATGATAAAAATTATAATATGCTCTCATTTTTTTTATGCAGATATTTTTGAAGAACAAATAGTGTAGGCTGCTGCTGCTAAGTCGCTTCAGTCGTGCCCGACTCTGTGCGACCCCGTAAACAGCAGCCCACCAGGCTCTCCCTTCCCTGGGATTCTCCAGGCAAGAACACTGGAGTGGGTTGCCATTTCTTTCTCCAGTGTATGAAAGCGAAAAGTGAAAGTGAAGTCGCTCAGTCATTTCTGACTCTTAGCGACCCCATGGACTGCAGCCTACCAGGCTCCTCCATCCATGGAATTTTGCAGGCAAGACTACTGGAGTGGGGGTGCCATCGCCTTCTCCAATAATGTAAGCTGCTGCTGCTGCTAAGTCACTTCAGTCGTGCCCGACCCTGTGTAACCCCATAGATGGCAGCCCACCAGGCTCCCCTGTCCCTGGGATAGGTGTTCAAATCAGGATTTAATAGTTACCTGGAAAACTACAACAAAAAGCATGTTTTTGTTGTTGTTTAGTTGCTAAATTGTGTCCAAATCTTTGGTGACCTCATGCACTGTAGCCTGCCACACTCTTCTGTCCATAGGATTTCCCAAGCAAGAATACTAGAGTGGGTTGTCATTTCCTTTTCCATGAGTTCTTCCTGACCCAGAGATCAAACCTGCATCCCCTGCATTGACAGGCAGATTATTTTGCATAACACTGAGCCACCAGAGAATCCAGAAAAAATATTATATATAAAATCTTAATGCATACTGAATATATTAAATATAATAGATATTTTAAGGGCATAATATGTACTCTGGCATTTGTACTTGATGGGATTTTCAGGCAAGAATACTGAAGCAAGTTGCCATCTCCTCCTCCATGGTATCTTCCCCACCCAGGGATCCAACCAACGTCTCTTGCATCTCCTGCATTGCAGGCAGATTCTTTACCACTGAGCCATCAGGGAAGCACCCAACATGTATATCATTATGTAAAATTTGTGATTATGGCTCATATAACAAAAACTAAACTTGAATATAAATCAGCAGTGAAGAAAGCACATTTTTAAACTGTTTGATTTGGACTAAAATCTTCAAATTGTTTAAGACTAGAAATATAAGATTATTGCATGCTTTCCTGGTGGCTCAATGGTAAAGAGTTTGCCTACAGATGCGTGAAGAGTCGGACATGACTGAACGATTTCACTTCGACTTTTCACTTTCATGCATTGGAGAAGGAAATGGCAACCCAATCTAGTGTTTTTGCCTGGAGAATCCCAGGGACAGGGGAGCCTGGTGGGCTGCCGTCTGTGGGGTCGCACAGAGTTGGACACGACTGAAGTGACTTAGCAGCAGCAGCAGCAGCATGAACAGGGGATGTGGGTTTGATCCTTGAGTCAGGAAAATTACCTGGAGAAGGCAATGGCAACCCACTCCGGTATTCTTGCCTGGGAAATCCGATGGATAGAGGAGGCTGGTGGGCCATAGTCCATTAGTTTGCAAAAGAATATGACATAACTTGGCTACCAAAACAACAAATAATAAGATTATTAGCTAAATACCTTGTATTTATGAAATATTGCTGAATATCAACTGTTCTCTGAACGATTCATAGCTTGATACAACTTAGACTATAATTTAGAAATTTTGTATTGTTAATGATTGCATGTTTATACACTGAAGTACTGAACTAAAAATAAAAGATAGTTTCAAATTTTACTTTCAAGGCTGCAAAATTAAAAATAATTTGATAAAATTGTACTAATAGTCTGATAAGGAGCATATTAAATTCTTAATTGAATAGGTGTTTAGTCTCCAATAAGAGTCTAGAGAAAGTGACTTGTTACACTTAAGTAATTGTGATTGTCCCTTTATCACTGAACAGAACATGAAGTTAAGTTTTTGAAAATGATTAATTTCAGTAAGGAAGGAAATTGGGATAAAGTATATACTTTAATAAAGTGATGATATAATTTCATGTTAATTTTCTTTTTTAACATGACATTCTTTAAAGAACAATTGATATTTAAATATTTTTCCAATATTTTAGCTAACTAATGAAGTTTAAGCAAATCAGAAATATTAACAGACCTCTGTATGTTTAGTTGAATTCAAGAGTATCCTAAATAATTTCTTCCATCTACTTTTTTGATTCTTTAGTATTCTCTGAGATAAAAGATAAAATGAAAAACAGAAAATGTTTTTTACTAAATTAAATAGTTTAACTGAGGACACAATTTTTATCATTTTGTTCCCATTTTGTATGACATATCCTTCTGCACAATTTCAGTATGTTTTTCACCATAATCCCCTGGTACTCTGTTATCAAAAATATCATTTGTGAAACATCAGAGTTTCATGCTGCTGCTGCTGCTAAGTCTCTTCAGTCGTGTCCGACCCTGTGCGACCCCATAGACGGCAGCCCACCAGGCTCCCCTGTCCCTGGGATTCTCCAGGCAAGAACTCCGGAGTGGGGTGCCATTTCCTTCTCCAATGCATAAAAGCGAAAAGCAAAAGAAAGTCGCTCATAGGACTCTTAATTTTGCAGTCTTTTCTGTCCCGAAGTTTGATTTGTGTACAGAATTCCTGAAGTGTTAGTCATTCAGTCATGTCTGACTCTTTGTGATCCCATGGACTCTACAGTCCATGGAATTCTCTAGTCCAGAATACTGGAATGGATAGCCTTTCCCTTCTCCAACGGATCTTCCCAAATCAGGGATCAAACTTAGTTATCCCACATTGCAGGTGGATTTTTTACCAGCTGAACCACAAGGGAAGCCCAAATATTTTAATAGGTTATTCATTAATTCATATGTTATTATAAAGTTTTAAATTAGGAAAAATTCAGGTTAAAATATTCCATTTATATTTAATCTAACTCCATAACTGTGTATAAAACTGTTACCAGTTATTAACTGTATACACACACACACATGCTCTATTCCCTTTGTGCACATGTCAATCTACATAAATTTCCAATTGCTTTGGGAGATTATTGATATAGAAACCATGTGTTTTATCAAATTTTATGTATACTCTGTTTTTCAATAGGTAATGCCAGTTATTTTTATTTGTTTTTCTCTTTTCATAAATGTTTTATATTCTTGGTAAAATTATTTATTAAATATAGTGCTATTTTCCTATTCTTAATATCATGTTGATTTTTTTGAATATTATATTAAATGTAACATTTAAAAATGTTATATCTACCATTATATCAATCATTATCTTTACTACTGTGGGCAAGAATCACTTGGAAGAAATGGAGTAGCCATCATGGTCAACAAAAGAGTCTGAAATGCAGTACATGGATGTAATCTCAAAAACGACAGTATGACCTCCATTCATTTCCAAGGCAAACCATTCAATACCATAGTAATCCAAATCTATGCCCCAATCAATAATGCTGAAGAAGCTGAAGTTGAATGGTTCTATGAAGACCTAGAAGACCTTTCAGAACTAACACCCAAAAAAGATGTCCTTTTCATTATAGGGGACTGGAATGCAAAAGTAGCAAGTTAAGAAATACCTTGAGTAACAGGCAAATTTGGCCTTGGAAATGAAAGCAGGAATGAAGCAGGACAAAGGCTAATAGAGTTTTGCCAAGAGAACACAGTGATCATAGCAAACACTCTCTTCCAAGAAGACTATACACATGGACATCACTAGAAGATAGTCAACATCGAAATCAGAATGATTATATTCTTTGCAGACAANGCAAGTTAAGAAATACCTTGAGTAACAGGCAAATTTGGCCTTGGAAATGAAAGCAGGAATGAAGCAGGACAAAGGCTAATAGAGTTTTGCCAAGAGAACACAGTGATCATAGCAAACACTCTCTTCCAAGAAGACTATACACATGGACATCACTAGAAGATAGTCAACATCGAAATCAGAATGATTATATTCTTTGCAGACAAAGATGGAGAAGCTCTAGAGTCAGCAAAAACAAGACTGGGAGATGACTGTGGCTCAGATAATGAACTCCTTATTGCTAAATTCAGACTTAAATTGAAGAAAGTAGGGAAAACCACTAGGCCATTAAGGTATGACCTAAATGAAATCTCTTATGGTTTTAGTAGAAATGAGAAATAGATTTAAGGAGCTAGATCTTATAGACAGAGTACCTGATGAAGTATGGATGGAGATTCATGACATTGCACAGGAGATAGGGATCAAGACCATCCCCATGGGAAAAAAAATGCAAAAAAGAAAAATTGCTGTCTGAGGAATTCTCACAAATAGCTGTGAAAAGAAGAGCATCAAAAAGCAACTGAAAAAAAGGAAAGATATAGGCATCTGATTGCAAAGTTCCAAAGAATAGCAAGGAGAGATAAGAAAGACTTCCTCAGTGATCAATGCAAAGAAATAGAGGAAAACAACAGAATGAGAAAGACTAGAGATCTCTTCAAGAAAATTAGAGATACCAAGGGAACACTTCATGCAAAGATGGGCTCTAGAAAGGACAGAAATGGTATGGCCCTAACAGAAGCAGAAGATATTAAGAAAAGGTGGTAAGAATACATAGAGAAACTGTACAAAAAATATTTTCATGACCCAGATAATCATGATGGTGTGATCACTCACCTAGAGCCAGACATCCTGGAATGTGAAGTCAAGAGGGCCTTAGAAAGCATCACTATGAACAAAGCTAGTGGAAGTGGTGGAATTCCAGTTGAGCTATTTCAAATCCCAGAGGATGATTCTGTGAAAGTGCTGCTCTCAATATGCCAGAAAATTTGGAAAACTCAGCAGTGGCCACAGGACTGGAAAAAGTCAGTTTTCATTCCAATCCCAAAGAAAGGCAATGCCAAAGAATGCTCAAACTACCACATGATTGCACTCATCTCACACACTAGTAAAGTAATGCTCAAAATTCTCTGAGCGAGACTTCAGCAACACATGAACCATAAACTTCCACATGTTCAAGCTGGTTTTCGAAAAGGCAGAGAAACCAGAGATCAAATTGCCAATTTCCCCTGGATCATAGAAAAAGAAAGAGAGTTCCAGAAAAACATCTATTTCTGCTTTATTGACTATGCCAAAGCCTTTGACTGTGTGGATCAAAATAAACTGTGGAAAATTTTGAAACAGACCAGAATTTTCGCGACCATCTGACCTGCCTCTTGAGAAACCTATATGCAGGTCAGGAAGCAACAGTTAGAACTGGATATGGAACTACAGACTGATTCCAAATTGGAAAAGGAGTATGTCAAGGCTGTATATTGTCACCCTGCTTATTTAACTTCTATGCAGAGTACATCATGAGAAACGCTGGACTGGAAGAAAAACAAGCTGGAATCAAGATTGCCAGGAGAAATACCAATAACCTCAGATACACAGATGACACCACCCTTATGGCAGAAAGTGAAGAGGAACTACGAAGCCTCTTGATGAAAGTGAAAGAGGAGAGTGAAAAAGTTGGTTTCAAGCTCAACATTCAGAAAACGAAGATCATGGCATCTGGTCCCAACAGTTCATGGGAAACAGATGGGGAAACAGCAGAAACAGTGTCAGACTTGAGTCAAACACGACTGAGCAACTGAACTGAACTGAACTGAACATTAAAAAAATAATAATAATAAATATATTAGGGTTAAATGTTGTGTCTGGTTATGTAGGAACTAATGACAAGTGAAAACACATAAAATTCATATTTTAAAACCAGTAATATCAGTGAGAAATGAGAGTTAAGAAAATGGAATTATTAAAACTCTTAAGATTTAGGTATTACTAAAATAGTTTAAATTGCCATCAGAGCAATGAAGTCAATAAATAAATTGCAAATAATTGATATATAGCTTGCTCATTGGAAAAAATCAAGCATATAATAAATTCATAGTGACTTTTGAAACAAGTGAACAAACTCTGATGACTTCAGAGCCCTTCTACATGGGAGACAAATCAGAGATTTACTCTGGTTAACTAGTNGTTTAAATTGCCATCAGAGCAATGAAGTCAATAAATAAATTGCAAATAATTGATATATAGCTTGCTCATTGGAAAAAATCAAGCATATAATAAATTCATAGTGACTTTTGAAACAAGTGAACAAACTCTGATGACTTCAGAGCCCTTCTACATGGGAGACAAATCAGAGATTTACTCTGGTTAACTAGTATGGGAATGTGTTCCATGGAGTTGGTGTAACATCCCTAGAAAAAGTTGTTTTGCCTCATAGTTCTGGAGTAATCTAACATTTTAAGGTAACCTCAGATAATTTCAATGTGTGAGAAAAATATATGAGTTACAAACAGGACATACGATACTTACAAGGAACAGTTTTTCCATCATGAACTCCTCTTTGAAAGTGTAAGTGTTAATCACTCAGTCCTGTCCAACTGCTTGGGACCCCATGGATTATAGACCACCAGGCTCCTCTATCCGTGGAATTCTCCAGGCAAGAATACTGACGTGGATTGTCATTCCCTTCTCCAGTGGATCTTTCTGACTCTGGAATTGAACCTAGGTCTCCTCCATTGTAGGCAGATTTTTTACTGTTGACTGACCAGGGAAACCCTAACTCTTCTTTAGGTAGCTTTAAATGAACTCTCCTGAAACATTCACATAACTTGGTGAATGTTCTTTGAGAAACAAACTGATATGTAATATTTTGCTCCTTTCAATGGAGCCAGTAGACTTACACAGGAAATGCTGGAAGAGTTATGGCAAGTTTTAAATCTATAACACACTGGACCTTGGACCTCAAGGAAGGAGAGTACAGCATAGTGAAAAGTAAAACAAAGGTGCAGTGTTCTAAAATCAAATAGTTTCATTCTTTAGCTTTTCAGTTTTGGACAGCTCAGAGGGTAGTTTTTTTCTTTAAATCCCAGTTTCTTCATTTTTAATATAGAGGTAGCAACTCTAATTTCACAAAATTATTTTTGGAATTAAATGAGATAATCACTCAGCAACAAATATTTTCTGATTATCGATAACTACATTTACATTGAAGCTACACATAATACTGTTAGTATACAAATGCTATGACTTTGAGAGACGCAGTGTGCATTTAATGTTATATTCCTCAGCGTTGTCCTGCAGAACACATCAGTTGTACTGAGTTACTTTTGCTCTTACTTAGTTATGCTATAGGCTAAAAAAAGATTAATTATATTTCCCTCCTTATATTTGTTTTCTCTTTTTCAAGTCACTGACAAATAGTTCTCTAACCAATTTAAAATTTCTTCTTCTTTTTTTTTTTTTAATCTCCTAGTTAGTTTTTTTCCCCTCACTTTTCTTCCTGTTCAGTTCAGTCCCTCAGTGGTTTCTCACTCTCTGAAACCCCATAGATTGCAACACTCCAGTCTTCCTGTCCTTCACCAACTCCTGGAGCTTTTTCAAACTCATGTCCATTGGTTGGTGATGCCATCCACCCATCTCTTCCTCTGTCGTCCCCTTCTCCTCCTGCCTTCAATCTTTCCCAACATCAGGGTCTTTTCTAATAAGTTGATTCTTCTCATAAGATGACCAAAGTATTTGAGCTTCAACTTCAGAGTCAGTCCTTCCAATAAATATTCAGGTCTGACTTCCCTTAGGATTTATTGGTTTGATCTCCTTGCAATCCAAGGGACTCTCAAGAGTCTTCCCAACACCACAAAACAAAAACACCAATTCTTTGGCACTCAGCTTTCTTTGTGGTCTGAATCTCACATCCATACATGACTACTGGAAAAACCACAGCTTTGACTAGATGGAACTGGCTGGCAAAGTAATGTCTCTGCTTTTTAATATGGTTAAAAATCTAGATTGGTCATAGCTTGTCTTCCAAAGCACAAGTTTTTTTTTTTTTTTTTAAATTTCACGGCTGCAGTCACCATCTGCAGTGATACAGGAACCCAAGAAAATAAACTCTGTCACTGTTTCCATTGGTTCCCCATTTTTGTCCTGAAGTGATGAAACCAGATGCCATGACTTTCATTTTTGAATGTTGAGTTTTAAGCCAGCTTTTTCACTCTCCTCTTTCACTTTCATCAAGAATGATGAGGCTCTTTATTTCCTCTTTGCTTTCTGCCTTAAGGTTGATGCCATCTGAAACTTTATCTGACTTTATTGATAGTTCTCCTGGAAATCTTGATTCCAGTTTGTGCTTCATTCAGCCCAGTATTTTGCATGATATATTCTGCATATAAGGTAAATAAACAGGTTGACAGTAAACAGCCTTGATGCACTCCTTTCCCAATTTGGAACCAGCCCACTGTTCCATGTCCAGTTCCAGCTGTTGCTTCTTGATTTGCATACAGGTTTCTCTGGAGACATATAAGGAGGTCTGGTAGCCCATCTCTTTTCCCTTTTCTTCCATCTACTTCCTAATTCAGTGGGAAAATATGAATGACCTTAAAAATAAAGAATAACACTGTTCATTGGATGAGAAATAATGAAGAAGCAATACTCAGTTTAAATAGCTAAGCAGAATATACATGCAAAAATATTTTATTTTGAACTCAATTGATTAACCCAAAATGATTTATTTTATATTAGCTGTGAACTTTTTAAAATATAAATTTATATATTTTAATTGGAGGTTAATTTCTTTACAATATTGCGTTGGTTTTGCCATACATCAACATGAATCCGCCACAGGTATACCCGTGTTCCCCATCCTGAACCTCCTTCGATCTTCCCTCCCCATACCATCCCTCTGGGTCGTCCCAGTGCCCCAGCCCCAAGCATCCAATATCATGCATCAAACCTGGACTGGTGATTTGTTTCATATACGATATTATACGTGTTTCAGTGAACTTTGTTGAATTATTTTTATGAACCTATTGATTGTAAAATCTGGTTCAGTAGATCCTATGTATTTTGCTGAATTGTAAATCTATTAATTTTACTTTAGCTCTGCAAAAATTAGAGAGAAGAAAAAAATCTGACATGAAAGAGCTTAAATCTCTAACAGCTTGATTTACAAATGTTAGATGTTAATTTTCTGGCAGGTTTTAAAATATTCACACCACAAATGAAAACATGATGTGCTAAAAAATATTTGTGAATGATTGAATTTTAATATATCCAAAATAAGATGCAGTTATCCTTGAATACAAAACAGCAAGTTTCTTCATACAAATTGATCTTGCTTTTACAGAGAAAGGGGAAAAGCATGAAAGGTGTTAGAAACACCTACAAATAAACAGGAATACTTGAAAAATCCTAGATAATTGATTTGCAAAGAACAAGGAGAATATTTAAACAAAAATGTCCATATTGTTTCAGTTTAGTTCAGTCTCTCAGTCGTTTCTTACTCTGCAACCCCATGAACTCCAGCACGCCAGACCTCCCTGTCCATCACCAACTCCCGGAGTCCACGAAAATTCATGTCCATGGAATCAGTGATGTTATCCAATCATCTCATCCTTCGCATCAGGTGGCCAAAGTATTGGAGTTTCAGCTTCAACATCACTCCTACCAGTGAACACTCAGGACTGATCTCCATATTGTTTACTTTGTCAAATTATTTTAATTCAATTTGACAATTCTTTCTCACGTTGTTTTACTGTGACTATGGCTACTAGGATAATAAGAAATTATTGCATTCTTGTTAAATAGTGTTTGTTCTTATAAGTACCAGGGGATTAAAGAAAAAAAAATGAATGAAACAGATTGCTTTAAATTCCAGAAACTTATAACCCAGCTAAGGATACAAAAATATACGTTGTTCACAAAGCATACTATCATATATTTCTTGTGGAACATATAATAACAATTAATAGGAATTGTTTAGTCTTTGTTTAAAGTTGTAATAAATAAGGCTTAGAAAAAGGATTCAAGTAACAGATTATTCAGTAACTAAAGAGAATGAACTACATATTCTGTAGCTACCTGTATGAATGCACCACTTTTTCTATTTAGAAAGTGTTAGATGCTCAGTTATGTCCAGCTGTTTATTACTCCATGGACCATTGCCTGCCATGCTCCTTTGTCCATGGGTTTTCCAGGCAAGAATACTGCAGTGAGTAGCCATTCCCTTCTCCAGGGAATCTTCCTGACCTAGGGATTGAATCCAAGTCTCTTGAAATGCAGGTAGACTATTTACCATCTGAATCACCAGGAAACTCTTTTCTTATTAAGAGGTACTTTAGAGTAACTAAAATTATATGATGGTGACAGTCTGTTCACTGGCTCAATAAGGCACCTAAATTCAACTGTAAATTTCTTCAAAGAAATTTGTAGATTCTGTATAATTTTATCCTTTAAATCCTATAAATGGAAAAAGCTTCATTTATAAATGAATTCCTGAACCACATGATTCCTAGTTACTTTCTTATTAATAGATACTTAAAAAAACTGGGAGTCACATGGTTCAGGAATTAATTTACAAGTGAAGAAACAGAAAAAAAATGATACTGAATCTTCGAATTTATTTGAAGAAATTTGCAGTAGAATTTAAGTGCCTTATTGAGTCAATGGACAGAGTCTCAAACATCACTTATGTTTTTTAATCTAATTCAGTTATTATCTAATATCACTCTGATTATTCCATAATAATTATCTTCTCAGTATTTTAGCTAACAATTTAGTGGTGCAATATAATTTTTAACTTAGCAATTCTTGTAAAGCATTTAGTTTTATTACTGATTTATTCCAGTTTATGTTAATGTCCTTATATATACATTCTTTCTCTCTCTAACTCTCTCGAGTCCCTTGGACTGCCGGTGATCCAACCAGTCGATTCTAAAGGAGATCAGTCCTGGGTTTTCTTTGGAAAGAATGATGCTGAAGCTGAAACTCCAGTACTTAGGCCACTTCATGCGAAGCGTTGACTAATTGGAAAAGACTCTGATGCTGGGAGGGATTGGGGACAGGAGGTGAAGGGAATGACAGAGGAGGAGATGGCTGGATGGCATTACCGACTTGATGGACGTGAGTTTGAATGAACTCTGGGAGTTGGTGATGGACAGGGAGGCCTGACGTGCTGCGATTCATGGAGTCGCAAAGTCACGACTGAGTGACTGAATTGAAGTGAACTGAACTGAACTCTTTCTCTCAGAACTATACCATCTCAGGAAAAAATGTGTTATATTCAAGAGAAAGTGACAGCATATTTTAAAAACAAGTTAAAACTGAAAGATTTGGAAATGAAAAGCAGAGCAGTACTAAAAGCGAATCTCAGACAACAGGCATTGGCCAGGACTCCATAGGGAAACTGGCACACAGTTAACTCCAGTTAAAGATGCCCAGGTCTTTGAGATTTAACTATCAGCAAGTAGTTGACCACAAGAGGTGACTCTGGAAAAGAAACATAAAACTGCCAATGAGAGCCAATGAGAGAAATTTAGTCAAAGACTGAATCAATTATGGTGATAACAATATCCATTCAAATGGCCAAATTGTATCAAGAGCATAGTCTGTCTTAAACTTTAGGTCTTTAATATTCTTAAATATAATTTCTATCACTGTCTTATTATTAAGTAGTTATATTTTAGATATTTTTATTGAAAAAAATTTTGTATACAGTAAGATAATTATTTCACAGTCTAAAACAGAAGTTAAGGAGTATGAATGTAAATCTCATTCTTGGCCAAAGCAAAATATTTAGTTGTCTCTAATTACTTTAAGTTTCTACAAATGTTACATTTACTGAATCAGCAATAATATATAAGCAATGAATAAACAAATAAGAATCATCTTTTGAAAACCTAATACACTGTTCATGTTAAGGAAGGACTTAAAATGAAAATGGACAAAAACATATTGCAAAAATAGGTAAGATACAAATGCATAAAATGTTTCCTTCAGATGGTTTCTGTTAACTGCAGTATACAGGAAATTGTGAGTTACAGAAGAATATTCATAACTAAAATCAACATTCTCTGTTGAGTATGCTAAACATAATTCAGGTTAATTTACTTAAGCTGATTATGGCTTTCCAGGCTTTATTTTTAGGCACTTGATATACAAATGATAATTATTGTATTTACAGATATAAAGATTTTTTTGTAATCATATCAGCATTCTCCATTATTTAGCATATTCTATCTTGTCTACCTTGTGTCCTGCAAAATGCATTCAGAGTTTGCATAATCTCATTCAACTTCATTTCATTCTCATTTTTTAATTGATAAATTGGAACTAAACCTTTGAAGTTATAGTATTATGCAACTTTGAACATAAACGTTTTCATTATCCAGTTCAAAATTTTACTCAGCACCTATGTGTCATGTGCTATGATTCTAGATTTTGGACATCAGAAATAAAGAAATAATTTAAAGAGCAATTATACATTAAGTTTTTGATTATTTTATTTGAGCAAACATCAATTTGAAATGGGCAGTGCCAAACTGAGAAAGGTTAGCAGTATTCAGCTGACAGAAGCTAGGGAAGAATGTTTAAGAGAGCAGATGCAGAAGCAAAGCTAAGGAATTCTTTTGACTGGCTGTAGCTTATGTGGTTTGCCTAATCTGTAATAGCCTAGTTGGCCATTTGTGACTGTGTTTAGGTTTCAATTTCTTACATGCATTTACAGGAATTTGCTCTGGTTTAGTTTTCAGTTTGCTTACAAATGCTGCCAGAGTATTAGAGCCACCTCAGTCTTATGGAATACTCATTTAATTTCTTTAACAATAAAAAATGAAATATCAGTTTCATGGAACTTACATTGTACCCGACCAATTAAGTGGATTTTATTCCCAGGGTTCTATAGTTAGAAATACTAAATGTGTATTTAATAAATCCTATATTTTTACAATTTTCATCAAATAAACTTAAATATGTTCATTAAAATTTGAAGTTCCTTCACATTTTCTATCAACACTTAAGTAATATTACCCACCAATCATAATATTCCATGAATTCCTAATGGCCTCAGAGAAAAAGAGTATATTAAGTCACAAAATTTTCAAAGAATTCCATAACATTACTTCTTATCTCTGCTGCCTCATTTTTTTTCCCACATACTCCATCAGCTTCCCTCAGTAGCTCACTTGGTAAAGAATCTGCCTGCAATGCAGGAGACCTGAGTTTGACTCCTGTGCCAGGAAGATCCCATGGAGAAGGCAATGGCAACCCACTCCAATACTTTTATCTGGAAAATCTCATGGACGGAGGAGCCTGGTAGGCTGCAGTCCATGGGGTCACAAAGAGTCGGACACGGCTGAATGACTTCACTTTGACTTTTCACTTTCATGCATTTGAGAAGGAAATGGCAACCCACTCCAGGGTTCTTGCCTGGAGAATCCCANGAACATCTGGAAGTTCACGGTTCACGTATTTCTGAAGCCTGGCTTGGAGAATTTTGAGCATTACTTTACTAGCATGTGAGATGAGTGTAATTGTACGGTAGTTTGAGCATTCTTTGGCATTGCCTTTCTTTGGGATTGAAATGAAAACTGACCTTTTCCAGTTCCATGGTCACTGCTCAGTTTTCCAAATTTGCTGACATATTGAGTGCACCATTTTCACAGCATTATCTTTCAAGATTTGAAATAATTAATCTGGAATCCCATCATCTTCACTAGTTTTGTTTGTAGTGATACTTTTTAAGGTCCACTTGACTTCACATTCCAGGATGTCTGGCTTTAGGTGAGTGATCACACCACTCTGATTATCCGGGTCATGAAGATATTTTTTGTACATTTTTTTTCTGTATATTCTTGCCACCTCTTAATATCTTCTGCTTCTGTTAGGTCAATATCATTTTTGTCCAGAGCCCACCTCTGCATGAAAAGCTGTCATCCACAGAAAAAAATGTTACAAAAAATGACTCCTGTCCTAAGAAATGGCAAGAGGAAGCTGAGGGAATAAAAGAAAAAGAAAAAATTTCTGGTTCAGAGAGGGCAAGTAAGCCACCTCTACTTTCACTGTTATAGGGCAGAAAAGTCTCTGAAATTTCTGTGACCGCAGGGCAAAAGGTCGCTGACATGGTGACATGATTTTTATGTCACTTCTAGAAAACTTTGTCTATTGCCAAGTCAACAATGTTCTTGGATATTATCCTAAGTGGTTTATAGTTTTAGCTTTATCTTCAGTTTTCAGATCCATCTCAGATTAGTCTCTATATGTAATATGAGGAAGGGTCTTTCCTGATGACTCAGATGGTAAAGAATCCACCTGCAAAGCAGGTGATCTGGGTTTAATCCCTGGGTTGGGAAGATCCCCTGGAGGAAGGCATGGCAATGAACTCCAGTATTTTTGCCTGGAGAAGCCCATGGACAGAGGAGCCTGGCGGGCTGCATTCCATGGGGTCATGAAGAGTCATACAGAACTGAGCAGAATTTGGGAATATGAGGAAAATTCAAGGAGAATTTTATTTATGAATATCCATTGGTCCCAAGATAGTTTGTTTAAAAATCCTCCCTCTTGGCACACTTGTCAAAAATCCAGTGGGTATAGAAGAAATGGGGGATTTCTATTAATGATGTACAGTTTTAGTTATATAACATGAATAGTTCTAGAGATCTACTATTCAACATAATTCCTATAGTTATCAAATACTTTACCATATACTTAAAATTTTATTGAGGTTAAATCTTACATTAAATAGTGCCTTCAAAATAAAAAAAAAAAAATCAAATGAGTGAAACTATGAGTCTATGCTAGAGTTCTGTAACTGTTCCATTAATCTCTGTGTGTTGTTCCATGGACCAGTGCCATAGTTAATTACAGTAGCTTTTATAATAGGCTTGGAAATAATGTGATTTTGTTTTAAAAATATCTATTTTCAAAAAGATTCTGAGTATTCTTGATCCCCATAAAAATAGAGGTCTCAGATATATATAGTCTTCCCTGGTGGCTCAGTGGTAAAGAATCTACCTGTCAATGCAGGAGACAGAGAAGACACTGATTTGATTCCTGGTTCAGGAAAATCCCCTCCAGGAGGAAATGGTAACCCACTTCAGTATTCTTGTCTGGGAAATCTCATGGACAGAGGAGCCTAGTGGGCTACAGTTCATTGGATCATAAAAAGTCAGACACAACTGAGCACACATGCTACTCTATATATTTACCTATATATTTCAAATATATCTGAAATATTCATTTATATATAAATGAATAACACATTGTGAAGCCAGACTAAGTGGTCTTGACTTGAGTTCAGGCATTTAGGGAAAGGAGAGCTGTCTAGGTGGGGATTGCCAGATACTGGTTTCTGGATGCAGGGCCCTGCAACAGGGACTGACTGTGGGGTGAGCTGAATGTAGTGGGCAGTGATGGAGGCAGTGGAATTAGGGATTCAGGAGAAAGAGGGGATCTAGATTGGAATGGTATGTTCAGGCAGGCTGTCGTAGCCATGAAACTTGAGGGAAGAAACTCAGACTTTATTAGAAGATACTGGAGAGGTAGTGGATGTTTTTGGATAAAAGGTTGATGTGATGGAGACTGTTCTGAGAAGGTGTGTGGTTGGATTGGAGAGGTAGCCTGATAGTCACTTGGTGTGGTAGGTGACAGTTGTAAGGGTTCAAATGTGAGGCCTGTAGGTCTTAAGCAGAGGAGAGCCATGTGGGCAGGAGAGGAAGAGCTTCAGCAGGCCAGGATGGCAACGCTACACTGAAGGTGTCCTTCCCACCCTTCCTGTCACTGGAGGCCTCCAGGTTTTGGCACAACAGGATTAGAAGCTGGTCTGGCATGTGGTGAGCTATTAGAATTTACTTTGCTCCCTACAGACAAATGCATTTCTTCTTGGCTGAAATGTCTCTTGCTTATTAAGCTGAAGACAAAATCTGCCTATGGGAAGTTCCAATGATTTCAGTTCTTTGTCCAGAGTTTGAAATTTGGGCTTTAAAAAAAAAAAAAAAAAAAAAGNTACAGACAAATGCATTTCTTCTTGGCTGAAATGTCTCTTGCTTATTAAGCTGAAGACAAAATCTGCCTATGGGAAGTTCCAATGATTTCAGTTCTTTGTCCAGAGTTTGAAATTTGGGCTTTAAAAAAAAAAAAAAAAAAAGGCAGCATTTTCATTTGGCAGTTCATTATGTTTTGCTTCTTCAGAATTCGATGATAACATGCTTCAACTTATCTCTGTGGCCAGGAATTGTTTTAATTTGAGAATTGTCACTGTGAATCTTCTGCATTTTCTTTCTTAACTTGTTTCTCTCTTCAGTCACTGTGCCTGATACCAGGGCCTTATTGAGTGTATTTGCTCTGATCTACCACTGTCTTAAAAGGAAACATTAATTTTGGGGAAACTCAGTCTTAACTGTTTAAAGAACAGTGACTCATCCTGAATTACCCCAAATCAAAGCCAAAGGTAGTTGGAATCTTAATGTCACATCTCTCCTTTCCTTACAATTACTAAACGCTGAAGCTTTCATAAACATCTGTGATATTTAGAAAGATTTTCTTCAATTTTTCCCCCCCTGAGGCTAAAAAGTATGAACGCTGGAAGCAGATGAAGCTATACTGAGCACCCCTGCATTCCGAGTGTGATCATCTTGTGATCCATGTGGTGATGATCCTCTCTCTAACCCTGAGAGCTGGACTGTGGCCCTTGCATCTGTGTTCTGTGCCCCCAGCTCTATGGTTCCTCCTCAGGTACATGAGCTCCCAGCTGCTGTTAGTTGTCTTAATTGATGGATTTTCTCACTATAGCATCCCATCCTGGTAGTAAGTCCAGGGTCATCTGCGTCTTCTCATTCCATCTCCTGGCTCCCAACCTGGATTTAGCTCCTCCCTCCACATCTTGTTTTCCTTCTTCCTCTCGGCATGTCTTGGTCAGTTCCATTTGCTGCTTCCTCCTTTCCCTCTTGACCATTACAGAGAGGAATCATTAAAGGCCCCATTCAAGATTCTTTTCTTTGCTTCCATGTTTTCTCTCCTGAAAAGACTTTCACATCTGCTCATATAGATTCTATGACCATCTCCCCCACCTCTCCCGCCTGCCAGATCTCTTCTCTGTACTGCTAGTCGGTGGATTTAGTGTACTCTGTACTCTTAGTCCGTGGATTGTATGCTCCAAAGAATCTCGGTTCTGGGGAAGATGGGACAAGCGAAACTGGGGCAAAGTTTGCTTGGTGGCTGCTGTTCCCCTCCTCCAGCTGTGGGGGTTTCCATCCCTGGTCTTCCCCTGCAGTCTCTGCTCTTCCCTTTCAAAGGAAATATTTTATACCATAGGGAGCAGGGAGGGGTTGGGTTGGGTTAATGGCTATGGGTCCCACCCAAAAAGCCCCAAGAGACATCCTGAGGATACTTTTCCTGTTAGAAAATCCTCATTGCTTAGACTGCCCCCTCAGGACCCTTCCCCTGTGTTTTCTAATCAACTAGAAAACTGAGAAGTTAAGTTTGTGATGCAAAGCAGACAAGTAGGCAAGTTATGTGAGGTCACCAGATGTAATCATAAGATATTATTGAGCCAGATGTTCATATATAGACATTGAAATTAAAAAAAAAACTCTTACACAGAACAATGTCAACTATTCCCTATGCAACCAGACTAGATAAGCAGAATTGACTCTATCTTAGGTTCAAATTCATGTGTCTTAGTTTTATTGTTATTAAGTATAATTTGATTTTTTAATGTAAAAATTAGCATGCACTAAGTTGGCTTAAAGTTCAACATTCAGAAAATGAATATCATGGCACTTCATGAGAAATAGATGGGGAAACAGTGGAAACAGTGTCAGACTTTATTTTTTTGGGCTCCAGAATCACTGCAGATGGTGATTGCAGCCATGAAATTAACAGATACTTACTCCTTGGAAGGAAAGTTATGACCAACCTAGATAGCATATTCAAAAGCAGAGACATTACTTTACCAACAAAAGTCTGTCTAGTCAAGGCTGTGGTTTTTCCAGTGGTCGTGTATGGATGTAAGAGTTGGACTGTGAAGAAAGCTGAGCACCGAAGAATTGATGCTTTTGAACTGTGGTGTTGGAAAAGACTCTTGAGAATCCCCTGGACTGCAAGGAGATCCTACCAGTCCAACCTAAAGGAGATCAGTCCTGGGTGTTCTTTGGAAGGAATGGTGCTAAAGCTGAAACTCCAGTACTCTGGCCACCTCATACAAAGAGTTGACTCATTGGAAAAGACTCTGATGTGGGAGGGATTGGGGACAGGAGGAGAAGGGGACAACAGAGGCTGAGATTGCTGGATGGCATCACTGACTCGATGGACGTGGGTTTGGGTGAACTCCAGGAGTTGGTGATGGACAGGGAGGCCTGGCATACTGTGATTCATGGGGTTGCAAAGAGTTGGACACGACTGAGCAACTGAACTGAACATGAATGAAACTTGTCCAATTAATTGAGAGACTTTAAGAGCAAAATCTGAGGTTTATTTGGAGAACTCTAACTGAACCCTGTTATTAAAAGGTACTTTTATCTCTTGCTTTATGTTTCCTTCTGTTATTTTATTTTATATATCTTTAAAAATTTGTTACAATGCAAAAACGAAAAGTGAAAAATTCTTTCAGACACATCATCTATTTTTCCCAATAAATTTTCAATATCTTAAGTGTCTCTTATCATAGATTACAATGTGTACTTCTGTAAAAGCTATTCTAGTATTTTTGACTTAAGTGTTATATTAAACCTAACTAATATTTGAGTTGTAGATTACAACTACAAAAATCTTTTGGATTATATTTAGTAAATAACGGCATGTTCTTTGTAGATCACCTCTGCTCATCTTTATCTTCATGTACTTGTGATTTACTTTTTATCCAATGTACAATAATTATTTCCCTCATAAATAAAGATATTTTTGAGAACTTATAAAATAATTTTAATGATCTTGATGTTCTAGAAAGAAAGGTTATATAAATAAAATATATTTATTGTGTTGAAAGTTTCATCTTCTAATAAGCTTACCATATATATGTAACTCAATTCTACATATGGCCACTTCTGGCCAATAATTAGTTAAGACTCTCTGTTGTCTTTATTTGATACTATATTGATATTTTATGATTGTTATAGTGGAATCCCCATTTTCCTCAGTCATGATCATTAATCCAAAAACATCTTTATGTGAGTCTCTACTTAAAATATCCGTTTTTCTTTAGTCTATTATATCTAGTAAACTGAAGAACCTAAGCCACCCCATTTTATTAAAAAAGACTCCATTTTAGAGTTCTGAGGAAAGAGTCTTTGGAAATCCCCTGACCTCACCCCACCACCTGCAAGCCATTACATTCAGGATTTATGACCTGCCCGGGGAAATTCAAATTAAGCTTGGGAAATGGAAACCAATCAGAACTTGTGGCCAGCCCAGGAAATGAAAACCAATTAGAACCCAACACCTAGCCCTTCCACAGAAGGTAATCAGTTAGACATCTCCCAACCCGGAAACTCCCGTTTTTCCAATTTTTCATGCAAGAATATCCTATATAAGCAATGAAACCTAGAATTCAAGGCTCCTCCCTATAGCCACTGCATTGATAATGATGGGAGCCCCAGCTCGAGCTTGGTAATAAAGACTCTCTTGCTTTTGCATTGGATATCGGCTCCCTGGTGGTCATTGGGAGATTTCGCAACTGGGGCATAACAAAACCACTTAAAAATGCACAAATTCTTAAAGAAATGAAAAAATTAGTCTATTTCCCTTTAAGATTAATTATCTTACATAAATAAGGGCAGTACAGTAATTTCAGAGTTCAGGGTTGTTACCTACACGTTTAAGTTTTTCAAATTTTTAATTAAGCTCTAAAAAGACGTGGTTGCCTCAAGTGTAGCAGTGATAATAAGATTGTTTACTACCAAGCTAAATAGGGTACCCTAAAAACTAGCTAGGATGAGCTCCCTTCTATTTTTGTTGTTTTTGTTTAGTCATTAGGTTGTGTCTAACTCTTTTAAGACCAGCCCACCAGACTCTTCTGTCCATGGGATTTTGAAGGCAAGAATACTGGAGGAGCTTGCCATTCTTTTCTCTAGGGGATCTTCCCCATGTAGGGATTGAATCTGTGAGTCTTGAAGCGTCTTCTGCATTGCAGGCCTATTTTTAAACTGCTGAGCCACCTGGGAAGCCCTTCCACTTTGATGTCACCAAATTTTCAGATCTGTTCAGACAATACATTCTCTGGACACATCTCAAAATAAATCCAATAAATACTTCCATAACATCGTTCCCTGTCATTTTATGATTCATTTATCTTCCAAATGTGAGAACTGCTGAAGACACAAACGTGGGGGTGCTGAGGTACTTTTCCGGAACGACAAGACTGTTTGCAAGCTCTTTCTGAAAAGCCTGTCTGCTGCTGCTGCTGCTGCTGCTAAGTCGCTTCAGTCGTATCTGACTCTGTGCAACCCCATAGACCGCAGTCCACCAGGCTCCCCCGTCCCTGGGACTCTCCAGGCAAGAACCCTGGAGTGGGTTGCCATTTCCTTCTCCAATGCATGAAAGTGAAAAGTGAAAGTGAAGTCACTCAGTCGTTTCCAATTCTTCGCGGTCCCATGGACTGCATCCTACCAGCTCCTCCATCCATGGGATTTTCCAGGCAAGAATACTGGANTGGGACTCTCCAGGCAAGAACCCTGGAGTGGGTTGCCATTTCCTTCTCCAATGCATGAAAGTGAAAAGTGAAAGTGAAGTCACTCAGTCGTTTCCAATTCTTCGCGGTCCCATGGACTGCATCCTACCAGCTCCTCCATCCATGGGATTTTCCAGGCAAGAATACTGGAATGGGGTGCCTTTGCCTTCTCCGGAAAAGCCTATCTAGTTTTACTTTATTTGGATAGTTTGTAGAGAAAGTGTAACTTCATGGTAAGGAATATAAGTGATAAGTTTACAAATGAACCAATTCATATTTAGTATTTATATGTTAAGCCTTGGGTATCTCATGTGTGTGTTAGTCTTGTTAGTATGTTTACACTGTAGTTCCCATTCTTCATATATAGATCATGCAATCTCAGTTTACAAAATCAGTATGATTCCTGTATTTCTAGGTCAAAATTGTAGAAAACAATTTTCCCATTTATGTTATTACAGAATATTCAGTAGAGTTTCTTGTGCTATGCAGAAGGTCCTTGCTGGTAATCTATTAATATTTTTAAATATGAAAGTGTGTACATGTTAATTCCAAACTAATTTTCAATGGCCAGATAAAATACAAGAAAAAAATAAAACTGTCCCAATTATAATGTGCATAAACTAAAGTGATTATGGTCACTTTTGCTTTCTCTCTTCTCTACAGTTAAAAAAATTAAAATTATGAAAACAGGGATAAAAGTATTTTTCTAAGTATTTTCAGCTAGACATTCAGGTGGTGCTAGTGGTAAAGAATCTGCCTACTAATGCAGAGACATAAGACATGGGTTCAAGCCCTGGGTTGGGAGGATGTCCTGGAGAAGGAAATGGCAACCCACTCTAATATTCTTGCCTGCAGAATCCCATGGAGAGAGAAGCCTGGCAGGCAACAGTCTATGGGGTTACAAAGAATAATACACGACTGATGATTGATGTGACTTCAGTTCAGTTCAGTTCAGTCGCTCAGTTGTGTCCAACTCTTTGAGACCCCATGAACTGCAGCACACCAGGCCTCCCTGTCCATCACCAATCCCCGGAGTTCACTCAAACTCATGTCCATCGAATTGGTGATGACATTCAGCCATCTGCATATCTGAGGTTATTGACCACTCACTTTACCAAAGGTAATTCTTACTTAGATTCTACTAATTGTAGACACACACCTACAAAATATGACCCCAGCAAGTATCTAGATTAGTATTTGACTAAATAAATGTACTACAGACTAGCCAAGCTGACTTATGAAAGAAAGTGAAAGTGAGGTCGCTCAGTCATGTCTTACTCTTTGCAACCCCATGGACTTTAGCCCACCAGGCTCCTCCATCCATGGGATTCTCCAGGCAAGAGTANGCTGTCGTGTGGGAAACGAAGCATCGGTCTATATTTGGTTCAGGATACAGGATGCTTGGGACTGGTGCACAGGGATGATCCAGAAAGTTGATGTGGAGTGGGAGGTGGGGGGGGGGTGTTCAAGATTGGGAACTCATGTACACCTGAGATGAAAAAATAAAAATTAAAAAAAAAAAATAATAAAGACTTTTCTGATGAGATCAAAAAAAAATAATAAAAAAATAAATCTAACTATAACATTTTGGCAAAGATCTTAAAAATACTCTGTTACAATACAGAAGGACAGTATGTATAAATTAACTGTTTTCTATAATCAATGATTTTATAATGTTGTATATAGACGAATTCTTTTTTTAATGAAGTATAGTTGATCAAAATATTGTGTTACTTTCTGATGTACATTAAAAGTCAGTGAAATAAATAAATATATAATTAATTAATTAATAATAAATAAATAATAAATATATTCATCAGCTTAGCTCAGCTCAGTTGCTTCATATGTGTACAACTCTATTACCTTGTGACCCTATGGACTGGAGCCGATCATAATCCTCTATCCACAGAATTTTTCAGACAAGAATCTTGGAATGGGTTTCCATTTCCTCCTCCAGGATATTTTCCCTACTCAGGCATCGAACCTGCATCCTTGAGTTACAGCAGACTTTTTACTGCTGAGTCACCAGGGAAGCCATATATATAAGATATAAGATACTGAGTATAGTTCCCTGTGCTATACAGTAGAAATTTGCTTAAACAGTTCCATTCATTTCAGTTGCTCAGTCATGTCTGACTCTTTGCAACTTCATGGACTGCAGTACACCATGTTTCCCTCTCTATCACCAACTCCTGAAGACTGCTCAAACTCATGTCCATCAAGTCAGTGATGCAATCCAACTATCTCATCCTCTGTCATCTCCTTCTCANTATAAGATATAAGATACTGAGTATAGTTCCCTGTGCTATACAGTAGAAATTTGCTTAAACAGTTCCATTCATTTCAGTTGCTCAGTCATGTCTGACTCTTTGCAACTTCATGGACTGCAGTACACCATGTTTCCCTCTCTATCACCAACTCCTGAAGACTGCTCAAACTCATGTCCATCAAGTCAGTGATGCAATCCAACTATCTCATCCTCTGTCATCTCCTTCTCATGCCTTCAATCTTTCCCAGCATCAGGGTCTTTTTCAATGAGTCAGTTCTTCACATCAGGTGGCCAAAGTATTGGAGCTTCAGCTTCAACATACATCCTTCCAATGAACATTCAGGATTAATTTCCTTTAGGATTGACTGATTGGATCTCTGTGATGTCCAAGGGACTATCAAGAGTCTTCTCTAACACCACAGTTGAAAAGCATCAATTCTTCAGCACTCAGCCTTCTTTATGATCCAACTCTCACATCCATATATGACTATTGGAAAAACCATAGCTTTGGCTAGATGGATCTTTGTTGGCAAAGTAATGTCTCTGCTTCTGCCTAGGTTGGTCGTAGCTTTTATTCCAAGGAACAAGTGTCTCTTAATATCATGGCTGCAGTCACCGTCTACAGTGATTTTGGAGCCAAAGAAAATAAATTCTTTCATTGTTTCCCCTTCTATTTGCTATTGAATGATGGAACTGGACACCTTGGTTTTAGTTTTTTGAATATTGAATTTTAAACTAGCTTTTTCACTCTCCTCTTTTACTTTTATCAAGAGGCTCTTTAGTTCCTCTTCACTTTCTGCCATAGGGGCGGTGTAATCTACATATCTGAGGTTATTGATATTTCTCCCAGCAATATTGATTCCAGCTTGTGCTTCATCCAGCCTGGAATTTCACATGATGTAATATGCATATAAGTTAAATAGGCAGGGTGGCAGTACATCTTTGAGGTATTCCTTTCCCAATTTGAAACCAGTCAGTTGTCCATGTCCCATTTCTAACTGTTGTTTCTTGACTTGCATGCGTATTTCTCAGGAGTCAGGTAAGGTGGTCTGATATCCCCAACTCTTTATGATTTTTCCACAGTTTTTTGTTATCCACAGAGTCAAAGGCCATGGTATAGTCAATAAAGCAGGACTTGATGTTTTTCTGGAATTGTCTTGCTTTTTCTGTGATCCAGTGGATGTTGGCAATTTGTTCTCTGGTTCCTCTGTAAATTGTCCTAAATAAAAGGAAATAAAATAGTTTATTTAATACAATCTCTTTTCCATATATCCTTCTATTGGTGGCTCAGCGGTAAAGAAGCCTCCTGCCAATGTCAGAGAAACACATTTAATCCCTAGTTGGGAAGGTCCCCTGAAGGAGGAACTGGTAAACCTACTCCAGTATTCTCGCCTGGGAAATTCCATGGACAGAGGAGGCTGGCAGGCTATAGACCTTGAGGTTGCAGAGTCAGACATGACTTAATTACTGAGCACAGAATGCACTTTTCCATATGCCCTGGTTCAATATTTTATTTAATTATATAATATTGTTTGTATTTAAATTAAATATTAGATTCCCAATTAAACATGAAAGGAAGTCCTCCACATTTTTTTTTTATTTCCCACAAGATAGCACACAAGTTTCAGTGCATTCTCCCACATTTTTATATATCAAGTCCTTAACTTTCCTTTAACAAACCTCTTTAGATTCTAGAAGTACTATGTGCAGCAAAGAGATATTTTGTTTTTGTACATTTTTTGAGTGATTTTAAATCCTGCTAGCCAGGAAAATCCTGGATTTTCAAATCCAGGTAAACAATTATCTTCATGGCCTTCTTTGCTCAGTGGAGTTTTTTTTGTTTGTTTTGTTTTTGTTGTTTTTTGTTTTTAATAATTGTAGCATTAAGTATTGACAAAATGGCTCAGTCACAGTATAACATGTGTGAGCATTCTGAAGTGACAGTGTGTGAAATTGGGAAAGTGAGTTTCTAAGACCCAGTGCCAGGGAAGTGTCATGTTCAGTAGTTCACATCAACAACTGCCACATTATAACCAGACTATCTGCATCAAAAATATGTATGCAAACTTTTTTTTTTTTTTTTAATTTTACTGCTTGTTTAGTGGGACTCCCCCAGAGAAGGCAATGGCATCCCACTCCAGTACTCTTGCCTGGAAAATCCCATGGATGGAGGAGCCTGGTGGGCTAAAGTCCATGGGGTCGTGAAGAGTTGGACATGACTGACCAATTTCACTTTCACTTTTCACTTTCACGCATTGGAGAAGGAAATGGCAACCCACTCCAGTGTTCTTGCCTGGAGAATCGCAGGGATAGGGGAGCCTGGTGGGCTGCCATCTATGGGGTCTCACAGAGTCAGATACAACTGAAGTGACTTAGCAGCAGCAGCAGCAGCAGTGGGATTCCCCAAATTCATTTCACTGATGATTTCCAAAATTTCCCTTTTGACTTAGTCAAAATACTGATATGCTAGTGCTAGGGTTTCACCGGTGACACTAATGGTAAAGAACCTGCCTGCCAATGCAAGAGACGTAAGAGACTCAGATGTGCTCCCTGGGTGGGGAAAATCCCCTGAAAGAGAAAATGGCAACCCACTCCAGTATTCTTGCCTAGAAAATCCCATGGACAGAGGAGCCTGGTGGGCTACTGTCCGCAGGGTCACAAAGAGTTGGATATGACTGAAGTGATGTAGCATGCACATGCTAGTACCAGAGCCTTTTTTAGAAATGTAAATATCAGTCCCCTCTGCTTTCAGGTTAAGACTATCATACTTGAAAATGTAGTATATAGCACTATGTAAATGAGAAGATTTGAAAAAGTCCTCACCTGCCTATAAAATGGCAAACTGAAAAAAAATCTCAAAGACAGAAAGGGTATAAAGAAATTTTATAAAGTTTTATGTGTAATGCAATGTTTCCCAATGAGCCCATATCCTTTAAAAATCTTCCAGTCAGTAAGAGAGTAGAAAATTTTTTGTATGCTTAATAGCTAAGACAGCCAATATTATTTTGGAACTACCATCAGAAGAAATAAAAAAAGATCGCAATTTGACAGACAATAAAGCTGATGAATAAGCCAACCTCAAAGCCTCTAAGGCTAGTAGTAAATCTCTAGATCTAAATTAAATAGTATATAAGCTTCATACTGCCAAATGGGACAATGCTATAGCTCACGTTTTATAGTACATTTCACTTAGATTTTTATAGGAAGATGATATAAAAAATTAAATACGTAAATTCTTTTAATGACAAAAAGAGATCACATGTTTTCATAAAATACCAGATTCTCACTCTAAATTACATTCCATATGATATAAGTTTCTCTAAACATGGAGATTGATGTCCATATTTTTGAAGAACAAATATGAAGAAACTGACAAATCTTGACTGAATCCCTTTGCATCACAAAATGTTTCTTAGTTTGTTGGCTATATAATAATTAAATTAAAATATTAAAAGAAATAGTTGGACTTCACTAGAAGGAATTTAAAATATGTTACTAACTCCTTTTGAAGCACTTAGGATATCTCATATGACAAAAAGGAAAATGAATGAAAAGATGTGATTTATAAGATAGTATATTAGCTCTGTTTTTGCCTTTGATATTAGCATATTATATAAGTGGTTTAAGATTTTGCAAAAAGTTATATTTTCTTTTGATGGCAATTGCATTAGTCAGAATTCTTCTGAGAAACAGAAATAACAGATTCATTTTAAGGAATTGAGAAAGCTGATGGCATAGTACTCATCTTAAATTCAGGGGTATGAGAACTAAGAGAACTGATGATATAAGTCAAGGTCACGGACAGGAGAAAACCAGTATACAACTCAGCCAGACACTGACAGCAAATTCTCCATTTCTATGCCTTTTATTTTCGAAGTCAGGCCTTGGTGCATTGGGTGATGCCTATCCACATTTCTGAGAGTTGCTTGCTTAAACAGTCTACCAATCTAAATGTTAATCTTATCTAGAAACACCTTCACAGACAAACCCAAAATATTGTTTAACCAAATATCTAGCATCTTTTAACCCCATCAAATTGTCACATAAAATTAACCAGGACAATTTCATCCCTTATCAGTTATACACAGATATTCTGTGTATAACTGAAAATGTACTAACCTTTTCCCCAGATGTTCAAGCTGGTTTTAGAAAAGGCAGAGGAACTAGAGATCAAATTGCCAACATCCACTGGATCATTGCAAAAGCAGGAGAATTCTAGAAAAATATTATTTTCTGCTATATTGACTATACCAAAGCCTTTGAATGTGTGGATCACAATAAACTGTGGAAAAATCTGAAAGAGACCAGAATTTTCCAGACCACCTGACCGGCCTCTTGAGAAACCTATATGCAGGTCAGGAATTAACAGTTAGAACTGGACATGGAACAACAGACTGGTTCCAAATAGGAAAAGGAGTACTTCAAGGCTGAATATTGTCATTCTGCTTATTTAACTTCTATGCAGAGTACATCATGAGAAATGCTGGGCTGGAAGAAGCACAAGCTGGAATCAAGATTGCTGGGAGAAATATCAATAACCTCAGATATGCAGATGACACCACCTTTGTGGCAGAAAGTGAAGAGGAACTAAAAAGCCTCTTGATGAAAGTGAAAGAGGAGAGTGAAAAAGCTGGCTTAAACCTCAACGTTCAAAAAACGAAGGTCCTGGCATCTGGTCCCATCAGTTCATTATAAATAAATGGGGAAACAGTGAAAATAGTGTCAGATTTTATTTTGGGGTGCTCCAAAATCACTGCAGATGGTGATTGCAACCATCGAATTAAAAGACGCTTACTCCTTGGAAGAAAAGTTATGGCCAACCTAGAAAGCATATCAAAAAGCAGAGACATTACTTTGCCAACAAAGGTCCGTCAAGTCAAGGCTACGGTTTTTCCAGTAGTCATGTATGGATGTGAGAGTTGAACTGTGAAGAAGGCTGAGTGCTGAAGAATCGATGCTTTTAAACTGTGGTGTTGGAGAAGACTCTTGAGAGTACCTTGAATTTCAAGAAGATCCAACCAGTCCATTCTGAAGGAGATCAGCCCTGGGAGTTCTTTGGAAGGAATGATGCTGAAGCTCAAACTCCAGTACTTTGGCCACCTCATGCAAAGAGTTGACTCATTGTAAAAGACTCTGATGCTGGGAAGGATGGAGGAAGAAGGAGAAGGGGACAACAGAAGATGAGATGGCTAATGGCATCACCAACTCGATGGACATTAGTTTGGGTGTACTCCGGGATTTGGTGATGGACAGGGAGGCCTGGCATGCTGAGATTCATGAGATTGCAAAGAGTGGGACATGACTTGGCAACTGAACTGAACTAAACTTTTCCCAGAAGAAGAAGTAAAGTCCTTGGGTAATTTATATTTTATCTTTGATATTCTGTAACTTAAATACTGTGATATAAAGTCTATATATCATATGTTACAAGCAAGAAAAACAAAGACACCTTTTCTATAGATATATCTTTCTATCTATCTATCTATTTATATTATAACAAACTAAGGAGGAAATACTTATGACAATTAGAGTACTCAGTTCAAGTGACCAAGTGGTTGTATCTGCTATTTATAGTACCTTCATCTACTATCTATTCTGGATAACTTTTCTTTCCAAAAGCACCTCAACTGATTGAGGTTCCTTACCTGGCAGAGTGACTCAAGCATTCATTCTTGAAGAGTTTGGGACATTAGTATTCTTGTTTGGATTCAGTTCAGTTCAGTTCAGTTCAGTCACTCAGTCGTGTCCAACTCTTTGCAACCCCATGAATTGCAGCATGCCCGGCCTCCCTGTCCATCACCAACTCCTGGAGTTCACTCATACTCATGTCCATTGAGTCAGTGACGCCATCCAGCCATCTAGTCCTTTGTCGTCCCCTTCTCCTCCTGCCTCCAATCCCTCCCAGTATCAGAGTCTTTTCCAATGAGTCAAGTCTTCACATGAGGTGGCCAAAGTACTGGAGTTTCAGCTTTAGCATCATTCCTTTCAAGGAAATCCCAGGGCTGATCTCCTTCAGAATGGATTGGGTTATTTTAATTTTTATTGACTTAATTGTAGGAAATGGTAGTACTAAGAGACACCCTGAGGGATCTCCTGTATTCCAGACACATTCATATCATCATTGCCACATTGTTTTTTTGCTGTAAAGTTAGTTCTTTGTTCAGAAGCAACACTGTGTGTAAAACCATGACAAAGGATAAGGCATTCTGTAAATCCACTGATAGTTGTTTTGGCAGAAGCACTATGTGAAGGGAAGACAAATCCTTATCCTGACTATGTGTCTATTCCAATCAGAACAGAATGCTCTCCCTTCTGTAATGGAAGCTCTCCAATATAGTCAGACTGTTAGCTTACTGATCATTCTGGGGAAAAGTGCCACATCAAGGACTCAACATTCTCTGCTGCTAGCAGATTGAGCACTCAGCCATGGCCATGGCCAGCTCATCCTTGGTGAGTAGAATTCCATGTTGCCAAGCTCATGCATAAACTTCCATTCCTGTCACAAACACTCCTTTGTTCATGAGCCTGTTGACTAAAGACAGGAGTGGTTGAGAATAGAAGCTGGAGTGGTATCCAGAAAACAAGTCATTTTATCTATATGATTTTGAAAATTTAAGTTGTTTATCACAATCTATTAAACAGTGAACAGTTCATTATCCTATAACGTTTAACAGCTTATTGATTGTAACCAGAATTGAATAGGACAATAAGTTGTTTTTTCTATCATATCCCATAGATATCGCATACGTGTTGCAGGGGCTGTAGTGGATAAGTTAAACAAAGTATATGCAGATTGTGACCTGCTGAATGAGGAGGCACACAACAAACCTATGTAGGGGTGGCAAATAGCTCTCTTAGCATTTGAGTTCCCACTTTGGTAAAGAGAAAACCCAGAATCTCTGGGGTTTTCATTGAAGCCACAAGCTTCAATACACCCACATGAAGAAAGTAATGTCACAACATCTATTATGCATAGATCCTAGAAATGAAGGCACAGAGTGAACCAGGAGAGTCCTCTATCCCAGGTCACAAGACAGCAGAAGAGTAGAGGGCAGCAACCACCTAGTATTTATAAGGCAGTTGGGCAGAAGTCACTAATCTTGTGTGGGCTCAGTTCTAAGAGGCTATTTNAAGATCCAACCAGTCCATTCTGAAGGAGATCAGCCCTGGGAGTTCTTTGGAAGGAATGATGCTGAAGCTCAAACTCCAGTACTTTGGCCACCTCATGCAAAGAGTTGACTCATTGTAAAAGACTCTGATGCTGGGAAGGATGGAGGAAGAAGGAGAAGGGGACAACAGAAGATGAGATGGCTAATGGCATCACCAACTCGATGGACATTAGTTTGGGTGTACTCCGGGATTTGGTGATGGACAGGGAGGCCTGGCATGCTGAGATTCATGAGATTGCAAAGAGTGGGACATGACTTGGCAACTGAACTGAACTAAACTTTTCCCAGAAGAAGAAGTAAAGTCCTTGGGTAATTTATATTTTATCTTTGATATTCTGTAACTTAAATACTGTGATATAAAGTCTATATATCATATGTTACAAGCAAGAAAAACAAAGACACCTTTTCTATAGATATATCTTTCTATCTATCTATCTATTTATATTATAACAAACTAAGGAGGAAATACTTATGACAATTAGAGTACTCAGTTCAAGTGACCAAGTGGTTGTATCTGCTATTTATAGTACCTTCATCTACTATCTATTCTGGATAACTTTTCTTTCCAAAAGCACCTCAACTGATTGAGGTTCCTTACCTGGCAGAGTGACTCAAGCATTCATTCTTGAAGAGTTTGGGACATTAGTATTCTTGTTTGGATTCAGTTCAGTTCAGTTCAGTTCAGTCACTCAGTCGTGTCCAACTCTTTGCAACCCCATGAATTGCAGCATGCCCGGCCTCCCTGTCCATCACCAACTCCTGGAGTTCACTCATACTCATGTCCATTGAGTCAGTGACGCCATCCAGCCATCTAGTCCTTTGTCGTCCCCTTCTCCTCCTGCCTCCAATCCCTCCCAGTATCAGAGTCTTTTCCAATGAGTCAAGTCTTCACATGAGGTGGCCAAAGTACTGGAGTTTCAGCTTTAGCATCATTCCTTTCAAGGAAATCCCAGGGCTGATCTCCTTCAGAATGGATTGGGTTATTTTAATTTTTATTGACTTAATTGTAGGAAATGGTAGTACTAAGAGACACCCTGAGGGATCTCCTGTATTCCAGACACATTCATATCATCATTGCCACATTGTTTTTTTGCTGTAAAGTTAGTTCTTTGTTCAGAAGCAACACTGTGTGTAAAACCATGACAAAGGATAAGGCATTCTGTAAATCCACTGATAGTTGTTTTGGCAGAAGCACTATGTGAAGGGAAGACAAATCCTTATCCTGACTATGTGTCTATTCCAATCAGAACAGAATGCTCTCCCTTCTGTAATGGAAGCTCTCCAATATAGTCAGACTGTTAGCTTACTGATCATTCTGGGGAAAAGTGCCACATCAAGGACTCAACATTCTCTGCTGCTAGCAGATTGAGCACTCAGCCATGGCCATGGCCAGCTCATCCTTGGTGAGTAGAATTCCATGTTGCCAAGCTCATGCATAAACTTCCATTCCTGTCACAAACACTCCTTTGTTCATGAGCCTGTTGACTAAAGACAGGAGTGGTTGAGAATAGAAGCTGGAGTGGTATCCAGAAAACAAGTCATTTTATCTATATGATTTTGAAAATTTAAGTTGTTTATCACAATCTATTAAACAGTGAACAGTTCATTATCCTATAACGTTTAACAGCTTATTGATTGTAACCAGAATTGAATAGGACAATAAGTTGTTTTTTCTATCATATCCCATAGATATCGCATACGTGTTGCAGGGGCTGTAGTGGATAAGTTAAACAAAGTATATGCAGATTGTGACCTGCTGAATGAGGAGGCACACAACAAACCTATGTAGGGGTGGCAAATAGCTCTCTTAGCATTTGAGTTCCCACTTTGGTAAAGAGAAAACCCAGAATCTCTGGGGTTTTCATTGAAGCCACAAGCTTCAATACACCCACATGAAGAAAGTAATGTCACAACATCTATTATGCATAGATCCTAGAAATGAAGGCACAGAGTGAACCAGGAGAGTCCTCTATCCCAGGTCACAAGACAGCAGAAGAGTAGAGGGCAGCAACCACCTAGTATTTATAAGGCAGTTGGGCAGAAGTCACTAATCTTGTGTGGGCTCAGTTCTAAGAGGCTATTTGAAAGTGTCCTGGGAAAACAAAGCAGGAATTTGTCATGGGAATCCGAAACTCAAGTCCTTATCTGAATGTCCAGAATCTGGGTGTGAGCAGGGTTGTACACCATAAAATGCTGAAACTGCAACTCAGAATTGCACTTTTCTCATGTACAACATACCATGTACGAAGTTGTTTACCCATCATAATAATTTCTGTCACTGTTTCTATTGTTTTCCCATCTACTTGCCATAAAGTGATAGGACCAGATGCCATGATCTTAGTTTTTAAAATGTTGAGATTTAAGCCAGCTTTTTCACTCTTCTCTTGCATCAAGGGACTCTTTAGTTCCTCTTCACTTTATGCCATATGGATGGTGTAATTTGCATATCTGAGGTTGTTGATATTTCCAACAACAATCTTGATTACAGTTTGTGCTTCTTCCAGCCCTCCATTTTGCATGATGTACTCTGCATACTAGTTAAGTAATCAAGATGAAAATATACATCTTTGATGTACTCCTTTCCTAATTTGGAACCAGTCCACTGTTACATGTCTGGTTTTAACTGTTGCTTCTTGACCAGCATACATATTTCTCAGGAGGCAGGTAAGGTTGTCTGGTATTCCCATCTCTTGAAGAATTTTCCACACTGTTTTATGCACAGTTAAAGGCTTTGGTATAGTCAATGAAGCAGAAGTAGATGTTTTTCTGGAACTCTTGCTTCTTCGATGATCCAATAGATGTTGACAATTTGATCTCTAGTTTCTCTGCCTTTTCTAAATGCAGCTTGAACATTTGGAAGTTCTTGGTTCACGTATTCTTGAAGCCTGTCTTGGAGGATTTTGAGCATTACTTTACTAGCATGCGAGATAAGTGGAACTGTGTGGTAGTTTGAACATTTGTGGTAGTTTGGCATTGTCTTTTTTTGGAATTCGAATGAAGACTGAACTTTTCCAGTCCTGTGGGCACTGCCGAGTTTTCCAAATTTGCTGACATATTGAGTACAGCACTTTCACACCATCACCATTTAAGACTTGAAATAGCTCATCTGGCATTCCATCAACTCCAGTGGCTTTGTTCTTAGTGATGCTTCCTAAGGTCCATTTGACTGCTTACTCCAGGATGTCTGGCTCTAGGTGAGTGATCACACCATCGTGGTTATCTTGGTCATAAAGATCTTTTTTTGTATAGTTCTTTTGTGGATTCTTGCTGCCTTTTCTTAATATCTTCTGCTTCAGTCAGATCTATGTCACTTCTGTTCTTTATTGTGCCCATTTTTGCATGAAATCTTCCCTTGGTGTATCTAATTTTCTTGAAGAGATTTCTAATCTTTCTCATTCTATTATTTTCCTCTATTTCTTTACATTGATCACTTAGGAATGTTTTCTTTTCTCTCATTTCTAGTCTATGGAACTCTGCATTCAGTTGGGTATAGCTTTCTTTTTTTCCTTTGCCTTTAACTTCTCTTCTTTTCTCAGCAATTTGTAAGGCTCCTCAGACAACCATTTTGCCTTCTTGTATTTCTTTTTCTTAGAGATGGTCTTGACCCCTGTTTCCTGTACAATGTCATGAACCTCCATCCATAATTCTTCAAATACTCTATCTTAACAGATCGACCTCTTAAATCTATTTGTCATTTCCACTGTAAAATTGTAAGGGATTTTATTTGGGTCATACCTGAATGGTCAAGTGGTTTTCCCTTCTTTCTTCGATTTAAGTCTGAATTTTGCAATAAGGACTTCATGATCTGAGCTATAGTCAGCTCCTGGTCTTGTTTTTGCTAACTGTGTAGAGCTTCTCCATCTTTGGCTGCAAATGATATAATCAATCTGATTATTTCAGTATTGACCATCTGATGATGTCTGTGTGTAGCAGTCTCTTGTGTTGTTGGAAGAGGGTTTTTGCTTTGACTAATGTGTTCTCTTGGAAAAACTCTGTTAGCCTTTTCTCTGCTTCATTTTGTACTTCAAAGCCAAACTTTGCCTCTTATTCCAGATATGTCTCAACTTTCTACTTTTGCATTCCAGTCCCCTATGATGAAAAGGACATCCTTTTTTTTTTTTTTTTGGTATTCATTCTAGAAGGTCTTGTAGGTCATCTTGGAACCATTCCACTTCAGTTTCTTTGGCATTAATGGTTGGGACATAGGCTTAGATTACTGTGATATTGAATGGTTTCCCTTGGAAATGAACAGAGGCCATTTTGTCATTTTTGAGATTGCACCCAAGTACTACATTTTGGATGTTTTAGTTTACTATGATAGCCATTTCATTTCGTCTAAGGGATTCTTGCCTACAGTAGTAGATATAATGGCCATCTGAATTAAATTCACCCATTCCAGTTCATTTTATTTCACTGATTCCTAAAATGTCAGTGTTCATTCTTTCCATTTCCTCTTTGACCACTTCCAATTTACCTGATTCATGGATGTAACACTCCAAAATTACTACAGATTGTGACTGCAGCCATGAAAATCAAAGACACTTGCTCCTTGGAAGAAATGCTATGACCAACCTAGACACTATATTAAAAAGCAGAGATATTACATTGCTGGTGAAGCTCCATCTAGTCAAAGCTATGGTTGTTTCAGTGGTCATGTAAGGATGTGAAAGTTCGATGCAGAATGCTGAGCACAGAAGAATTGATGCTTTTTAACTGTGGTGTTGGAAAAAACTCTCAAGAATCCCTTGGACTTCAAGGAGATAAAACCAGTCAATCCTAAGAGATCATTCCTTAATATTCATTGGAAAGACTGATGCTGAATCTGAAGCTCCAATACTTCGGCCACCTGATGAAAAGAGCTGACTCACTGGAAAAACTCTGATGCTGGGAAAGATAGAAGGCAGGAGGAGAAGAAGGGGATGACAGAGGATGAGGTGTTTGGATGGCATCACCGACTTGGTGGACATGAGTTTGAGTAAGCCCTGGGAGTTGGTGGTAAGAGAGCCTGGTCTGCTGCAGTTCATGGGGTTGCAAAGAGTAAGACACGACTGAGTGATTGAACCGAACTGATAGTAATTACTTTGCCGACTAAGGTCTGTCTAGTCAAGGCTATGATTTTCCCAGTAGTCATGTATAGATGTTAGTGTTGGACTGTGAAGAAGGCTGAGCACCAAAGATGGATGCTTTTCAACTGTGGTGCTGGAGAAGACTCTTGAGAGTCCCTTGGACTGCAAGGAGATCCATCCAGTCCATTCTGAAGGAGATCAGCCCTGAGATTTCTTTGGAAGGAATGATGCTAAAGCTGAAACTCCAGTACTTCGGCCACCTCATGCGAACAGTTGACTTATTGGAAAAGACTCTGATGCTGGGAAGGATTGGAGGCAGGAGGAGAAGGAGAAAACCAAGGAAGAAATGGCTGGATGCCATCACTGACTCGATGGATGTGAATCTGAGTGAACTCTGGGAGTTGGTGATGGACAGGGAGGCCTGGTATGCTGTGATTCATGGGGTTGCAAAGAGTCGGACACGACTGAGGGACTGAACTGAACTGAATTGAACTGATAGTAATTTCTGTTTTTTTCTACATTTATTAGCCTAAGGATTTAGGATATTCAATAGTTATTTATACACATATCTAGAATATTTATATATTATAATATATAAATATATAAAGCATATGTATATTGTATATGTATATTATATATATTATTATTCACTGAGCTAAATTTTTGAAACCTGTCCAAACATTTTCCCTTTGAATAAATAGGAATTTTAAGTAAAATTATTTTAGCCAGCAGAACCATCTTCAAAATATTTTCTAAAAAGTTAACTGACAAAAAAAGTCATTGTAGATATCATTTTATTAGTCCTTTTACTCTATATAATATGTGCTGTGTTTTGCTTTGTCACTCTGCTGCTGCTGAGTCACTTCAGTCGTGTCAAACTCTGTGCAACCCTATAGGTGGCAGCCCACCAGGCTCCCCCATCCCTGGGATTCTCCAGGCAAGAACACTGGAATGGGTTGCCAACATCCTCCAGGGGATCTTCCCAACTCAGCAATCTCAGCCAGGTCTCCCGCATTGCAGGTGGATTCTTTCCCATCTGAGCCACCAAGAAAGCCTATATAATGTGATTAAATACTAAGGAGTAGTTTTAAGACTTTTCATATGATACACTGAAATTCAGTGTGCTTGTTTTGTGTTTGTTTTACCCTCTGCCAACTAATTGAAATAGTTTTCCTGGAAATATGCTGTCTACCATGATCCAAGAATTGACTTAAATTTGTATAAATCAAAGCTATTTCTCTTTAGTATAATCACATGGTTTGCATTAATGTTGCTAGTGAAAAAGTTGGCTTAAAGCTCAACATTCAGAAACGAAGAACATGGCACCTGGTCGCATCACTTCATGGGAAATAGATGCGGAGACAGTGGAAACAGTGTCAGACTTTACTTTATTTGGCTCCAAAATCGCTCCAGATAGTGGCTGTAGCCATAAAATTAAAAGATGTTTACTCCTTCCTTGGAAGAAAAGTTATGACCAATCTAAATAGCATATTAAAAAGCAGAGACATTACTTTGCCAACAAAAGTCCGTCTAGTCAAGGCTATGGTTTTTCCAGTGGTCACGTATGGATGTGAGAGTTGGACTGTGAAGGAAGCTGAGTGCCAAAGAATTTATGCTTTTGAACTGTGGTGTTGGAGAAGACTCTTGAGAGTCCCTTGGACTGCAAGGAGCTCCAACCAGTCCATTCTGAAGGAGATGAGCCCTGGGATTTCTTTGGAAGTAATGATGCTAAAGCTGAAACTCCAGTACTTTGGCCACCTCATGAGAAGAGTTGATCATTGGAAAAGACTCTGATGCTGGGAGGGATTGGGGGCAGGAGGAGAAGGGGACAACAGAGGATGAGATGACCGGATGGCATCACTGACTCGATGGATGTGAGTCTGAGTGAACTCCGGGAGTTGTTGATGGATAGGGAGGCCTGGCATGTTGTGATTCATGGGGTCGCAAAGAGACGGACACCACTGAGGGACTGAACTGAACTGAACTGAACTGAATGTTTCTAATGTTGGGCTTCCTTGGTGGCTCAGATGGTAAAGTGTTTGCCTGCAATGCGGGAGACTTGGGTTCGATTTCTGGGTCAGGAAGATCTCCTGGAGAAGGAAATGGCAATCCACTTCAGCAGTCTTGCCTGAAAAATCCCATGTACAGAGGAGCCTGATAGGCTACAGTCCATGGGGTCGCAAAGAGTCAGACATGACTGAGCAACTTCACTCACTTTCACTTTAATGTTGCTATAAAATATCCATCTCCTCAGTGTTGGTTCAACCATATCAAATTGTTTTGGCCATCTAAGAATGTTTGTATCTTCTTTTGATTGATTGTAAATGGTCACGTTTGATACATATTAAAGTTTTATGTATCTTAAAACATACATGGAGAATGTGTACCAGGCAAGATGATATTTCTGGTCCTGAACTAAGGAAGGGTGAATATGTTGGCTTGTACACAACTTCAGACTGGTTCTTTCTTTTTATTTCATTCCCATCTTTTTCTACTACCTCTCGTCCCCTACTGCTTCTCCCCCTCCTTCCTCTTTCCTTTCTTTATTTTGTTCATTTTGTTCCTTATTTCCTGCCAAAGCAAAAAAAAAAAAAAAAAAAAAATCAAACATTTAAATGTCAAAGATATTGATGGGTGGATATGTGTTATTTTTCTTATGATTAATGGAAATGTATACTAGTTGTCATTGTCTTCTAATTCACAGAGTAAGTTTAGGTAGACTTGTAGATACCCAAATTATAAGCTCACTTCTTGTGACACTGTTAATTTCAGTAACCTAAAGAAGTTTATGTAACAAGAAAATCACTTATTCTTCTACTCAGTGAGATAATTCTTTCAAGCTAAAAGTCAGCAAGCTGGATTTAGAAAAGGTAGAAGAACCAGAGATCAAATTGCCATTATCCTTTGGATCATAGAAAAAGCAAAGGGATTAAATCAAACAAACAATCTACTTCTGCTTCATTGACTACATGAAAGCATTTGACTGTGTGGATCAACAAACTGTGGAAAATTCTACAGATGGGAATACTAGACCATCTTACCTATCTCCTGAGAAACCTGAAGGTCAAGAAACAACAGTTAGTATCAGATATGGAACAACTGACTGATACAAAATTGGGAAAGGAGTACATCAAGGCTATATATTGCTACTCTGCTTATTTAACTTTTATACAGAGAACATCATGAGAAATGCCAGTCTAAAGGAATCACATGCTAGAATCAAGATTGCTGGGAGAAATATCAACAACCTCAGATATGCAGATGATACCACTGTAATGGGAAAAAATGAAGAAGAACTAAAGATTCTCTTGTTGAGGGTGAAAGAGGAGAATTAAAAAGTTGGCTTAAAATTCAACATTCAGAAAACTTAGATTTGGCATATGGCCTCATCTCTTCATGGCAAATGTACTGTGTGCTGTGCATAGTCACTTAGTCGAGTCTGACTCTTTGTGACCCCATGATCTGTAGCTTGCCAGGATCCTCTTTCCATGGGGATTCTACAGGCAAGAATACTGGAGTGAGTTGCCAAGCCCTCTTCCAGAGGATATTCTCAACACATTGAGAAGGTCTCCCACATTGCAGGTGGATTCTTTACCAGCTGAGCTATGAGGGAAGCAAATAAATGGGGGAAAAGTGGAAACAGTGACATATTTTATTTTCTTGAGCTCCAAAATCACCATGGATGGTGACTGCAGCCATGAAATTAAAAGACACTTGCTCCTTGAAAGAAAAGCTATGGAAAACCTAGGCAACATGTTAGAACACTGAGACATTACTTCACTGAAAAAGATCCATATAGTCAAAGTTATGGGTTTTCCAGTAGTCATGTGTAGATGTGAGGGTTAGACCATAAAGAAGCCTGAGCACCAAAGAACCAATGCTTTTGAACTGTGATGCTGGAGAAGAATCCTGAGAGTCCATTGGAATCCAAGGAGATCAAACCAGCCAATCAGTGTCAATCCTAAAGGACATCAACCTTGAATATTCATTGGAAGGACTAATGCTGAAGCTGAAGGTCCAATACTTTGTCCACTTGACTTGAAGAGTGAACTCATTGGAAAAGACCCTGATGCTGGGAAAGATTGAGATCAGGAGGGGAAGGGGCGACAGAAGATGAGATGGTTGGATGCTCTCTCTAACTCAATGGACATGAATTTGAACAAACTCAGGGAGATAGTAAAGGACAGGGAAGCCTGGCATGCTACAATCCATGGGTCTGCAAAGAGCTGGATACGATGTAATGACTGAACAGCAACAACAAAAGGCAGCATTACTAATCTCACAATTGTATGTAACAACGTGGAGATAATTTCTTCTTAACTGTGCTCTAAATATAGTGCCAAAACTCTTCCATTCATATCTACAGAAGTCTGTTGTGGGCAGGTCTGGAATATATAAAGGAATTTATTCACAAATAAGTACGTAACTTGAAAGCATTCATCCACAGAGACTTTTTCTCAAAAGTTAATTCACTGGACATTATTGAATCTAAATACACATCAATTCAGTTCAGTTCAATTGCTCAGTCATGTCTGACTCTTTGCGACCCCATGAATCGCAGCACACCAAGCCTCCCTGTCCATCACCATCTCCTGGAGTTCACTCAGACTCACGTTCATCGAGTCAGTAATGCCACCCAGCCATCTCATCCTCGGTCGTCCCCTTCTCCTCCGGCCCCCAATCCTTCCCAGCATCAGAGTTTTTCCCAATGAGTCAACTCTTGGCATGAAGTGGCCAAAGTACTGGAGTTTCAGCTTTAGCATCATTTCTTCCAAAGAAATCCCAGGGTTGATCTCCTTCAGAATGGACTGGTTGGAGCTCCTTGCAGTCCAAGGGACTCTCAAGAGTCTTTTCCAACACCAC